>JAGPOW010002992.1:140264-168901 GCA_030014935.1 Caiman crocodilus
AGGCACCCCAGGGGAGGCACTCGGAGCCTGGAAGGTGGTCGGGCGCAGGGAGGTGGGCGGCTCAAAACGGGAGCGCCCCCTACTGGCCCGCCACAACATGGAGTTATTCAAGGTAGGCTTTGAATCCACACTCTACCTGACTCCAGATTAAGCGGAGACAGGTTCTGGGAGCACAGACAAACCATGCTGGTCTTCCCGGGGGGCTGTCCTCAACCTGGTCCGTCTGTGTTCAAGCCTGGCATTCAAGATATATATGCAGCAGGTGGGATCTCTAAGTGCAATCCAGCCCAGCTGAGATGGATCCACAGCCCTACCCCAGGGCCTCTTCCCAGCCTCGGCTTCTCTTCCTGCTGGGGAAATGCCTTGAGGCTCTCTTAATTGAAAGCCCCAGAAAGTGTAAGCCCGGGGGTGATCCAGCCAGTGCTTGCCCTCTGGCTAGTGCCGAGATAGGACTTCCCTGGAAAGGCCTGGCCCTGATCGATTCATGTCCCTGCCATAGTCTCCTAGACTGCATGGCCTCTGCTCAGCACAGTGGGACCCTAACCCCTGATTAAACTACCCCAGAGACTATCATAATAGGAACAGCTAATTGGGAGAAGAGTCCCTCCCCCCACACCCTGTGCTAAGACAGGGTGCAGCTCTGGCTACTGGCCCCCTATGGAGTGCTTGTATATGTCATGGAGTTTAATCCTCATTCAATTAAATAGGTTTATAAAATTTAAACTCGTTTGTTTTGGAGTATTGCATTAGTGTTTGCATGCACAAGTGTTTTGAATGAGTTAACCTTTGGGGCATCGCAGCAGTGTTTGCATGCACTAGGTTCATGAACGAATTAAGCCCAGTCCCCAGCCAGCACCACAGGAGAGCGGGCTGGTCCTGCGCTGCCCCCCCAGCCCGGGGACCCCCACCCCATACCTTGCCATGCAGCTGTGGGAGTAGGGAGCTGGCACAAGAAAAAATTAAGAAGAGGAAACAATTCAAAAACTGCGACAATTTGAAGGAGTGAACTACAAAAAAGTCACCATGCCATCTGATGGATAAGGAGGCTCATCACGCATCTTTGAGTGCCTTTGTTTGCACACAATGAATCCATGGATGCAATGCCTTAATTTGTGGTGAATCAAACTAAACTACATCCAGAGAGTTTCAGTTTAATGCACCAAGAAGACTTTTAAAGCATCCAGAACATCCGCTCGTGCACAGTCATGCTGTTCCAGCACAAGAAAGGGCAAAAACCATGGCATGTACAAGCGCCCATGTTGAGCAGTCTCTTCTGTGGCTGCTGTGCTAGAGGTTGGCTTCCCTGGTCTGAAATTCAAGCCCCATGCCCAGAGTGACAATAAACACTAGAATTTAGAAATGCTCCCTAACTAAGAACTGGGAAGTGGGATGTGGTCCCTCAGTTACGGTGCAGCAAGCTCATTTAGAGACAAAGGGTCTGCCAAAGTTGCCCCGTGCTCCACAATTAAAATATGTTGGTTAGTCATTCTTATTCATTTATTGAACCTGGTGGTCACTACCCAAAGGGCAGGTGCATTTCAGCCAGGGGTACTCGGGTGGTCTTACCTCCATGATCATGGAGCAATTAGGTATAAAGCTGCCTCATCCCACTCTCATGCCTTGTTCCCAGTGTGCAAAAGGGAAACCGAGGCAGCAGATGGCTATAACCCAGAATCTCTATGCTATCTAAGAATGCCTCCTGTCATGACCCATGGTGGGGATCAGAGGAAATGGGTAGATCCAGGAGCAGAAACACAGGAGATCAGTGGGCTGAGCCACGGTTTGGAAGCAATGAAGTGTGGGGTGAGATCTAAAGCCAAGAGTGGAAGCCAGGAGGTCCCCATCTCCCCTCAGGTGCACCCGACCATGGTCCTTAACAAGATGGGAGCCAAGCAGAGCTGGGACCTGGCACACCTGGAAAGAGGCAGCAGCTCTGGCAAGGGAAGAAGTCCTAGGGCCAAGTGTTTACCTGCCCTGCCTCTGGCCTCAGAGGAGGCAGGAGCTGAACTCCATGGGACCTTTCCGTGTGCCCGCTGTGCCAGGGAAAGAGCAGTGAGCTTCCCAGAGCTGTGGAGAAGGTGGCATGCAGCATAGCCCCATCCCCTGGGTACTGCCCATGTGGCGAGGCTTTCAGCTGGATGTGGGAGGTCTGGGTTCAGTCTCCGTTCTGCTATAGCTCCAGGAATGTGTCACATCCGCTCCATGCTCAGTGGGGCTGGGGCAAGGAGTTCCTACCTCTGCCTATTTGCACAGGGCCTTGCACCAGGCCGAGCAAGCAGAGGCTGAATTTTGCACACTCATTTGGCAGCAGAAAATTGCCCAACAAGCCTAGGGAATCAGTAGATGCTGCAATTGGGGCAGACAAGCACTGTCCCTTTCCCAGCTCCATCTGCTGCTGCAGCCAGACCCCAGGGGCTCTGAACAACAGAGGAGCAAGCCTGAATGAGGTGTGAACAGCTGAGCCAGCATACACCAGCCAGCACCCTTCCCCGCTGCAAGCCACGCCGACTGCCTTGGACAGTCAAGTTCTCAACCTTTACAGGCTCAAGGCTGGGAAATGTCAGCTCCTGTTTTCACTTGCCTTTTGACTGCAAAAAGGGGAAATACTGGAGCAATTCTTCTGTTGCAAGGAGCTCTGAAAGACCACGGCAGAGTAGTGTGCATTTCAACACTATGGATTCCTGTTGGAAACCTCCAAGTTGCGCTTGTGAATTGTTTCCACACAGGGGCAGATCCGTGGAAATGCTTCACTCCTCTGGTGTTAGCACCCTCTCTCTCTCTTTTCCTTTTTTTAAATGGTCTTAATTGCTCCACTAATCAAGCCATTCTTTCTTGGCCATCCTGCTGTCTGTTGGCTGCTCATGGTCACCTAGCTCCTGTTCCACAGGAGTTAATGTTTCCACGACCAAGCTAGTGGGGGAATGAAGCACCGGATGCCGTCAAGATGTTGAAGACGGTCTGATTTCAGTTTATGAATCAGGGAGACATATATTTATTTCTAATGAGAACAGAACAAAAGGAACAACATTTTTTGATTGCTTTTTTCCCCTGTTATTTAAATGAATAGAACAGGAGGCAACCCTCAATCCTCTGGCTCCTAATATAGATGCAAGAGGTCTAGTCAGATGGCTGGTGAGTCTGTTGGTGGCCAACGAGGCCAATTTGAGAGAAGACAGCTTGTTACAAGCATCGTGGATCCACGTGTGGTCTGAGCTGGAGTGCAAGTTGGCAGCACGTTGCTTTCTTCTTTCTCACTTCGCTTGAATCCTCTGGATCAAAGCTGCTTCACACTAAAAGGCCAGATGTTTCCTCCAGACCGGCCAGGATTCTGCGCACTCCTCCCAGCTTTCTGTGCTGATGCTGTACAACTTCATATCATTTCTGGACGTGTCGTGGTACCGCCATAGAGGTAACCCCTGCTTTCTAGAGCTGATCTCACCATACAAAGTATTCTTGTGGACACGGTCTGCTCCTGTTCTCCTGACCTGGCCGAGCCATTGCAACCTCCTCTTCTTGGTAGTGGTTTAAGAGGGTCCATCCTGCGCGCTCAGCACCTCTGTTTGGTATTCTGTCTTCCCACTTCATTTTCCGGATCATATGCAGGCATCTCATGTGGAAGCTATTCAGTCTCTTGCTGTGCCTTGCACATGTGGTCCACGTTTCTGAATCATAAAGCAGGGATGACAACACAATACATAATATAGGACATAGTAAATTAATGCACTTTCCAATAGAATAATATTTGTTTTTGCTTCCATCTTGAACGGAATAATAGCATATTAGTAAAGCTTTGAGGTTGGGTTTTTTTCCCCCACCCAGAGAAAAAGTGTGTTGCTTTTACATGAAATGATCTTCACCATCTCCACCGCGCTTTCCAAAATCCTAGGTCTGCCCACATTTGTACACCCAACAGTACTGACATCATAGGGTACCTTTAAAAGCCTCTCCAAACACCCGAGGCACCAAGGCACCCTGGTTGGGAATCAGTACAATACAGTTCGGAAAAGAGTGAGGGTTACCTGTAGGAGAAGTTCAATAAACTTTTTACCCAATTCAGTTAAGTCTGATACTACATCCACCCAGGTTTATCTTAAACTGGTTTTGGCCTTTTTGAAAGCAGTTTATGTGCATTGAACTTCTGTTGTGTTACAGATTTGAACTGGTTTCCAATCACATATACCATTATGTGTAATTTCTGTTCCTAGCCTATGAATTATACCTGTGGGTGTTTTTGCCGGCTTATAGTGTATAAGCAGCTACCTAAACCTCCAACTCCCTGCAGGGGGGCTGCAAAGAGGATGGAGCTGGGCTGGTCTCAGTGGGGCAGAGGACAGGACAAGGAGCAACGGGCTCAAGCTGCAGCAAGGGACGTTGAGGTTGGATAGCAGAGAAAAAATTCTCACTAGGAGGGCGGTGAAGCACTGGAGCAGGCTACCTAGAGCGGTGGTGGTGGCATTTCCATCCTTGGAGGTTTTGCAGACCCAGCTAGACAAAGCCTTGTCTGGGATGATGTAGTTGGGGCTGGTCCTGCTTGGACTAGATGTGACCTCTGGAGCTCCCCTCAACCCTCATTTTCTAGGATTGCTATCATCAAAAGACCTGTCTAGTTGCAGTGGCTGCAGTGCACAGATGCACCCGAGATCCCTTTGCACGGGTGGGACCAGTCGCACAAGCCCAGACCCCCATGCTTGCTGCACAACCCACCAGAGAAGTGGGGCAGACCAGGCCACAGGAAGCTCCCGGCGGCTGCTACCCAAGCTAGTTCAGCCTGAAGCCAACACGGTGCCTCTCCTGGCTGCCAGCCCCTCCTCAAACTGCCCCCAGACCAACCCCAGGGGTTTATTAGTAACCCAGGTAGCATACAATCCAGCGTTCAAATCCTGCCCTGTCCCAGCGAAGACGGGGGCACAGCTTTCCTACACCCCTTCCCCTGCTTTGCAGCTGAAGCCTTCCAAGTTTGGGCTCCTTCCAAGGGGCAGGATTACTTCCAGTAACAACCTTCCAGCTGGAGTTGTCGGGGTTTTAATCTCGACGGGATCCCTTTAAAAAGCAATAACTTCTGGAAGGGGAATTTGCTGCGGTGTGCTGAACGCGGGCCGGGGGCGGGAGATGCCAGAGGCGAGGAATCCCGGGGAGCGCGGCCGGCACTTGGCAGAAAAATTCCAGTGCTAAACAGTTTGCTCCGATGGAGGCGTCTGCCCGGAGCTGGAATCTCCCCCTCCCACGGCCCTGCAAAAACAAAACTCTCTTCCAGGCCCAGCTGCTCTCCCCCTGCAGTCACGATACACCTCTCCGCCGGGGGGGAATAGCAGCGGGGTGAGCAAAGCCTTTCCTTCCCAGCCCACGGGGGAGCCTCGAGGAGAGCTGCGGGGGACGGGAGAGACTGTGCAAAGGGCCAGCAAGTGGAAGGTGGTTTTTTTGGCTACTTGGCTAAGTTTTCCCTAGGAAACTCCCCATCCCACCCCCATTCCCTAAGGGGCCGTCCCATTGCCAGCTGGAGGTGGGAAGGACCAGGCACGGTGCGTGGAGCCTGGGACGGGACTTAGGAGGATGCTGGGTCCCCAGGTGCAAGGGCAGGGGGCTGCTGTGCTGAGCCCACACACAGCCAAAAAGCCCAGACACAAGGACCTGGCATAAAAGGTCCTCTACAATCAAGGGGCCGCGTGGTTAAAACATGGGGCTAGGACTTGGGAGACATAGGTTTGATCCCCATTCCCGTGCTGCGGGACTGTGTGCCTCAGTTTCCCCTTCTGTAGAATGGGAAGAAGCTGGGGAGGGGTAACATGTTCAGCATCCCCACCGTGGCTTGGGTCAGGAGCCCGAAAAGCGAGGATGGGAGGGGATTCTTCTCCAAGCCCCCACCCCGCGGCAAAGGTGGTCCGAGCGCTTGGCGGTGCCGGGAGTTCAGGAGTTTGCGGGTTCGGACCAGGTTGTTTCCAGCCCCCTGCTCTGTGCCTTGGGTGCGGGGGAAGTTTCCCCATGCAAAGAGCCCCATGGTTTCTCTTCCCGCTGGCTGCGGGACCTGGCACCCTCACAACCACGGCCTGAGCTGCTGCAAACGTGGGGCCGGAGCCAGGATTTCATCCCCTCTCCGAGCAGGACCCCCCACTCCTGCTCCACATCAAAGGCCCCCTTCCCCCTCCCCGCGCCTGCCCCAACGCCAGGACACGCTTAAAACATTTTCCGTGTCATAAATGCTCGCGGCAGAGCGAACATCCCGCTCGCATCCCTGGACTCGTGGACACGTCCGCGGCTGAGATTTCCAGCGCTAAAAGCTTGCGTGTCCTTGGCAGATGGATTTCACCCGCACGTTGTTCCTGCCCGCACCGCTGCACTGCTGATCGGTGTAACGCTGCTGGGGACAGACAGACAGACGGCCCCTGGGAGCGGCACGGGGGGAAGGAAAGAGGACAGAAAGAGACAGGAGGGACCCGAGCTCTGCCCCGCAACCTTTCCCTTGGAGCTGGCTTGGCTGCAGCTTCAGGACAGACACTGGCTTCCCCGACCCTCCTGGGAGAGAGATTGCACGCCTGCCTCGAAGCTGATGCAAGGTGGACGCATCTCCAGGGTGAAACTGGTTTACTGCCACAGGAGCAAGCCCCATGTGGACGCTCCGCATTCGGTTAGAGACGGTTGGATTCAGATAACAACGAACCCGATCCCGCTGCCTCCATCCTGAGCGCTTGCAGCAGAGTCACAGGCGAGTCGGGCTGGCAGGGACCCGAGGAGGTCTCGTCTAGCCAAACCCCTGCCTGAAGAAGGATCAGCCTTGTCCAAACCAGCTCAGACACATCCATCATCTAAAGTCTTTGCAAAACTATCACCAATACAAGACATCACACCCGAATCTGCCCCACGGCGGCCAACATCTCAATGTTCCCTTGGGTCTATCAGTCCTCTCACTGCAGCCTGCATGCCCCCGAGCCAACGGAGATGCAGAGCATCTCCCTGTGCTAACCTATTTAACAATTTCTTTGCCTCCATTTTTCTGAGCAGGGACCGGGTCACCCCCCCACCGGGACCCCCTCAGGCCTCGTGGGAGGCGCACCCGGGCCCAGGGTCAGCGAGGACCTGGTCAGGGCACTCCTGGAGGGAGCGGATGTATCTAAAATCAGCAGGTCCTGACGACCTCCACCCCCAAGTGCTCAGGGAATGAGCAGAGGTCATTGCGGGACCCCCGGCACCGCTTTACGAGCACTCGTAGCGCTCTGGTGAGGTGCCGGAGGACTGGAAAAGGGCCAACGTGGTCCCCATTTTCAAAAAAGGGAGGAAGGAGGACCCAGGGAACTATTGACCCATTAGTCTTACCTTGGTCCTGGGGAAGCTCTTTGAGAGAGTTATCCTGGCGCATGTCCATGAGGGGCTGGCAGGGAGATGATGCTCGGGGCAGCCAACACGGGTTCATTCGAGGCAGGTCCTGTCAGACCAGCCTGATGCCCTTCTACGACCAGGGCACAAAATCCTCAGATGCAGGGGTAGCAGTGGACGTAGTCTTTCTGGACTTTAGGAAGGCCTTCGACACTGTCTGTCACCCCATCCTCATTCAAAAACTCGGGGACTGTGGTGTCGACACCTGCACAGTCAGATGGGTCACTAGTTGGCTGGAGAGCCGCGCTCAGGGAGTGGTGTGGACGGGTCCTATTCGACCTGGAGGGATGTGGGCAGCGGGGTCACGCAGGGCTCGGTCCCCGGGCCCGCGCTGTTCAACATCTTCATCAGCAACTTGGACAAGGGGGTGAAAAGCACCTTGTTCTAATTAGAGGATGACACTAAGATGTGGGGGGATGTGGGCACGCTAGAAGGGAGGAAGAGGCTGCAATCGGATCTGGATAGGTTACAGGGGTGGGCGGATGAGAACAAGATGGGATTCAGCACTGACAAGTGCAAGGTGCTGCACCTGGGGGGAAGAGCCAGCAGCAGACCTACAGGCTGGGGACTCCCTTCCCGTCAGCGCAGAGGCAGAAAAGGATCTTGGAGTCATTATTGATGCCAAAATGAACATGTGCCGACAGCATGGGGACACGGTCAGGAAGGTCACCCTCACTTTGTCGTGCATCCACAGATGCATCTGGAGCAGGTCCAAGGAGGTGATCCTCCCCCTCTACACGACACTGGTCAGGCCGCGGGTGGAGTACTGCGTCCAGGTCTGGGCGCCGCACGTCAGGAGGGATGTGGCCAGCACGGAGAGGGTCAGAGGAGGCACCCGCATGATCCGGGGCAGCAGGGCAGGCCCTACGAGGAGAGGTGACGGGACCTGACCCTGTTCAGCCTCCACAAGAGAAGGCTGAGAGGGATCTGGTGGCCTGTTACAAACTCGTCAGGGGGGAGCAGCAGGCATTGGGGGAGTCCCTGTTCCCCCGAGCACTGCCAGGAGTGACTAGAAATAGTGGTCACAAGCTGGCAGAGGGTAGATTCAGACTAGACATCCGTAGGAACTATTTCACAGTCAGAGCAACTAGGACCTGAAGCCAACTTCCAAGGGAAGTGGTGCTGGCTCCTACCCTGGAGGGTCTTCAAAAGGAGGCTGGATGAACACCTTGCCAGGTCATCTGACCCCAGTACTCTTTCCTGCCATGACAAGGGGCCAGACTTGTCGGGTCAGAAGGGACCTGAGCAGATCATCGACTATGAAACTCGGTAAAATGTGCGTAAAATAATCCCTGCCACAGGACACCAGCTGGGATGCAGCCCAGAACTAGGTGCAAGACGCAAGCCAGCGTCCACCCTTGGAGTGAATGGAGCAACGCCATCAGCTGCTGCAGGAGTAGGCCACTGCCCTGTTAGCCTGGACATCCTTAATCTGGATATACGAGGCTGCACGTGGCGAGCTGGGCAGCAAACCGCGCTCCAAGAACACCAGGATCTGGCGGGCATCTCAGCCTGGCCCCTGGGAGGCCGGCCATCCCTGGTGAGCCCAGCTCCCCACAGCCTGCAGGTATGAGGCCCACCCCGAATCATAGCATCATGGCACAGCAGGGCTGGCAGGGACCTCAGGAGCTCGCACCTAGTTCATTGCCCTGCTCAAGGCAGGATCAGGCCTGACTAAACCGTCTCGGCCAAGGGTCCGTGCAACCTGCCCTTGGAAACCAAGGATGGAGACTCTCTGGGCCGCCCGTTCCAGCCTTAGATCTGGAAAGCTCTCCCCAAGTTCAGTCTTCCCTTTTGCGATTTTAGGCCTGTGGACACAGAGAACAGATCTCCACCTTCTTTAAAAGGAGCCTTTTTTGCATTTGAAGACTACTACCAATTCCCTCATTTCTCTCCCCTTTGCCCACCGATGGCCTCCAAGACTCAATCGCCCGTGCCCTTTCCACTCCAAAAACGGGCTTCACCCTTCCCGGTCATTCGCAAGGATCAAGGGCCATTCAGTCCCGAAATCCTCTGGACCTGCTGCAGCGTCATCTCCTGGGCAGACAATCCCAGGGCACGCCCGTGGAAGGGGCAGAAAGGTGGGGAGCCGTGCCTGCGGGATGAGCCAGGAGCTCCCACCGGGTACGGATGGAGAAAGGTGCCCAAGAGGGCAAGGCAGCTGCTCGGGGCTGTGCTTTATTACCCAGACCACCTCACATCCAGGCTTTAATGCGGGGTGAGCCAAAGCAAGGGGACGGGGCGAGTTTCTCAGCGGGGCTCGTCGCAGATGCAGCATCCCTGCACTTGGAGAACACGAGAGCTGCCGCCGAGTCCGGCCTCAGACCTTCTGTCTATCCGCGAGCCATCAGGGACCTCAGCTTGCAGCTTTGCCACGCAGCCATCACTATGGCATGGTTTACAGACCCCCCGGGAGCAACGAGTCCCCCGCTTTAATGCCTTGCCGGGGGAAGAGCTTCCTTGTGTTCGTTTTAAACCGGCGGCCTGCTCCTTGCACGCCGTACCCCCTCATTCGTGTCTGGAGGGAGACAGCAGCGATGCAGATAAGTGCAAAGTGATGCACGTGGATAAAAAAAAGTCACCCAAGAGACACCTACACCACGATGGGCTCTATAACATTACTTGCTACCGCACGGGGAAGAGATCTGGGAGTCGTTGCTAAAAGCATCCCCTCCAAACTTTTCCCCGAGTCCCAAGATCCAGAGCAAGAGGCACAAGGAGAAGCCAAAAGTCCGTCCTCGGCCTGCTGGAAATTTCCGCTCGCGTCCTGCAATGCCCCCCTCTCCGTCCCGCAGGACAACGCTCAGGATGAAGAGCAGCGAGCGAGACAGGAGGAACCCACCAGAGACCCCCTAAGTGAGCATGATACAGTAAAAGAGCCTTGGTACTACACGAGCCGCCTTAATAGCTACACCCCCTCCATTAATACGACCATTAATAAGCCTTGTCCTACCTGCCTCACCAAGCCCCAAGCCTAACCCTGTGTGACAGAGACACCGAGAGCGATCGCTCAGCCGTGCCCAGCTCGGTCTCACGCCGCGCAGCCGCCTCCATCTCGTCCCCCGCCAGCGCGGCCACGGGTGTCGTGCCAAAAGGGAACACGGTGTTTAAAAGCAGCGATGTCAGGACGATGAGGGGGCATCGTGCACGCCCCAGTGCCGCGTAGCCGCCTCGTTAATAAGCCTCAACGCCCCGAGAAATCTGATTTCCTTGTCTTGGACACAGCCGCTGCTTTGCATTACGCCGCGCGTCGCTCAGCTTCTGCTTTACACGGTGCCTGCTCAGCCCCTCGGACGTCTCGGTCTTTGAGGCTCCAACAAGTGAGAGCAAAACGGGGCGCCCGACTGAGCGTGGGCTTTGCAGGTCGTGTTTTGGGGGCTGGAAGGGATCCAGTCCGACCCCTGCTTGGGGCAGGACCAGCCCCGTCCAAACCACCCCAGACAAACCCCATGTCCGAACTCAGAGCAACACGAGAGTCAGCGGACACAGGCCCAGGCATTGCTCCTGCCCCCAGGAAAGCAGGGGGGCCATGGCTGGCAATGTCTTGCTGCTGCAAATGGGGTTACTAGATGCTCGAGGGACCCCAAGCAAAGGCCGTGCCCCGCTGCAGGGGAAGGCAAAACTCCCTAGTCCAGACCAGCCTGAGCAAGGGGCAAAATCCCTTCCTGACCCCAATGCAGAGTCATGATCCCAGAGACACGGTACCAGAAGGGACCTGCAGGGTCATATGCAGCCCAACCCGCTGCTCAAGGCAGGATCAGCCCCATCCAAAGCAGCCCAGACTAACCCCTGTGCCCCATCTCTGAACCACACGCCAGTCACCCCTGACACGGTCCCAAGCATCACACCCAGGAAAAGCACGGGAACCACAGCCGTCAACATCCTGCCGCTGCAAAGGCTGCTAAAATGTCTAGTGCTGGAGCGGGGGAAAGGGCTCGGTTTCGGTTTCTCCGAGGTTTCGTTTCCCTTTGCTCGCTTGCACAATTGCAATTCCCCTGTGTGGCTGGGGGCACGGAAGAGATGACCCAAAGCCTTCTTCCCAGTCCTCCTTTTTAATACTGTATGTGATTTCGGACAGCTCCCATGCCTTTTGGGCACAACAGGTCCCCACAACCGTAGCTGATACTCCTGGGCATCGGGGGGCTGCTCTAAGTTACACCAGCTGCAGCGGCCCTTCAAACCCCCAGGCTGGGCAAGGATCCTTGCTCCTGCATTTGCAACAGCAAGGGGCCAGCCAAGGACTCCTCCGCTGCCTGCCCAGGGCTGATTTCCAGCTGCCCAGAGCTGTGCAAGCCAAGCAGGGCAGTTCCTGGGAGGATGGAGACCTCTGCACCTGCCTGTCCCCCAGTGCAAGGGGAGGGAGCAACGCAGTTGAGTCCACCCAGGTTGAACCTTGCTCCAAGCTGAGACTCAGCTCCTACCAGAGGCAGGTTAGACATCAGAGCTGGGGCTCCAGACTGCCAGGGCCTAGCTGGGCAGGGGGTCCATGCAAGGGTCCCTTGTGTAGATGGGAAGTCAGGCTTCACGTAGCTTGCCCAGGGGGCAGGTGGGGGTGAGATGGGTGACAGGAGGCAGGTGCAGGAGGCTGCAACAACCAGCTTGGACCTGCACGGAAGAAGGCAGCAAATGCAAGCTGGGGAACTCCATGCATCCATGTGTGAGGGCTGCTAGGCTCAAGTGCCAGAGAGCTTTATCTGGAGCTAAACCCCGACTTGAACCGGCATTTCCCCGCCTTGCTCCCAGACTTATTTTTTAAGCCACTGGTCTTGCAAGGCAGCATGGCAGGGACTCCAGAGACCTGGATTCACCTTCCAGCTCAGCCCCCAGTGTCCTGAACACCCTTGGGAAAACCACATTGCCTCTCTGAGCATCACAGCTGCTGGTACAGAGGGGCAGACCTCAGCTTTGGGGGTGGTAAGCAAGTCTCAGTCCTTTCTGCACCATCACTTGCTGAAAAAGGAGATGGCAGAGGACAGCAATGAGGGTTTAGAGCGAGGTTACTTTGACCTGGGGCCACAGGTCGGATCCAGCCCCCAGAGCTGTGTCATCCAGGGCCCGAGAGCTTGGCAATGCCAATTTTCTGGGCCTCTTGGGACACATGAAAGAGCTGCAGCAGATACTGCGATGCAGGAGGCTACCTGTCCTGTTAGGTGGACCAAGGCCTTTGCTCTGCCCCTAAGCAAATGGCTTAGTGATGCCGAGAAAAAGACCAGGTCTGGAAGAAACAACTGCTGCAGGGTCTCCTGCTCAGGACAAAAGTTTTCTGGGGGCTACCGAGCTCCATGCTTCAGGGCCGCAGGGGTCAGGCAGGGACGTGCCCTGGAGAGTGTGCATTGCACCCCCGTCCAGGACCATCTGATGGGTCCTTGGAGGGGGGGTACCAAGCTTCACTGCATAAGAAACTACCTGGATGCCAGCTTGAATAGCAACCTTTGCCCTTCTCGGCCAGACACCGGGGATGCTCCCAGCACTCCTGCAGGCTAAGAAGAGTTAGCAAGCAGGCAACAGGACACACGGATGGGCTTGATCACAGCCATGCAATGGGTCCAGGCGTCCTGGCCCCGGTTCCTCGCCTCAAGCAGGCCCCTTGTGCTTCCTGCACGAGAGCCGCTCTCCTTGTTCCCCACTCTGGGTTTATTTTCCTTCGCTGGGAAACTCCGCTTCTAAAAATATTTACTGACCCATCACTCAAGCAGCCGCAAAGGGGAAGGGACCCGAGGCCGGGGCCAAGGCAAACCCAGCTCTCGAGGCGCGTTTTGAGGTCTCCGTGCTGAAGAGCAGAGCCCACATGCTCTTCTCATTAATGTCTGATGCACGGTGCCAGCCAGATAATGCTTTCCAGACCCAGAGCCCAGGCTTGGAAAGGCGACAGCCGGAGCCTGCGGATAATACGGCGCTGCACAAAGAGACCTCGTCTGCAGCCGGCAGCCCTTAGCCCAGTCCCCTCAGCCAAGCTGCTTTCAACCCCTTAGTGGAAAAGCATATTGATTTACCAGGAAGAGAGCAGCGTAGCAGGGGGGAGCTGCCCTTGGAAGGAGTCTGCCTTCCCCAGGGTGGCAGGCGGGGAGAAAGAGTTGATCTGAAGAAGAAAGACATCCAGCATCTAAGCCCAACAGAGTCCAAATGTAATTCTTCCTCTCTATTCAGCACGGGTGAGGCCACATCTGGGTTTTGGCTGTGTCCAGCTGTGGGCCCCCACTGCAGAAAGGATGGCGACACAGTGGGGAGAGTCCAATGGAGGGCAATGAAAATGGTTGTGGGGCTGGGGGACAGGACCGGTGAGGAGAGGCTGAGGGAAATGGGCTGATTGAGTCTGCAGAAGAGAAGACTGAGGGGGATTGAATAGCAGCTTTCACCTCCCTGCAGGGGGGCTGCAAAG
This sequence comes from Caiman crocodilus, assembly GCA_030014935.1. Classification (NCBI taxonomy): domain Eukaryota; kingdom Metazoa; phylum Chordata; order Crocodylia; family Alligatoridae; genus Caiman; species Caiman crocodilus. Next base: position 154,012 of record JAGPOW010002992.1, read on the forward strand.
GGGATGGAGCTGGGCTGGCCTCAGTGGAGGCAGGTGACAGAAGGAGCAATGGGCTCAAGCTGCAGCAAGGGACGTTGAAGTTAGAAATGAAGAAAAGCCTCTCCCGAGGAGGGTGGTGAAGTGCTGGAGCAGGCTTCCCAGAGTGGTGGTGCAGTCTCCATCCTTGGAGGTGTTGAAGACCCAGGTAGACAAAGCTTTGGCTGGGATGATGTAGTTGGGGCTGGTTCTGCTTGGACTAAAACTGTGACCTCCTGGGGTCCCTTCCAGCCCTCTTCGTGTGTTTCTGTGGCTGCAAGCAGGCTCTTTGCAACCAAACTTTCAGCAGTGGCTGTGGCATGGGACGAGTGGGTAGGGTCTCAGTACACAGCCCACTAGGCAATGCTGTTGGTCATGCTTTTGGCAGCCTCAGAGGCCAAGAGCTTGGGAAATCCCTCAGTAGAAGGATATCTCCCCCCTGAGGACCCATTTATTGAAGGCAAAACTGATGGCAAGTTCCTTGGGCCCACCAAAATCCAAGGAGGATGTGGCCATTTGATCCCACACCTCCAGCAGCTGAGACAAGGGCCCAGCACCAGGGTATAGGCTACTCTGGGATTGTCTGCCAGGCTGTTCCTTGGAGCAAGCACTCAAGCCTGATTTTCTTATGTCCCATGGGCAGTCACTGGGATACAAGGGCAGCCAGTTTGGTCCCTGGACTTCCATACAATCACAGACAAGGAGGGCTGGAAGGGACTTGAGGAGATCGCATCTAGTGCAACCCTCTACTCCAAGCAGGATCAGCCCCAACTGCATCATCCCAGCTAAGGCTTTGCCTACCTGGGTCTTCAACACCTCCAAGGATGGAGATGCCACCACCCCTCTGGGGAGCCTCTTCCAGTGCTGCACTACCCTCCTTGGAAGAAAGTTTTTCCAACCTCAGTTTCCCTTGCTGCAGCCTGAGCCCATTGCTCCTTGTCCTGTCATCTGCCCCCGCTGAGAACAGCCCAGCTCCATCCTCTGTGCAGCGCCCCGGCAGGGTGTTAAATGCCAGTTCTTAGTTTTCACTCATTTTTGGACAACAGAAAAAAAAATCCTTGTGTTGCAGAGACCTGAGAGCACACAATGGAGCAGAAAGTTTTCAAACTCGGTGGGTTCCTCTGCAATCTCTGGGTTTCTTCTACACACCTCACAGTGCTAGCATTGAGTGGCACCCTGCAGCTACCCCTTGGAAGGCACCATAAGGTGCTATAGCACCTGGTTGAGGATCGTGGACCTAAGCATTACAATCCTAGCGACGTGGGGCTGCGGGGACCTGCAGGGTCACATCTAGTCCAAGCCCTGCCCGGGGCAGGATCAGCCCTGTCCAAGCCAGCCCAGACAAACCCATCATCAACCCTAATGAAGTACTAGGCATCACGCCCGACCCTGCCTAGGGGGACCACAGTAGCCAGCATCCTGCTTTGATGAAATGTTGTTAATAGATGCTTAAGAGACCCGAGGCCGAGGCCGTGCCCCTGCTACAGAGGAGGCAACCCACTCCCAGTCTGGACCAGTGCAAGCAGAGGGGAAATCCCTTCCTGCCCCAGTGCAGTGTCGGTCTGAGCCTGAGCGCAGGGGCAAGACCCTCCAGCCAGGACCCTGCGGGGTCGGTGCAGCAGGAGCGTTGGCACAGCCCCATCCCAGTCTGCAGCCAGCACCGTTGGAGGTCACCACTTCAATCCCTTGCGAGACCCGAAACACCCGTAACGGTGCAGGAGAATCCGAGCCATTCCTGTTCCCCTAATGATACCGGCACTCTTCTACCAGGAGGGAAATTTATCACCAAAAGCATTTGCCAAGAAGAGCGGGGGAAGGTTTCATCACTGCAAAGTTTTAAGCCAAGACGGTCACTCCCTCGGCAGGGGTGGTCTGTGCACGCTGCGCTAGGGGCTCTCCGTGCATCACGTGCATCCCCCGAAGACTTCAGCATTGCATTAATGAGCACAGGCTCGGCTGGATGGCCAAGATACAGCAAAGTTTGTTATGCACAAAGCACCTACCCACAAACCCCTGTGGCCAGAAGGTCCCAAGATCCCCTAAGCCTCCTATAGGATTCCCAGACCCTGCTTTATACATGGATCAGAACAGCTTTGACCATCAGCGCACACATCCTAGCTGTGTTTGCCAGGCTCTCAGTCCTTGCACATGACATTATTCCTGTATGTGCATGCCCTGTACTGTCATCCCAGCCCATTAGCCGCGTGAAAGCCTAATTTTCCCAGCAAGTCTAATCCAAACCCTGTTGCCTGCTTCCATCTGGGGTGAGGCCCGCACGGGATAAGCTTTTAGCAGAGCCATTGGGACTGATCAATGGTTGCATTGATCAATACTCCAGCAAGGCTGGCAGAGAGGAGCCCCCACTCCCAAGAGACGGGCCTGTCCTAGTTCAGGCCCAGCACGGGGAATTCATTCAGGGAAAGCTTACGGCTCGTATCACATGAGCTTGCACTGGCAATCCCCCGGGGGTCTCTTCTTAAGGTCTACGAACCCACTCACCGGCAAAAGCTTTGCTAACGTGGGGCGAGGGGGGTGGCTGGGACCTCACGAACTCCCAGGACGGCGAAACCAGCAAGCCCCAGATCGCTAGGAATAGAGCAAGGGGCAGTTAAGGTATTTTAGGCTCGGATGTTGGCAGGATGCAGGGTTACCAATGGAGAGGTGGGGAGGAATTCACTTGAGCAGCAGGGATAGGAGGCATCTAGCTGGGCCAGACCCCCAGGAGAAGTGCACGGGGGTAGAGGGGCAAGCGTCAACCCCTCTGCCTGCCAATAAAGTGCACAGGTCCCCCAAGGGGTCCAGTAGCCCTCAGTTCAGCACCACCATTTAACAGCCCCTATGGCCAGGAGACCTGTCAAATTGAGGGGATTTGACGATGTTGGAGGGGAGGCAGGGGGGTCACATGCACACAGCCACTGGAAACCCCACAGACACAGGGAGTCTTCCCTGGAGCATATGCATAGTGCCCAGGGTGTAAGCATGGGCAGCTCCTTGGGTGAGTCATGGCTATCACCCTTCTGGCTAGTACCCACATGCACGGAGGTTGAGTAGGGGAGTCCAGCTATCCCTGCCCCAAAAGGCAGGGCCCCCCGTGCAATCAGGGCATCAGGAGGTGCAGCGCCATCCCTTCTGGATCCACTCAGCCCCTGCTATCATTTCCCCCAGCTCCCCCCATTCCTAACCCGGACCCCAACTGCTTTGGTTTGTAGCAAACCTGGGGTCTCTAGGGACTGGAACGACAGGACTTTTTGCTCATGGGGTTCCCAGGGCCAAATGCTTTCCAGCCACATGCCCCATCGACCATACCCGGGGCGTCCCAGCTGGGGAGGCAGCCAGAGCTCCCACGGCTTTGTTCTCCAGCTGAGCCCAGAGCACTTGCATTCATAGACGTTAGACATTTGGGCTGGAAGGGACCCCGGAGGATCATCGAGTCCAGCCCCACTCAGTGCCTGGCATCTGCCACGCCGGAGGCACGATCTCAGTACGATCTATAGGTTTCTTGTCCAGTACAACGGGCAAAGGATGCTGCAGAGCCGCGTTCCTGCTTCCCGAGGTCTGGCACGAGGCCGTCTCCTTCTTCCTAGGGTTTCCCTGCATTTCTTATGGAAATCTTTACCTGCCTGTTTCATCTCTTCTGGCAAGGACATTTCTGATTGTGAGAGTTTTGAAGCCTCGTGTTGATAAATGTCTCAATAGAAATGCCCCCGAAAATTCTGCGAAAAAGCCAAACATTTCTGTCCGCATCGTGGCTTTCGCTATTCTCTCTGCCGTTCGGATGCAGGGAACAGCTGTTAGCGGCAGGCCTCAAAGTCCTCTCTAGACACAGTGCCTCCAGCTCCTATAACGGGGGGAAATTGGGGGTAAGAGGACTGATCCTGTCTCAAGCAGGGATTGGTCTAGGATATGACCCTTGCAGGTCCCTGCCAGCCCCATTTCTCTATGCAAACATTCAGTAAATGGTGGGTAAGCTGAGGCACGGAGCAATGATGAGTCTTGATCAAGATGATCTAAGACATGAGTGTCAGAGCCTGAAATAAAGCCCCAGCACCCTGATCCCTAGGCTTACTAGACAACAATTTCTCCCATCGGAGACTGTGGGCAATTAGGCTACTTTGTTAATGGGTACATGTATAATCAGCCCTGAAAAACGCTGTTCAAAGCAGCCCAGAGATTTGCTCTCCCCCCCGGACCCTTGGCTTCCTCCATTCATTGTCACAGGGTGGGGAGTTGGCTGGGCAGGGGAAGAGGTGGGACGGGGGGAAGGAAGCTGGCATCGTGCTGCCGGGCTGCGGGACAATAGCTTGCTCAGGGTGTCCTGGAGAGATTAAAAGCACGGTGGCTGGGAGCAGAGAAGACGGCGTGCTTAGCGGCGACTTCCCGGGGAAGTCGGGAGGTCAGGGGCATGTGTGCAAGGGAGTGCGAGAGAGTGTGGGAGCATGACATCAGCTCTGTGCATGCGCGTGTGCGAAAGCAGGGCAGAGAGGGGAGACGGGGCATCCGCGCTGTGGGTGTGCAGCTGAGCTCACACCCCGTGCTGGGTCTGGGCGTGTTGCTACAAGGAGCAATATCTGGGCTGGGGTCTCAGGCCCTCCCGCTGACCACTCTTAGCACGCCATGATACAGCTGGCACCTCGGCCTCTGAACTGGGATGGATCTATGCAATTTGGGCTGTGGGGCTTTTCGTGGTCCCAGAGTGCAAGGCTTTGCTGGGGGAATCCAGGAGTGCGGGTTACTTTCCATCTGGCAGGACCACAAGTGTGGGCTCCGTGTGTACCAGCTGAGGTGTGCACGTGTGCAGGGCTCCTCGGGCCCCGGAGACGTCCCAGGTAGAGTCGGCACGTGACACCATCCCCCGTTGGGCTGTGAAAGGGGAACGAGACCCATAGCAGCCTGAAGTCACCTCCTCACAAGGCCCAGCTCAGAAACCTCCTCGCGGGGACAAGCCTTTCCCTTCGGGAGCAGACCCAGCCCGGCAGGGGCCAGCAGCTGTCCCCATCAGCTGGCTGCCTGGTGCCTCCTATTTGCAATAAATCAGGGGGGCTCAGCTGGGGTCCAGCCTTAAAAATGCATCCCTGAAACCGAGCTTCCTCCCATCGGGCTTGCTCAGTCTGAGGACGGGGGTAGCTCATTGCACTGCGAAAGGGCAGGGGGGTTGCAGTACCCAGCAGCAAAGCTGAGAGGGGCAAGGGAAGCTCAAAGCATCCACAGAAAACACGAGGGAGCCTCTATTTTAAATGTAATCAACCGATTTTATTTAGTTTAATGAGAATTAAGCACCCTTAGGTAATAAAAGGGCTCTTTTCTCTAGGCCTGGATGTGCTTCTCACTGGGACGAAGCATGGGCACCTGGCCAGAGACCAAAAGCAGACGGTGAAACAGAGATGTGCACCCTCTTCGGCTCTCCGTCCTCTCCATGCCGGGTGCGACCACGTCCCAGCCACGAAGCAGCGTTGCCTCCCTCTCGGCCCCGGACCGGAACAAAAAAGCCTGGATCTAAACTGGTCAGTCAGAAATAATGCTAAATACCCCGGGGACACCAGAAAGCCTTCCTGAGTCTGGTGGATCGCGGCTGATTCTGGAGCCCTGTCCAAGGGGGTGGCAGGATGGGGGGAGACGGAGCAGCGCGAGGCGGAGGGGTGGAGAGGGAGCGGCGGTGCCAAGGAAGCAGGGGAGCAAGCAAGGCATGCCTGTTCTTTGCAGCCTCCCCGCGGACAGCGTGCACCTATACTGCGATCGCAACGCCCGTTGCAAATGGGCTCGGCTGTCTTCCCCCCCATTTTACAGCTGGGAAAGCTGAGGTATGGATTCCTTTGCAGGCAGCAGGGCCCAGCCGAGGGAAAGGCTTGCACTTAGGTAGCACTTTGGAGGCCTCCATTGCTTTGTTACATAAGCCAATAAGCTAAATACCCACCAAGATTGTCTCTGCCCGCCCTCTCCTGCAGAAATGCAGCCACCTCTGGGGTGGAGCACACACAGCCCTTCAGGCAATACAGCTCCACATAAGCTTTGCTGTTGCTGCCAGGAGAGGCACAGACTCAAACTGTGGAATATAGTTTAAAGGATTGATCTCTGCCCGGGCCCTTCCAGAGAAGCCACGAGAAGCCTCACAACAGCACCTCCTCTCCTGGCCACCCCTCCAGCGCCTGCCCTGGGTTATTTATCTTCCTTGCAGTCGCAGGCCGTGCAATATTGGCTTCAAACGCCGAGCTGTGTTGTGAGAAGGAAGAGCCCAAGCCCTTCCCAGGCAGGGTGGGTCCCGGCCGCGCTCTGCATGTCCTGGCTTTGAGCAAGCAGGGGGGTGGCAGGAGGGAGCTGCAAACCAAAAGCAATCCCCCTGAGCAGCGAGAAGCAGGGGCCTCCCTGCAACCATGTCCTTGACACAGCCGTGGATCTGTCCAGCCCTGAGGATGCTTCTCCTCTCGAGGGTGCCCTGAACCCAGCTGGGTTCGGCCAACACGGGGATGCTCCCCAGCTGTCCGGCTTCCCCCAGACCCGACCCACAGAGAATCAGAGACAAGGAAGGTGGAAGGGATTTCAGGAGGTCACATCTAGCTCAACCCCCTGCTCCAAGCAGGACCAGCCCCAACTACGTCATCCCAGCCAAAGTTCTGTCTAGTCGGGTCTTAAACACGTCCAAGGATGGAGATTGCACCAGCTGTCTGGGGAGCCTCTTCCAGTGCTTCCCCACCCTCCTCGGGAGAAAGTTTATCCTACTGTCCAACCTCAACTTCCCTTGCTGCAGCTTGAGCCCATTGCTCCTTGTCCTGTATCTGCCCCCACTGAGAACAGCCCAGCTCCATCCTCTGTGCAGCCCCCCTGCAGGGAGGTGAAGGCTGCTATTCAATCCCCCTCGGTCTTCTCTTCTGCAGACTCAATCAGCCCATTTCCCTTAGCCTCTCCTCACCAGTCATGTCCCCCAGCCCCACAACCATTTTCAATGCCAATTCTCCAATGTGTCCATATCCTTTCTGCAGTGGGGGCCCCACAGCTGGACACTGGACTCCAGATGTGGCCTCCCCAGTGCCGAATAGAGGGGAAGAATCACTGCCCTCCATCCACTGGCATCGCTCCTACCGATGAGGCAGGCTCTTCCTGCAGCTAAAAACATGAACTCAGGTGTGAAAGTGTCAACGCAGGTGCGGGCATAACTTCCAGGGAAGCATCAGGTGCCCAGTCAGGATGGCAAGATTTTGTTTTATGAATCTGAATAAGATATACATTTAATTCAGCTGGTGACAGGAGAAACAAAACCAGATCTTTGGATTTTGTGCCCAGTTTGTTGTGGGTTTTATACGCATGATTCAGCAAATCGCTGCACGTTCCAGTAATGTTAGGGGTTTTTTTTTGCTTTGATCTTTAAGAGTAATACAGCCCTCAGCGTACCAGGAAAGCTTCTAGCTTCTTGTTAACTGGAGGCAAAATGTGTGTTGTGTTAGACGTGATGATGCACTGCACCATCTACACTTCCCTTTTCAAAACCCTAGATGCACTCATCTCCATGTCTCCACCCTGCTGTCTTCATCATCCAACTCTCTAGGCCAGCCTAGAGGAGTTTGCAAAGAGATGGGTGCAAGGAAGCAACATTCAATGAAGGTTTTCAGTGCTGTCTTGCACACCTGACTCATATAATATGGGCTCGAGGAAACTGCGAGGTGGATGTTGGGTAATGAAGTGAAGAGCAGATATTAATGGCTCTCTCTCAAACAGGAAGGATGTGTCCAGGGGAGCTCCACAGGGGTCTGTCCTGGGTTCAGCTCCGGTCAGTATTTTCATGAATGACTTGGACCATGGCATTAGGAGTGCGCTAATTAGATCTGCAAATGCTGCCGGGCTGCGGTCCCACCAAAAAGCACCTGGCTTGCGGCGGATCACACACCTGAACACGAGGCACAACGTCAAAGTGTGGAGAAGAAACAGCCGGCACAGCACACGGGGCTGGACGAACAGCAATGCAGCGTGCCAGGCATAAGAAGGGCCCCTTTCCCCTCTGCTCAGCACTGCTCAGGATTTAGATGAGCTACTAGCACCAGTTTTTGGCCCCGTGCTCCCAGAAAGATGTGACCCAGTTGGGGAAAGTCAATGGAAATGCCCAGAGGAAGCATGACCTGTCAGGAAAGGTTGGAAGAACTAGGTTTGTTGAATCAGAAGGTGGAGAGATGTGAAAACCATCTTCAGATGATGCCGCCTGGGTGCCCACAGTGAATCTCCCCTGCAAAATCTCTTGGGCAGATCTTCTGCATCATGCAAGAGCTTCAGGATGCCAATTTGTCTCAAGACGACTGTGATGCCGTGCCGAGGGGTGGCGAAACGAAGACCTGATGATAAATCTCTTGGTATTGTTAACAGACAAGGTTCTTTGAGTAAATGTGATCTCTTTTATTAGATGAGCTCAATAGTTGTAAAAATTGTTCTTTGTAAACTTTCAGGCACAAGCACCCTTCTTCAGGCATAGTCGTCCGCGGGCGCTCGTGGGCTCTCTTGGGTGGAGGAATAGAAGCACAAGCCAGTGTGCAAAATGCAGGTCTGTGCAAATGCAAATGCCTGGCAGGGATGATTCGGGGGGTGGGAGTTAATGGGTGCAAGACAGATAGTTCAGGGGGAAAAATTGGGAATAGTGACCTGGTCAAATGTAGAGAGGTTTCCTGGGGCTACTGGATAGCAGGCAGGTTATAATCTGCCATAAATCCGATGTCTATATTTAGTGCATGAATTTTTTTTTTTATATCCAGTAGATTTATGAAGGGAGCTTTGTAGGCTCGTCTATGAAAGGTGCTTGGTAAATTCCCTTTGAGGATTCGAACTGAGAGACGGGAGAGCGAGTGGTTGTCTCGTGAGAAATTTGCACCCACGGGTCGTTGGGTATTTTTGTCTCTGATGGACATCCGGTGCACGTTCATCCTGGTGCACGGTAGCTGGGTTTCTCCCGTGTAGTTCCCATCGGGGCATTCAGTATGCTGGATGAGGTATCTGACATTTGGGGGGGAGCGGGGGAAAGAGGCAGGAATAGTGACGGTTCTGCTGCAAGGCGCCGTTATTACGGGAGTGGTGGAGATGTGTTGGCAGGTTTCACGTGTCTTGTCCTGGCGCGGCCGTGCTCGGGGCTATAGGAAGTTTGCTTCTGGTGATGATGTTGGCGAGGTTCGGTGTCTGTTTAAAGGCTAGGAGCGGTGGCATCAGCAGCAGGTTTTGCTATTTGGGCTCTACGATGAGCAGGACTCTCGACCTTCAGACTGAACTAACTAACAGAATTGGAAAAGCAGCTAAAAATGTCAGGTTGTGACGAAAACATGCGTGGGATAACAGCAGCCTGTCAACGAAGGTGAAGATACATATCTACAACCCTTGTGTGCTGCTGTGCCTGTTTTACGGCTCAGAAACGTGGGCTACCTATGCTGGGCACGGCAGGAGACTGAACATGACATACCTGCGTGGGATGCTGAAAATGAAGTGGGAAGGCAGAATACCAAGCACGGAGGTGCTGGAGCGCGCAGGATGGAGACACTTAAACCACTATGGGGAAGAGGAGGTTGCAATGGCTTGGCCACGTCAGGAGGAGACCATATCCCCAATAGTACTGTGTACAGTGAGAGTTGAGTACTCTGATGTGTGTAAACATAATACAACGTTGTTCAACATCAATGTAGAAAGCTGGGAGGAGCACGCAGAATCACATCTGGTCTGGAGAGAACATCTGGCCCTGGATGCAGCTCAACATGAAGCAGCTTTGATCCAGAGGATTCAAGCGAAGTGAGAAAGAAGAAAACAGCATGCTGTCAACTTGCACTCCAGCTCAGACCACACGTGGATCCGTGACGCTTGCACCAAGCTCATCGCTCTCGAATTGGTGTCACTCGCCACCGATGGGCGCACTAGGCGTCTGCCTCGACCTCTTACGTGTGCACCGTAACCCAGAGGAGCGCCTTGCATTGTGAGCGTGCATCCCAGCATGCCTGTGCAGGTCCCAGGGAGGATAGTGAGCCTGGCATCACTGTTTGCACACAGGTGTGGCCAGCACTGCTGTGGGATGTGGTAGCCGGGCAGTGACCGCTTCATGGTCTGGCTGCACGGGTTTGAACCATGCCTTTGACCTCAGCATCTTTGCATACGGAAATCTTCGAACCCCAGAAAGGCTGGGCAGTGCCATTATCTCCAGTTGCTAGATCCCAGCATGGCTCTAAGTCCTGGGTACGGCAGGGCCCTGCAGAGAGGTCCCTTGAGGCCAATGCCACCTCTTCTCCGTATGGCTTTTATGGAGAACTGCAGACACAGCAACAGCACAGGCCACATGCCTCAGGCCGCAAGCACAGGGGAATAATACGGGTCTATATAGGCATGATACCCACCTCGGCAGACAGGTGCGTTATAGTGAACTGGTCTGCCCTGGAAGCATCTGTCCCTGCTAGCATCGGGCTTGGTACTACTAGGTGTGACGGGGGGAATGCCGACATCCCGGGCCAACGGGGTTTAACAGAGGGTGAAGGGCTGCAGGGTGGTTGATGAAAGGCCAGGGCAGGGCTGCCCCGGAGCATCTCCGTGATAAATGCCTCTGTTTAACCCAAAGCAGACAAAGTTCTTGGAGCAAACGTGATCTCTTACATTAGACCAACTACACGGTTGCTCTTTGCAAGGTTTCGTGCACAAACACCCTTCTCCAAGCATAGGGGCAATCCTATTTGCTTAACCCGCATTTGCTTAACCCGCATCCAGCTGCAGGGCTGCGTCCAGCTCCCCGTTGGGAGCCCTCGCGCTCCGCCTGCGTTTCCGTTCTTGGTCTTGCCGGGGCCGTTTCTGTGCAGCTTTCATCGCTCACAGGAAAACGCTACGTCACCTCTTGACAAGGGGCCAGGGCAGAAAACACAGGCGTCGGCTCCAGATGGAAGCCTGCCTTTGGTGCGGGGCGGGTGATGCGAGTGCCGAGGACAGGACGTGGCGCGAGGCCGAAATCGCTCGGCTCCTAATGACAGCCCGAGGGTCTCCCGTCCGCGTGTCACCCGGTGCTGCCTGCCTGTCTTTCAGGCGCGAGCTCCAGCACCCTGGGAGTGCTGCAATCTCCCCCTCCGCCTTGCTGGTCCGTCTAGCCCCAGGGTGCTGGATTCGCAGCAGGGTGCCGCAGCAGCTCGGGGTGCCTCGAGACCCCGTCAAGGGGGGTGCCATGCACCGGTAGCTGCAAACCTAATTCACAAGATCAAGCCAGAAGGAATCCAAACCATTCTGCCCTGCTGGGTCTTCCAGGCCACGTCTACACAAGACGCTTACTGCGCATTAGCTCGTTACTACAGTGCAGTAGGCTTGCAGCGACACGGGTAGTAATGAGTTTGTGCGCAGTCAGCGTGCACACGAAGCCGTGCGGGGATGCGACCGTGCAGCAAGCACTGCATGACTGCGTCTCGTGTAGACGCAGCATCTGAGTTTCTTTGCAACAGAAGAACGGATCCGTTATTTTGCTGTAGTTAGGAAACACGTGAAAACTAAGAGCTGGCGTTTTTCCAAGGGGGTTTACATCTGACGAGGGGGGCCCGGAGTCTGAAAACACTTGGAAACCACTGCTCGGCGGTCGCCTCCTGCTCTTATCCGTCGCTTTTGCACGCCCTTCTCTTTCTCGGTGCATTAATAACAAGAGGTTCACAAGCCACAGGGCACAGGCTGTGTGTGTACGCGGACGTTTCCTGATGACAGGCCTGTTCTGGAATCCGTCCTGCCGTTTGCTCGGAGCCAGGTACATAAATCCTGTGCAAACTCCCACGGAAGCCACAGGAATGCAAACACGAGCGCCGGCCAGCACTCGCTCACTCCCTCGGCAAGGCTCTCCGTGGACGAACAAGCGGACACCGCCCTTGCCGGCTTCCCCCCTCCGCCCCAGTCAGAAGGCAGGCAGAGGCAATCTCCAGCAAAGCCCCGCTGCTTGCACCCGTCAATGGCCGGCCTCATGATGGAGCGGTTGCTAAACTGGGCTGGGGGTGTTGCATGCATTGAGCGGTTGGTTGCAAGTTGGTTTCTGGCACTCGGAGCCCCAAAACCCTTGGCTGGGAGCCCCTTCCCCAGTGGTTTGGTAGGAAAGCTGGATTGTGCCGTAAGCAACCTGTGGACCTCACTGCTGCAGGATGCGGTGGAGAGTGGGGCGGAGCGGGGGGAGAGAGCTGTTCAAAACAGATTGAGCCAAAGCTTTTACTAGCATATGCACTCCACCCCCCCCCTTCCCACCCAAACCTCCCGTCTGGCTCCTCATAGCCGAAAGGATCCAAGCTGCCTGGGCTGTGGCTCTGCATCTTTTTTGGGGTAATGAGTCGATATGTTTCTAGAAAGAGGCAGCCCTGGCTAATGTAGGCATTGCTACAACCCTCGTTGCAGAGTCTGTGCATCCTTGCGACGCTGGGGAAACATTAGCACCATTGTCATCTTTATTGTACCAGGGACGCACCCAAGGTCACCCAGGAAGTCTGTGGCAGAGAAAGGGATTGAGCCCTGTTCTTCCCAGGGCTAGAGCAATGCCCTAACCATTTTCCACCTCCTCCACAAAGCAGTATGGCTTTTCCAAGGCTACGAGTTCTCACCGCTTTTATCCTAACCTGCTCCATCTAAGTCATGTTCACTGCGGAGGGCCCCACCTTGCACCTCCAGGTTACAGTCCTAGGGAAGTGGGGCTGGAAGGGACCCGCAGGGGTCACATCGAGTCCAACCTGCACCCGAGGCAGGATCAGTGCTGTGCGAACCAGCCCAGACAAATGCGCTATCCAAGCTCCTAGCAAAACTACAGACCTGTGTGCCAGTGCTCCTGCTGGCATCCAGCCCCGAAGCACCCCAGTGAGAGGGTCTTGCCCCTGTGCTCAGGCTCAGACCGATGCTATATTTGGGGTCAGGAAGGAAATTTAGCCCTTGGTCATATTGGTATAGACTGGGGTGGGGTGGGGGGTTGCTTTCCTCTGTCCTGGGGGAATGGCCTCAGCCTGGCATCTCTGCAGCGTGTTCATGGGTGGGACCTGCCTAAGGTCCTCATTAGCATACAAGGCTCCACCCCCTCTCTAGGACATGGTTGGCTGGTGAAGACCACCTGACCAACTCTTTCCCCTATATAAGGGCAGGGGAGAGGAGCCTCTTTGTGACTCTTGATGGTGCTTTTGCAAGGTGCTGGACTCTACATGCCCACCTGTGACCTTGGCTCTGGACCCTGCATATACCCCAAACTTTATAAAAGCAGGATGTTGGCCACCACGGTCCCCCTGCTTTCCATGGGGCAGATTTGGGTGCGAGGTCTTGTGTTGTGTCAGGCTTGATAGTTTTACAAAGACTTTAGATGATTCATAGGTTCATCGATGTTAGGGTTGGATGGGACCTCAACAGATCATGGAGTCCGACCCCCTCCCTGCCTTGGGCAGAAAAGAGCACCGGAGCCAGTCAATCCCAGCCAGCCTTCTCTTAAAGACCCCCAATGTAGGGGGGAGCACCGCCTCCCTCGGAAGCCCATTCCAAATTTTGGCCACGCTTACCATAAAGAAAATGTGAAGTGCTCCAGGTGAGGCTTGAACTCACAACCTTGGCATGGCTTCACTAGTACTGCAGTATAAGTACCACGTGCTGACCCATTGCACCACTGGAGCACCTTGGGTGATGCCCTAGGCTGGGAAAGCTCTGGGTAAATCAGCTTCGGGTGAATTTTCCCAAACTACCCGCTCTGCGGACAAGCAGCGTCCAGCCCCGCCACGCATGGACTGCCTCGCTGCAGAGCAGCTGGCTGTTGCACGGGAGGCCTAGCAGGAAGCTGGGTTTCCTCCATGAGGTTGCGGGGTCAGGCAGCAGCCAGGCCTGCGAGCAGAGCAGGTCAGGGGGTTGTGTTAATGAACCCAGGCTGAGCGCTGCTAATTGGGGTGGAACTGGGGGTCCCTTGTCATGTGGTCCCGGCCAAATCATTCAACAGCGCATCCCAGGAGAAGCTGCAGTTCCTCTGGCCTCTGCGTCATGGATGTCCATCACCATGGAGCACCCTGTAGGATCTTTGCAAATCATGGGGACTGCTATTCACTTCCCAAATGACAGCAAGGCTCTTCCGGCTATCTCCCAACCTGCCAAGAGCTGCCGGCTCAACCCTCTCCAAGTCCCCCCAGCCAGGCTGTGCCTCAGCCTCGCCAGTCTTGCCCCCATATCGTTGCTAAGACCCAGCCTTCCCTCTCCAGCTGCACCCATAACGCCTTCATCTGGGCTCCCGGCACCTCGTATTTTGTAGACTCGGGACTGTCAGGTCAGAAGGGACAGCGAAGATCATCTCGTCTCCCCCCTTGCACAACTCAAACCACACATCTTCCCCTCATTCACACTCCTCTGAACTAGAAGACAGCAATTAGAACAACCTCCAGTCGGGAGTTTAAGATGTGCAATGATGGAGTATCTATTGCTGCCCTTTGCTAGCCTCACTGGTGATGAATTAATCTGTGCTAAAAGCAAGTGCCTCATCATTACTGACTTCGCTTTGCATAGCATCGAGATCCAGCTGCTAGAGCTTGCAATACCATCGTCCCAGATGTGCCAGGCTCTCCATTGCATTGTTACACACTGTGATCAAGCCAGTATTGCCCTTGTTTTTAGCAAGCTCCTTAAGCCTTTTTTTCTGAGCAGGGTCAAGACAACAACCTCAAACCAGGGCTGTGGGTTACCAAAGCAGGAGCTTCCCCATGCCTGCCTCTCCCAGGGTAGCTACCAATGCATGGGTGGGACCTGCCTAAAGTCCTCATTAGCATACAAGCCTCCACCCCCTCTCTAGGACATGGTTGGCTGGTGAAGACCACCTGACCAACTCTTTCCCCTATATAAGGGCAGGGGAGCCAAGCCTCTTTGCGACTCTTGATGGTGCTTTTGCAAGGTGTTGGTCTCTATGTGCCCACCT
>JAGPOW010002992.1:171369-195153 GCA_030014935.1 Caiman crocodilus
GAAAGCGCTGGGGGAAGCCAGAGGAAACCATAAAGAAAGGCAGTCTGCAAGCAGGCGGAGCAGGGCGTCGGGAGGCCCAGACCAGAGCCCTCGGAGCGAGGAGAGCGGGGCGGCCTGAAGGCGTCGAGGCAGGAACCGGAGAACAAAGTGCACAGCTGCATCTCCAGGTAGCACAGCTGGATCCCTCGCAGCCCTGGTGCAGCTGCTTCGGGACAAGCGCCTGGGCGGAGGTGAGCAGGCGGTGGACCCTTTGTGACACCCCCGCCTGGAGCAACACTCCCCGGGCAGCGGGGAGGCGATGGACGGGGCTGTTTTGCTGCATGGTGGGACGGAGCCGGCTCTTCCCAGAGTGGGGCTTGGAGAAGGGATGGGTGGTGTGTGCCCGGGGTCTCCTCCCCGCTCTGGGAGGCATGTGCACAAGGCACAACCTGAGGCTAGGACACCTGGGTTGTGTTCCCGGGGTCCGAGGGGATGTGGAGAGAGCCCAAACTGGGGGGCCGGAGCCCTGGTTTATTTTCCTAGGGGTGGGAGGGAATATGCAGCACCCCCGGGCTCCGTGTCAGGGGACTCCCTGCCCTCTCTGAGTCTGGGGGATGACGACTCTGAGCTCTCCCGAGGGACAGCCGTGAACGTGGTCAGCTCCGGGCGCTGCGGCCCAGCTCCGTTGTGCAGCAAAGGGCCGAGGAAAGCCCCAGCTCCCTTATGGATTTCACCTGCAAAGTTGGGGCTGGATGCGTCTCCTGGATGGGCACGAAGCCTTCCAGACAGAGGCACAGGGCCGCACTCTTGTCTGGCAAACTTTTGGGGCCTCCAGGAGCTGGGCAAGCTCCATCCCTGGGCGGTGTCTGTACGAGCGGCGCGCTCTGCCTCTCCATGGGGGCTGGAGGTCCAGTGGAGGTGACTCTGGGGTCCCTTCTTCCTCGGTTTGCACAGCGTGGCGTCAGCAAGCGGCTACTGCACACTAGTGAGTCGTGCCTAGTGAAACCTGGGTGTGTGTCTGCGCCTGCGCCCATTTCACTGATGGGACCACTGAGGTGCAGATAAGTGAACGAACTGTCCCGGGCTGCTCGGTGATGGACGGCAGGGAGAGGAGCAGGGGGCTGGTTTCTGGGGAACTCTGATGGATGCCACAGCTGACTTGTTTCCTCCTCCCGGGAAGCCCCAGGAAACGCTGCCTGAGCCAAAACAGCCGGTGCTGGGGTTTTCCTGGCTTGTTCAGCTCTGTCTTGGAGGGAGTTGTGGGATAAGCTCAGGGGCTCAGCTCTGATCCTCTCTGCAAGGCAGCAGATTTACCAGCCCAGCAGCACCTGGGTCAAAACCGGGGGGGCAAGGAGCAGGGGATCACAACTAAGGAAGAACTTGGGTTAAATCTGCAGGGAGAGCCAGCACCCAAGGGCTCGGGCTGCCCAATTCACCTTGAATGTCTCCTCTCTGACAGACAAGGTAGAGAGGAGCCTGGGCAGGGTGCCGGGGCTCTTGTGGGGGTCTGCCCATGGACTTTGGGGGAGCAGGCGGTGATGAGACAGGCCCGTGCATCCGGGGCCTCGTGCATGCACGTGCAGGGGCTGCAGCTGGCCCGTGTCCCGTGACAGCGCAGGAGAAGGCAATGTGCATGCGCGTGGCTGCAGCTGCATGTGTGACGTGCATGGGTGGGCTGGGTGTGGGGTCGTGGCTCTCCAGGGATGGCTGGGCAAGGCCATTTCCCCAGGAAAGAACTCAGTACGGGAAGGGGAGAAACTCTCCACTGTCCCCCAGAAACAGGCCAGCTCCAAGCAACCTCTCTCTCTTCGGTCCTGAGACCTCATGGGTGGGTCCAGCCATCCTGGTGCCCCACGACTGCTCTGCAGAAGCAGGTCTCAGTTCCTGTCCATCCTCCTCCCCGGGGGTTGTAGCGGATGCCAGGACATGGACTTAGGGAAGTGATTCTTCCCCTCTATTCGGCACTGGGGAGGCTTCGTCTGGAGCCCGGTGTCCACTTGTCGGGAAGGATGTGGGCACATTGGAGAGAGTCCAGTGGAGGGCAACCAAAATGGCTGGGGGCTGGGGGGCAGGACTGGTGAGGAGAGGCTGAGGGAAATGGGCTGATTTAGCCTGCAGAAGGGAAGACCGAGGGGATTGAATAGCAGCCTTCACCTCCCTGCAGGGGATGCAAAGAGGATGGAGCTGGGCTGGTCTCACTGGGGGCAGATGGCAGGACAAGGAACAATGGGCTCAAGCTGCAGCAAGGGGAGTTGAGGTTGGATATTAGGAAAATCTCTGGCAAGGAGGTTGGTGAAGCATTGGAACAGGTTATCCAGAGAGGTGGTGGCGTCTCTCCATCCTTGCGGGGTTTTAGGACCCAGCTAGACAAAACCTTGCCCGGGATAACATAATTGGGGCTGGTCCTGCTTCGAGCCAGGGGTTGGACTAGATGTGACCTCCTGAGCTCCCTTCCCACCCTCATGGTCTAGGATTTTGTGACTGTGGCATGGCCGGGGGTGCTGGGGGTGCCTTCCTCTGCAGCGGGGGCACAGCCTCTCCCTGGGGTCTCTTGACTGTGATTTAACACCCTTTGCAGCAGCAGGACATTGGCTGCCCTGGACCCCCCGGTTTCCCCATGGCAGGTTCGGGCGACATCTTATGTTGTGTCAGGGTGGATGGCTGTTTTACAAAGAGTTTAGATTCTGGGCTGGTTTGGACAGGGCTGACCCTGCCTCAGGCAGGGGTTGGATCAGACGTGACCTCTGCAGGTCCCTTCCAACCCCACATCTCTATGAACGGAGGAGCAGCCCCTCTGCCTTCCTCCTCCTACCCCGCCCTACAAGGGAGGCTTGCAGCTTCCTTAGTAGCACGCACTGTGCCACAAAGCACAAGATTAAATACCAGCCCCTGCCTGAGGAGGTGGTTACCTAGGAATGACAGGTTCCTTGGATCATGAAAGACCATAAATCTGTAGCAAATGGGAACCCTGAGCCCTGGAGCCTGAAGGCTGGTCCAGCAGCGGCTGTCTTTGGGGCTACGGGCGAGCTCAGAGAGCACGTGTCTTGGGCGGTGGATCACATCTATGTAGTTTTGCCCCCAACCCGGGTCTGCTGATGCCAAATGAAGCCCCAGTGAGATGCCCCAGCGACTCGTGAAGAAGGGGAGCAGATAGCGCTGGCAGCCCAGAGCGGATGACCTGCTGATCCACCAGCTGTTTGCTGCTCTTTGGGGGTACATGTACACACCACGGTATTTGCCCTTTCGTGCGCTGCAGCGGCACGTCTGTTTGCACGAGCGGGATTTCCTGACCTTTTTAAAAGTCTTTTCCGCTCGTGAAAGTAAAACTGGTGCATCCAGAGGCAGCAAGTGGGTGGGGCTTATTTTTGTCGGTGGGGCTGCTTTTCGTGGGTGGGGCTTATCCCATAGGACAGGGACCTGACTAGACCTGCCTCCTGGGTCCAGCAGTGGTGTGGGCGAACAAGCAGGTAGGGGTGGGACTAGACAAGCCCCCCAGACGTGTCCAGCTGCCCTGGTCTCCTCTCTGCAAGTGGCACAGGCGGGCACGATCCCCCTGCCCCCGGGAGCTTGTCCATCCCGAAAGAGCAGGCATGGGTGGGAGGGCAGCCGTCCGCAGCCCGTTGCTGTGCACCCCCTCTGTGGATGTGACTGCTAGGAAGCACAGCTGTGGGGTCACAATAGGCTGCCGTGGATGTGCCCAGCCAAGAAGGGACTCAAGCAACTTCTGGGAACCGTTATCTCCCCGGGGAGGACGTAAGGCTTGCTAGGAAGCTCAGCATCCACCCACGGCCCGCTGGAAATTCCCGTCTGGCCTTCCCAGGTTCGCCTGCTGCCCTGAGCCGCTGGCCTGCCCCGCTTCAACAGCGTCCGTGGGTTTATTTACAAGGCAGCTGGATGAAGCGGAAATGCATCTGCTTAGGAAAGGGCTGGGCATCTGCCTTTTTTTAGCACAGGCTCTTCTCTGCTGGGACAGCGACAGACAGCGCTGGGGTGCGGGCATGGGTCCCTTTCCTTATCGGCTCCCAGCACCTGGGCTACTGGGGGATTAACCCGTGCCGAGCTCGAGGCAGCAGCATTTTGGTGCTGTGGCTTGCACAGAGCCGCGCGCCTGGTTGTGAGCCAGGCACACCGAGGGCATGAGCCAGTCCACGTAGCGGGCCACCAAGTGCAAGCGGCATTTGCTACCGGCCACCCCACCACGTGATCGCGTTCTGCAGCTGAAACGCTATTTCTGAGGACAAACAGGGCTTTTTTTTGGTTTAGAAAACCAAGGACGCCAGCTCAAAGCAGTGGGATTTCTCTCGCCAAACTCCCAGGTCTTTATGTGGAAAATGTCCAGGGTTGTATCCACGCACGGACAATCCCAACCTCCTCCTGGCCGGACAGACACTCCTTTGCTTGACTCTAATTTTCCAACTATTTGGGTTGGTCTAATAAAAGATATCAGATTCACCCAAGGAACCTTGTCTTCCTAGAAACAAAAGCTCTTCTCCCTCAATGAGACGTTCCCAACTTAGCCCTAAGCAATTCCCTACTCCTCGTGTCATGGTCGCATCCTGGTCTGGTCCGCTCCTTCCTTTGCTCTTGTCCGGCACGTTGAAATCTCTAGCCCGGTGGTCTTAAACCTCTAGATTCAAGAACCCCCTTGATAGACTCAAGCTCCCCCATCTCCAATGCCAGCTCTTTGCTTTAACTCATTTCTTGACTTTGGGAAAATAATGTCAGACATCTCCAGGCGTCTCTTGGTAGGTGTCTGCACGTCGGGCAGCGCTTGTATTGAACAGCACCGTGCGGCACCCTTCAAAGGACCTCACAGTGCCCTTGGTTGAGCATCGCCGCACTAGCCAAGAGGGGATGGGAGAATCCATCCCAGGTTTTACAGGAAACCTCCTGCTGTCAGCTGAGGCCGGGCTCTGATGCTATGCAGGACGTTTGCCAGGTTGGAAGTGTTTGTGCAAGCTGCTGGTCCTTTAGGAAACCAGGGTCTCGAAGCAGCAGCCTCCTGAACAGCTCGTGCCTGCTGGAAACCCTGACACAGACCCAGAGCCGGCATTTAGGAACATCCCCTAGTGCAAAGGCTGCATCGCTAGCTCCTGGGCTTAATAGCTACTGGGGTCCCTTTCCTCCAAAAGCAGGTCCAGCCCCTTTTTGGGAGGAAGCTGCAGGGGCAGCACACCCCTTTGTACCCCAAGCCCTTCGACACCGGGGTGAGAGGGCTTGGCTTGTTCCCTCTGTCAGATGCAAGGGCCATGTCCACCGGGGAGGCAGAAGCAGAGCTACCCACTAATGCAGACAGCAACTGAGGCCAGCACAGATAAGGCACGTACGTGGCTTTCTGTGGCCAACAGCACTCACCAGAGCAGTGGGGTCACCACCCCATACAGGTGCCTTTGATTCCCCCAGAGCAAGTGTCCAGCCCCACTAATACCTGGGATAACCTCTGGAGCGGGTCTTGAACCCACAACTTGCAAGACAGGGTAAGCCCCGCCACCACCACCTCTGAGCATAGATTGGGCCATTGCTTGAGTTTGCAGCTCTGCTGTTTTTAATATTGCGACTCTTCCAGCTATTGCAACCATACTATTGCAATGCTGCCAGCAAGGGCAAGTCCTAGGAGCCCTTGCACTCCAGAACCAGACGCCGGCCCAGGCCAAACCCAGAGGGTGCCAGGATTTCCCATGCCATCCACCAGACATCTTCTGCCCCTTTGGAGAATTGTGGATTAACCCTTACTGGCTAACGCCAATGCAACAGCCTCCATGCTCCCATCAGCTTGGAGCATGGGACTTTCACCTCCAAAGCACAGAGCTGTGAAGGAGCGAGTCCACCAGCTGTTGTTACCTGCTATGCGGGACAGACGCTTTTCAAGGGCATCTCAATGCCCGATGCACTTGGGGACCCCAGGTTTATCTGTGTGTTCTTCATTGACAGCCAGGAAGGTGATGTGAAGATGTCGACGCTGCTGGACCCCGGCATGCAGAGTCTCCGCGTAGGTAAGGTTTCAGTGGGTCAGACGTTCTCATACTCAGCGTAGCGGTGAGAGCCACATAGCATCTGGATGGGGGCAAGCATTAGTCCACCTCTTGTTCCCTGTCTGCTGCTCAGATTGGTATCTGGGGTGGAGGCTCTGGTCCGTGTTTATATAATACCTAGGGTCCTGGTCTCCTACAGGAATAATGGCAGGCACGATGGCAAAGATGAATAAATGGGATGGAAGTAAAGGAACTGAAGAGCAGAGAGGTCTTCTTAACCTCCATAGGTTTCATAGACATTAGGGCTGGAAGGGACCTCGCGAGATCATCGGGTCCAGCCCCCTGCCCCAGGGGCAGGAAGTCAGCGGGGGTCAAATGATCCCACCAAGATAAGCATCCAAGCGTATCCAGCGTGATGGTTTGAAATTTGACAAGTGAATATGAAAAATCAGAGTTATTTCCGTGGCTCTGTAGAGCAAGAAGAGAACGTCGGACCCCACGTGGCGGCTGCGTGGTACGTAGCTGGTACACGGCGGTGCAATGTAGTCACGCGGCCTGCGTAACCCCGGGGTATAAGAGGCCAAGGAGTTTCTTCGTGATAGGAAGAGAGGCAGACCCCCACGCGTGGTAACCCCATCGATCGGAGCTGCAAGGTGGCTAGGCATCCCGAGGCAATGGTTTCAGCACGGGGTGCACAGTTGCTGGAGCGGGGAAAAGTCAAAGGCATGCTACGATGCCTTGGGATGGGATGCTGGCGTCACACCAGCTTTTCCAGCCCCCTGTATTGAGGACTCAGGGATGTTGCTGGCTCAGAAAGGCAGGGGTTTCCTGTAGTCTCCCCCCTCCGCACCCCACAGCCCCCTGCTAATGTCCCAGATCTGTGCTGTGCTCTGGGTGCGCCCCAGGAGCAGAGCTGCCTGCCACTTTTCCAGGGAAATGGTTTCCCACTGGAAAATGCCAGCCTGTTTGTATCCAAAGTTTCCAGGAGAGCCCCGGGGCCAGCCTGAGCCAGAAGAGACCGTCACCTGCTCCGCCGTGGCCTGGGCTCGGGGTGTTTCTCTGGGCTTTGGGAAAATGAGGCTGCCTCTTGACCTGCCTCCGATCCTGTAAGGTCTCCTCTGGAGGAAACTTTGCCTTAGCCCCTTCGCCACCTCCCTTCCTCTTGGAGCCCAAACCTCCACGCGGCCTCCAGACCTCTTGTCAACCCTCCCTCTTGCAGGCGAATCTCCGTTACAAACCTCCCGCAGCCCCTTCTCCCCTTTCCCTCGTCATTCCTCTCCCTCCCAGCCAGCATTATTTATTATTTAGCTCTGCAATCATAGTATTTACCATAACTCTTTGCAACACTTTGCAATACGTTTGGCTTGGAGAGGGGCCACTCCAAACACAGCCGTTCTGCGGTGTCTGGAGGCAGCTGTTTATGAAAATGTTCCTTAATCCGTTGCTGGCTCCTTCCCTCTCGGCCCCGTTCTCCTCGACCCCAGTTAAAGAGTCCCCAGGGCCTTCCCTTTTTTGTTGGGAATCCAATATTAATGCCCCAGCATCGGAGACAGCGAAACCCACTTAGCAGTGGAAAGAAGCCGTGTCGTGTCGGGTAACAATCACTTGGAAGTGGCCCTGTGGGGGGGATCAAGCGTGCTGCTTGGAGAAGGATAAAATCTGATGCTGAAGGAGCTCTGTTGAGCCGCCCCGGGGGGGCCGGAGGCTGCTGCTTGCCCCATGGGCATGACGCGCCGCACTGAGCTGGTGAACAAGGCACGGCCGGGGGATCCCTGCCAGGACTCACCGTGGTGTGGACATGGTTGTAAGAGCAACAGCAGGGCCAGACCTTTGCCTTCTCCTCTGCAGACAGAAGAGCCTTTTCAGCCTTTCCTGGCCTGGCAGCTGCTCCAGACCCCTGACCCTCCTGGCTGCCCCTCTCCGGACCGCGGCTAAGCCCGCTCCCCCACTTCTCTGCTTTGCAGGGTGCTGTCGGTTAGGGATTGCGAGGCATACAAATGGGGGGCTAAAGATGGAGCACGGGTCCAGCAGAGCCATTGATCCCTGTCCCCTGCAATCGAGGCAGCCGTGTTATGGGGGTTGGACACCCGGAAATGCAACACTCGCCCCGAACACAGCCGCTCTCCCTGCCCCTTGCATGCAGCTGTGCCAGGCAGCCCCAGGGGTGCCCAGAGCCCCATGCCTCTTCCAGCCGGTGTTGGTGGTTTATCCCCCTCCCAGGGGCCTCAGCCCCGTACATGGGGACGGGATCATAGCATAGAAACCTGCAGCCTCTTCTGACAGCAGACAGCCACCGGCTTTAATTAACGAGCTCAGCCTGGCCGCTGAGGTACGCACCGAGGAAAGCTGAGGCACAGAGAGGGAGTAATGCCTATCCCGGGGGCACACACTGAGCTTGGGAGGTATCTCAGGGCTGTTCTACCACTGGGCAGTACTGCTTCTCCTGGCCCTATGGGAGAAGGCATCCCCATTTGATCCCTACTTCACCCAAACTTTCAAGCCCTTTGCTCGGGAGAGGTAGGGGCAATTCTATTCAGGCAGCTGTGAGGGAGTTCATGCTGATTTTGTGGCTGACTGTCATTTACCTGACTCCTGCTAATCTCTGCGCTTCACAAGGTTGAACAACCCTCTCTCCTTTTTTAATGGTCTTGGTGTCCCCTTATTCCAGCTATCCTCTCTTCTGCAATGCTGCTATCTCTTAGCCATTCCTGGTAGCACCCCCCTTCTCTTTCCCAGCCCTAAAGTCTGTTTTTATCTTTAGCTAAAAGCCTTCACTCAAGTGTAGTCATATGAACTCAAGTGTAGAAATGACTGAGAGCAAAGCATTAGATGCATTATCAAGATGCTCAAGAAGACGAGATTTTGTTTTATGAATCTGAATAAGAGACAGATATTTAACTTTAATGATGACAGGACTATGACAAAATATCTTTGGTCTGTTTTTACTCTCCCTTGCTTAGTTTCTTCTGTTTTTTTAACCTTAAATGGATACTTTAGCAAATTTGTGCACAGTCCAGTAGTCCTGGTTATTTTCTCTTTGATCTTAATCTGAATAAGATAACGCCAGGCGCCGGACCTAGTAGCAAAGCTTCTAGTTTTCTTTTTAACTGGAGAAAAAATGTGTGTTGTGCTCTACGGTGGTGCCTCGCCACGGCACCCCCCTTGCCAAAATCCCAGGTTTGCTCATGAGTAGGTCTCGGTGCTTCTTAGGGGAGAAAGTACCCAGGGCTGGTGGGCTCTTGTCCCCCAAGGCAGAATAAGCCACTGGCGCTAATGGCACACTAACTTTGGACTATTTTCACTCTTTTTTGCCTAGTTTGTTGTGCAGCTTTAAACTTTATATGTACTGTAGCAAATCAGTGCACATGCCACATGACGACGCATTTCTTTTTGCTTTGATCTTAAACTGAAGACTATAGCACCAGCCCTCCAGCGTATTAGTAAAGCTTCTGGTTTCTCTTTAACTGGAAAAAAATACGTGTGGTGTGGTGTATGAGATGATGTGTCACACCACCAGGATTTTCAAAATCCTGGATCTGTGAAGCATCCAGATTTCAGTCTCACTTTGGGGAGTGGTCACAGTCTCCACGTCTTCGAGGGTGCCCACCTAGATGCCCACCTAGATGGGATGAGCTGCTCGGGAGGAGCATCCTGTTGCATGGAGCAGGGTGCTGGTCCTTCCTGGGTGCATCTTTGGGTCCCCCATTGGGTTTGCAGACACCGAGGCTGGGGTCAAGCAGGGGCCCAGGCTGTAAGCTCCCCCCGTCCCACCCCGCAGAGCTCGGTTCGGCATGTGGTTCCCTCTCCAACCAGCTGAGCCAACATCCCCGGCTCCGCGGACACCGTTCAGCTCTGGCGGTGAGCTCTGCAGTCCGGGCTCAGGGCCAGCCCAAGCGTGGGGGGCTTAGGGGCTGCTGGCTGCAGGCTGGCCCAGCTTTAGCCATCAGCACCCCCCTCCCCTGGCTCTCCGGCACAGACAGCTGGAACCTGTCCATCAGCGAGCGCTCGCTCAGGGGGGTGGATCAGCTTGCTCTCTTAATTGGAAACATGCTCCGGGAGGGCTGCGGCAGGCAGGCCAGGGAGGCAGGACCCAGACTATTAACCCCCATCTGGGGGCCGGAGGATTGGTCTGATTGCATTGCTCTGGCAGGCATCTCCCTCCCGGCTTGAGCTCCATCCTGGTACCCTGCTTGCAGCTAAGTTCCTGGCAGCATCTCAGTGGACCCCGCAGCCCGTAGCTGGGGTCTGCAAGGTGCATCTCTCTGGCATTGCATGGGCAGCCGGGGGCAACTCCGCTGTCAGTCGTTCAACTGTAATTCCTAAGACAGTGGCTCTCAACCTTTGAGGACTCAAGACACATCTGACTAGACTCGAGCCACCTCCGGCTAAATTCAAGGAGCCCCTTGCAACACACCAGCACTTAGTTCCCACTTTATTTTGACTACAAAAAAAACTACAGAAAGGAGCAATTCTTCTTCTGCAAAGAACTGAGGAAGACTATAGCAGGGCAGAGTGCTTTTAACACTGGATTATCGAATCACAGACAACGAGGGCTGGAAGGGACCTCAGGAGGTCACATCTAATCCAGCCCCCTGCTCCAAGTAGGACCAGCCCCAGATAGATTATATATTAATCTATATGTTAAATTTATATATTAAATTTATTAATAGTTATATGTTAAATTTTAAAAACCCGGAAATTAAGGGAAAAAATGGTCAAAATAATCACAAACTAATGTTTCATTAGTTCTGTAGTCACTAAAGTTAAATGCACATCTCTTATTCACATTAGTCAGACAAATCCTAGTCTTGTTGAGCATCTTGACTCTGCCTCCAATTCTTTATTGTCAGTCATTTCTACACTTGAATTCATGTGGCTACACCTGAGTGAAGGTTTTTAGTTAGAGCTAGAAACAGTCTGCAGGGCTGCGAAATAGCAGAGAGATGTGACCAGGGACGAGTGGCAGATGGCAACACTGCAGAAGAGAGCATAGTTTGAATAGTGGAATAGCAAGACCATTAAAAAGATAAAGGGTCGTTCACACCTGTCAAGTGGAGAGAGATTAGCAGGAATTGGGGGGATAATAAAGAGCCATGAAGTTGACTGATGCCCTCCATGCTGCTTGAATAGAAATGCCACAGCCTCTCCCAGGCAGTGGGGTTCAAAGTTTGAGTAAAGCAGGAATAAAAGAGGGGTAGGACTGCATCTCCCTGGATCCACCCCTGCCCCCCAGGTCTTTCTCCGAGTCCTTGCTTTTCCAGACACAGTCCTCCAGTCTCTAGGCCTGGCTTTGCACATTCAAGCACATTTTGCCCATCTGGATCCAGTTTACCTCGGATCTATGCAACTGGTGTCTTGGCCTCACTCATCCCCTTCTTGCAGTCTTGATGTTGTTTGCAAGGTTGATCAACTTCGGGTTTGCATTTCATTGGGTCTCGACTGGAGATGTTGAGCAACATCAGACCTCAACCTTTTCCTGCCGTACCTGCCCATATCTGACGACGGATGGGGACTTTTGGAGACTGGAAAGGTCACAAATAACTGGAATGATTTCAGAATGATCCTGTTTGCCCATAACTAGCCGCTGCAAGAAGGGGGAAGTTGGTCTGGGTAGTAAGGCCTGGTGTTGTGCCATCTGCAGCTCTCAGAAGGATGTGAGCAAGTGGGTTACGATGGTCTTTTATGGGTCATTTTCGTGAACTTTTTGTTTTGCTGTAGGCCCGGGTACCAGCCCTCCTAGTGATCCTGGCTCTGTAAAGGCAGAGGGTCAGGGTGGGTTACAAATACTGCTTTCCCCCGGGTCTAGCCAGGAGGACTGAGGTACAGAGCAGTCAAAAGACCTGCCAGCGTGATGGACTGAGGGGTGATAGCTCGGAAACGGCTCCACTGCTGTTAGACCTGTTCTGCTCTTCTCCTTCCCAGGTACAAACGGCGAGAGATCCCGTACGCCGTCCCCGTCGAGCTCCCCGGGGACGCTCCACGAGAGCTGCAGCATCGCGCCCCTCACGCCCTCCCAGTCGCCGGTAAGCCACAAGACGCCTTCAATGCTCCTACCACACCACTGCCCAATTGGGCATGACTTGACATGTCCCATGGCTCACGACATAGGAACACAGCTAGCGAGCCGCCCAAGCTATACGTGGCTTATTTGGGCACACGGTAGGCCACAGAGAAGGGGTGGGGAGTCATGGCAATAGCACCAAACCTCTCCGTCCCAAATCAGGATGCGCGGCTCCTACCCCATCGCCGGGCATCTCCAGAGAAGGAAACTTCACAGCCTCCCGGGGTGGTGAGTGGTGGGGTTTCCTTCCTCTTTCCCTGCACCTCTGGGTGCTCAGCAGAGCAGGGTCCTGGCTAGGCAGACCCCGGGCAGAGTTGCTGGGGCTGTTCCCAACCCTCTTGCTTTGTGTGCAGAGGAACGAAGCTCGGACGCAGAGGCCAACATCCTTCGCCGTGGTGGTGGCCATCGACTTTGGCACGACCTCCAGCGGCTATGCCTTCAGCTTCTCCAATGACCCCGAGGCCATCCACATGATGAGGTAGCCCACCAAGGGCCATGGGTGGGGGGTGCCAAGGGTGGAGGTCTGGCTCCTTTCCATGCTTTGGGTAGACTTTCATGCAAAAAGTCGCGGAGGACTGGGGTTGCTGAGAGGCAGAGGGGTGGGTCTGCCCATGCGCTTGACCTTGCTGTGATAGATGGCCCCTCTTCTCTCCATCGTGGTGTTGAATATATTAACATTATATCACCAACCTACTTTTATGCAACGTGTAAACAGCCATCAACCGAGAACACTAACTTAAATACAAAATTACAAGTGTTTGTCAGGAAGGGGAAAAAAAGTAACAATTATAAAGGAAAAAAGTCTCAAGAAATTAAAAAAAGGAGAGGGGAATATTAATAACGCTAAATATATAAAATAGCTCCACAAGAAATGGGGGCATTAAAATCCACATAAGAAGGAACAAATTGCTACATACAAGTTCAAAACGTCATCAAAAAATTATCAACAAAGGAAAAAGAATCAACAAAGCTACAGACCATGTAATAAAGTTAAAATGACACCAAGACTTAAATAGACATATCACTATTTAACTAGTAATTATTTACAGCCAAAACAAACATAGCAAATTAATTTAATGGAACCTTTAACGGCAACTAGAAACTTCCCTTTTAGCCTCGTAGTCATAATTCAAAAACGCAAATAGTAACATGTAAACCACTCTGTCACACTAAAACAAAACCGTAATAACCACCCGAACTAGTATTTATAGTGTTTAGCAAATGCCCCAGGAAATAAGAAGTAACAAAGGACCACCAGTCTCTACTACCAAGCTTAATAAATAGTGTAAGCAAAATGGAATACAATTCCACATTCATACAGCATCTCACCCAAAGTCAAATAAAGTAGTAAAAAAAAAATTAACCTTCTAAAAAACCAAATCAAACTCCATTTAAAAACACCCAACTATAAAAGATAAAGTCAACACCTCCCAAAAGCACTCATAAAGTGCAATTAAAAAAACACAACTCTAACTTAAAAAGAAAATAAAAATCCCCCCCAAATGGAGCAACAAATACAGCATCAATAACCTAATTTAAATACGCCTCCCAAATAATTTAAAAGTAGTAAAAAAAACCCCAAAATTGAAAAAAATCCCAACACATACCACCATAAAACACCCCAAAATGGAAGTTTAATACTAGTACACCAAAGTTAGTTAACTCCTCAAAGCTAAGCTGTTCTTTCAACTTAAGCAAAGCCTTATTTTGTTTTACAAAAGCTACTTAACAATCACAATCAAAGATGTAACAACAAAAGCAAACCATTAAACGGCACAAGGAAATGTACACATCCATAATAACAGAAACCCCACTAATCACAATTAAACATAGCTAACAAACAACACCATCTCTAAAAATGTAAGTAGAAGCTATAACATAACCATAAAATATAATTCATAGTTAAATTAAAGAAAGCAATGCATACCACAAGGTGCACTAGCCCATGAAGATGGAAATGAAATCCATCCAAATTATTAAATAACAAAGGATCCATCAAAAATAAACCTCAATAGTCACCTAATAAATTAAACAAAACAAAACTCCTACAATTAAACATTTATCCAAAAACATCCAACAAATGGAATATTTAGAGTCAGACTAACTCTTTACCCATTAAAATTCTTTACAAATGAAACATTTAATCAATTTAGAATAATACAGTGTATTTCAAACACTACACAGCAAAACCAATTTTATAATCGAAGGTGGAAATCTAACAATTAGTGTAAAGCAATAATTCATATAAAAAAACCTCATTACCATTCACATTGTTACAAAAAACACCATCACCCAAACGTACAAGTAACACTGTTATAACACCTTACTAAGCCAAAATACAACCCAACAAAATACAAACTTACCTTCAAAGTTAATTATACATATCCAAATCAATCCAAGCAAAGTATCTAAACCAACTAAGCTCAAAAAAAATCAAAACTTTATGTAGCAAGCTCAAATACAACCTCATTTTAAAAACACATTAGACTTCACACAAAATCATATAATCATAACTCAACAAATTATTTCCAAAATGCAAAGCTTCATAACTATGACTTATAAAAAGGTAAGCAAAATGCCACAAAATAAGCAAACCCTTAAAAATAAAGTCCTATAATTAAGTTACATAATACTACATAATTCAAACCCATTCAAGGTAAACAATAAAAAACCTTAAAGCCAAATATACAAAAGGTGGTAACAAACCCAAAGTTACATGTAATAATCAAGTAATACCAATATTTAATCAAATTAACCAAAGAAATATACAGTAATTATATTTAATCCAACCTCAAACTGGAACTATTACATACACAAAGTTAAAAGAAAAATACAATAAGCATATACAACCAATTACCTGTAAAATCAAAAGTACCCACAAAGGTACACTTAAAACAAAGGTACATAGAAATAAAAACGTAAAATAAAACCCACGCTAGAATATGTAAGCATTATAATTATCATGTCTATAATAAAACACAAAAAGTAGTCATGCGAAACTTTAACATAAATTTAAAAAAATCTCCCCCAAGCTGAAGCTAATCACTTTTATAATAACTTCTGAAAAACAAGTTATAACCAAATCTCCTATTCCATACACAGTAAGTGTTATAGTCCAACATTTTAAAAACAAAACCCAAAATATAACGTAAGTATGTATTGTACACAAACCCCCACAATTTAATATAGATAACCAAAGATGTTTAATTACCTTTTACAATAAAAAACAAACACTCCATAACAAGCAGCATCACGTTAAAACACAGCAAGCCCAACAGTAATCAACAACCGTATTACATAAAATGTACATCTAAAAAACTATAACTTCATGCAAATCAACTTCAGCAAAAATCAAAAGCGACTCCAAATGTTTGTTATCCACAGAAATGACTAATTATTTTTTAAGCTGCAACACAAAAACGCTTCATGAATATTTAAAGCACCTAACTCAAGTGTCCTAAAAAGCATAACACCAAAACAAAAAATAACATCCAATATCCAAAAAAGTAACAATAAACAGTATGAAACAATCATTATAAAATACGATAAAAAACTTTTATCGAAACAATAAATACATTAAATTGTTGTAACTGTAGTTGGAATCGCTATATTGTTAATATCTATAAAAGTAATTGTGTGTTTTATAAACTGTCATCAACAACAACACATACAAAGACTCAGTACCGACATACCACTCACCGCTGTATAGTCGCAATACCTAATAAACTTGGGGAACTGTCATAGTAATAAGTATAAGTTGCCTGTTAGCCATTGTTGAAAGAGCCTGTACATAAATGCACAAACCCAAAACCTAACAGAGTAAGTGATTCACAGTAAAATGAAATTTAAGATAGCAGAATGAAACGTAACGCCCCAGTCAGGTACTGAGCGTACAACGTTACTACGTTACTTTAGAGTAACTGGGGAGTCTCCGAAACGGGCTTGGACCAAAAAAAATTGCTCAAAACTAAATCAATAAAGTAAAACGGGCATGAGCCAAATACTGCATCCATACCCAAACATGGGATTTATGGCGAGGCAAGGTACAACACCAACTCACTCCATATAAACCGAGCATAAGCGATCCCAATTTGGAGAACTGGCTTGCAGAGCATCTAAGGAAGACTCGCAAGTCGTTCGCGTCGCAGCCTGATCAACTACACAAAGTCCCCAAAGCGAATATCTCGCTAAGTGAACAAGTCGCCAAGTGCACAAGTTTCCACCACTTCTCCAAGTGCCTGTTCCCGCACTCAGCCCCCCTCGGAGTCAGAGAGTTCCTCCTCGTCTCCAGCCTCGGTTTCCCATGCCCGTCTCCATCCTCTCTGCCGTTGTCCTGCAGGAATTTGCAGCCTGTGATCAAATCCCCTCATCCGTCTTCTTTTCCAGACTCAATCCCCCAGCTCCTCCACCCCGTGCTCATCGGTCTTGCCTCCCAGGCTCCTGATGGTTTTGGTCGCTCTGCGCTGGGCTCTTCCCAGTCGTCCCACATCCTTCTCTGCAGTGCTGCAGCCCCGTGAATCCTTCATTTTGTGCATGAAGTTATTCCACCCCAAGCTCAGGACTTTGTACTTGTCCTTGCTGAGTCTCATGTGTTTTACTGTGCAGATGTAAAATTGATACCTACATAATGCATGTATCAAATTTACACGCAAGTCAGTGTATGTCAACATATTTACTGTGCAATATAGGCACATGTCTACACGTGCACACCTGTATTGAGCCATAATTTTGGTTTCTGCAGAGTAAATGGGCACGTGTAGATGCACCCAGTGTCTCCTAACCTTGGCATGTTCAGCCCAAGATCCAAGCCCATGACCCATGGCTTGGACCCATCTCTTCACCAGTGCCGCTTTGCTCCTTCTCTCCTTCCCATCTTTGCCGGTCTTCTAAGAGCGAAAAGGGTGGAGGCTGATCTGATCTCAGGATATTAGACCTGAGGAGTGAGGGGGGTCTCATGAAATGAGTCTTATAGACTTCATGTGTAGGATCTCATCTCCACCAGGACGATAGGCTCATCGGTGAGCCCTGTGATGATATACTTTGCATCCATACTTTGCCGCAAGTTGAGCACCCCTGAACAGAGATGCTCAAAGGCAAGATGCACCTCACCTGACCCAGTCCGTGGCAGCTTTTATGTTCTTTTTGGTTCCAGCTTCGCTGCCTCCTGTCGGGGTTTAACGCGTGCAGAAAGCATGGGGCCGTATTTCTTTAGGGTATTCTCAGGAGCGCTTTGGATGCGGTCCAGACTTCTCTTGAAGGGACCTTCCTGAGGCTGTTTTTTGGGAGATGTCTGCATGCTGGGAGGCAGAAGGAAAGGAGCTGGAGGAGAAGGGAAGGTGCAGGGCGAGAAGACAGACGCACCGGTCAGGAGAGGGTGGAGGCTGGTGATGGGAGAGGGTAGGAGATAGCAAAGCCCAGCTCCGCGAGGACCACGAGAGCCAAAAATTACAGGACGGGCTGGCACTGCAGACAGGGCGGGGGCCATGCCATTTCCTGCCACCGCCTCTCTGGGAGGGGTAAGCACCCGTTTCCTTCCTCCCATGGGTGGCGGGGCTTGGCAGCCCCTCTCCGGGACCAGCAGGAGTATAGCAGTGCCCTAGCAGCCCCCAACACCCAAAACACAGCCGTTCTCCCTGACTCCGGCTGCCGTCTCCCCTCTGGTTGAGCTGGGCATCCCTTGGCTTCGTCCCCTGGCTAATTTATGTGAGATTGGAGGGATTTCTGGGATGCATTAGAGCTCCTCCACAAGGCAGCGGAGGCTCTCAGCCCTGCTATGGAGAAGGCCTCACCTGGGTCTTTGACTGAGAGCAAAGGGGCTGGGTTCAAATCCCGCCTGCTGGGGGAAGACCCCGTCTCAGCTAGAGGGCTGCTTCTGTGCTCAGCAAATTACAGTGAGAAATGGCCCCTGGTTGACAGCTCAAAACAGCAGCCAAGACCAAGCGATGCCTCCGATCCCACTTCCAAAGGAGCAGGTTTGGAACAGGGCACAGGGTAGAGCAATGTCAGAGAAATCCCATAGAGCAAACGGGGTGGCAGAATGAGCAGGTTTCCCTCTCCCTCAGGACTGTATCCAGCTCAGGTTACAACTCGGGGCTACCTAAAACGCCCATGGGATGTTTGCCCTCTGCAGGGACCGTCTTAACCAAATTGTCACATAGCAGAGTTTTTGGGGAGAGGCAGAGGTGGCCTTCTGCAACATGCTCCATGCCCCGAACCCCTGGCTGGAGCCAGCCAGCCCCCTCCATGAGCCTCGGGCTGGCTTGGACAGTCCTCCTAGAACTGGAAAGCAAACTCTCAACACCTAGGACACCTACGACACCTCCTCTTAATGAGACAGGAAGTGACATCTACCGTGGCTCCTTCTTGCAGGAAGTGGGAAGGCGGGGACCCCGGTGTGGCCAATCAGAAGACACCCACTAGCTTGCTGCTGACGCCGGAGGGCACTTTTCACAGTTTTGGATACACGGCCAGGGACTATTACCATGACCTTGACCCAGAGGAAGCCCGGGAATGGCTCTACTTCGAGAAATTTAAGATGAAGATCCACAGCACTAGCGTAAGCCGATGGTTTTCTCTGCTTTTTCCCCGCAGTCCCGGAGGAGAGGAGGCCAGGGAGCTGCTGCGATGGGCTACAGGGCAGCTTGTCAGCTGCAGGGAGTTAGGAATTATTTCCTATAAATCATCTTCATAGCCAGGGCATGAGCATTGTCACGCTCGGTCCATCTATACCAGTAACCCATCTCCGATGGCGGCAGCAATAGATGCTTTACAGGGAGAGCACGTACCCTCCCTGGCAAGAGCCGTCATTGCTGTAGAGATGCCAAACCACAAAATCTTCAGTATTTTGATCCCCCGTGTGAGATTTCCCTGGTTTTTTTCAAGTTCACAATTTTGCCTTTGTTGGTGGTTGGAGGGAGGGGGAGTTGTGAATTTTCAGGCATTTTTGGGCAATGCTGTGAACCATTTGCGGAGTCTAGGCAAAGCTGGGAAAGGGGTTGAAGCCAGGTAAAAACTAAGAGGGGAGGAAAGGGTTTGGGAACATTTTCTCTGGCTTATTCTCCCTCCTTTCAAAAAAATCAGAGTATTAGAGCCTGATTCACTCAACTCCAGAGTTGGGTCAAGCACGGCGGCCAGGGATTAACGGTATTTCTATGGCATTTTGGTGTCAGGATGAAATTGTCTGCCCAAATTTTTGCAATTTAGTAAATCCCAAGCACTTTAGATAGGGGAACCAGGGAGGGCAAAATTGGGAACGGGACAGAGCAGGGAGTGCAGAGAACGTCCCTCCTTTCCCGAACAAAAGAGGTGCTGTGAGCTTGTAACCAAACCCCTGAATAATGACTGCACTGTGTGGGCACACATCTACACGTGCATGCCTGTACTGTGCAGTAACCATGCCAATTTGAGTATAAATTTGATACCGGCATCATTCAGGTAGCAAATTTACGCTCGATTAGTTACTAACTTTAGTCCCGAGTCAGTCCACACACAGTGTCAATGCGTTTGACTGGGTGCACGTGCAGACGATGGCCTAAAAAACGCTTACTGCACAGTACCTTGCTGAGCAGTACATGCACGTGTAGATGCACCCACTGTGTCATAGACCCTCGAGCACTCTCAGGCTCCTCGTTAGCTCGTGTACTGGAGACTTCCTGAGCAGAAGGTCCCAGGGCACAAACCCTGGGAAGATCAGCGGGCCCCTGATCCGCAGGTCTGACCGTCCCTCCTGGTCTCTGGGGGTAGGAGAAAGCTCCACTGACTCCCATCTCTCTCCCCTCTGGAAAAGCAGCTAATGCCCTGCCTCTCATGACCTCAGGTTGTTTGTCCCCTTGTTCATCTCTCTAGGACCTGACCATGAAAACTGAACTGGAAGCTGTGAATGGGAAGAAGACTGCAGCACTGGAAGTGTTTGCGCACGCGCTCCGCTTTTTCAAGCAGCATGCTCTGCAGGTCAGCCTGCCCTCGCTACACCCACACCCGGGCTTGCAAAATCAGGGCAATCCTCCACTGAGATAGATCCCTGCCAGCGGGGGCTAAAGTACTATCCCTGCCACCCCCTGGGAGTCTCGCTGCCCTTGCTCACATTTTAGACAGAAATAGCTGAGAGAGGCCTGGCCACAGCCCCAGACTCAGCCCTAGAAAATGCAAAATACCCAGCTTGACAGCATGGTCTTGCTGCTGGCTAGAGGCAGCTTCCATGCAAGCCCGCAGCTTGTATGCGGTAAGAGGCGGTGGAGTCGACTTCCCTCACCCCACCCGGTCCTGCAGCTAATCTGCTCTGGAGAGGTGCCACGGATGAGATGCTACTCAGCTTAAGCTTGAAGCAAAAACAAAAAAGCCTCCATTGGAATGAGTTAAAACCCACGTGCAGGGCTGTGAAATAGGAGCTTCGTGACCAGGAGCAGGTAACAGGCAGCAGGACTGCAGAAATAAGGCTGGTTGGAGCAGGGTTTGGCCTCCTGTTCCTCTTCCTCTTGCAGCCTCAAGCGTTTAGGGTCCAGGCAGGTCTGATGCAGAGGCCGTATCCCTAATTCCTGTGTTCAATAGTGATGGATGCCCCTTTCCTCCGAGCCTGTGTCCGAGCCCTTGGTGAATCTGGCTAAAATCTCCACTTCCCCGTCACCTGGCATCTGTGATTTCTACACTTAAAGGACCCATGGCTCACCCTATTTCATGGAGGTCCTTATGAAGCAGCAGACAGAAGATGGTGAGAACCTCCCATCTTTCCAAACCGTACGTGAAGGGGAGATTCCCAGCAGCCCCTGAGCCATGCCGACCCCCTACAGCCAGGCTCTGCGTCCACCGTGCAAAGAATAGTCCCTCCCATGCATCGGGATATGCACTTGGCTGACCCTATGCTTCCCATTAAGGGGCGGCAGACGATCCTTTCACGTTTGCACCTTCTGCAAAACACCCCAGCAGCTCAGGCCGTCTTTGTGGGGAGATGGCCTGAGCTGAGAGTCTGAGCCTGCTCCCTTCCCGACAGGAGCTCAAGGACCAGTGCCCGTCGTTGCCGGAGAAGGGAGCCGTGCGCTGGGTGATCACGGTGCCAGCCATCTGGAAACAGCCCGCCAAGCAGTTCATGAGGGAGGCTGCCTACAAGGTGAGCCTTGGTTTGCTGTTCCCTTCTCATATCCGGGGTTGTTTTTCCGGTGATGTCTTGGGTTGTGATGGACCAAGCAGGTTTTCTCCTCAAGCCCTCCGGTGATGGAGAGTCCCCGCTTCCCTAGGCAGTCCAACGCCCTCCACTGTGTCGGGGAGTTTACCCCAATGTCCTTGTTTGGCCCCACAGGGGATCCCTGTGGCCATCCTGTGTGATCCCTGGTGCTTTCCCTAATCTGGGGGATCTCGCTGTCTCCTTCCTGGGACGCAGCCTGCGATAAGGGGGTGTTGGGACTTTTGTCCTTCTCCATCACCGAGCAGGGGCTTGTGTTGATAGTGCAAAGAGTAACAGTCAGCACAATATGGGGGACTTGGGGTTACAAGCCAGGAGAGTGGGGGTCTCTGATCACCTGACTAGCTGGAAGATAATAGTCTACTACAGCTGCCAGAAGTGGATCTTCTCCTCGACTGTCATGCTTACAGTGGCCTAAAGCCTGGGTGCAAAAGTCCCAGATATTTGCAGGCCAGGCCATTATAATCCTTTTGAATCTTTCCTTCCAAGCCAGCTGTGCAGCAGAGAGGGGGAGGAAAGAGACCCAAGGGCCCAATCCAGCCCGAGTACTCCCAGAGGGATCCCCAGGGACCAGTGCGTCGTGTGGAGCCCATTGCTCAGTGCGTTTGAGAAGGCAGCGTGGCCCTCTGAGCACCTCGTGGGCCAATGCACCGCTCCAGGCAGGGCCCGTGCACTCCTAGCTGAGATGCAGCCACTGCTGGGGTGGAGCACAGGGAGGGCTAGTGAGCATCACTGAGCTGTGCAGCGGTTTGGGGCGGCGGGTGAAGGACTCCCGTGCATCCAGCTGGAAGCTGTCTTTGTAGCAGCTGGAGAGAGGTCTGCCCTCTTTAAGGTCTGGGGTGATCCAGGCCTTGGGGCTTATAAGGGAGGAGCAGGGAGCCAGGGATGTGCGAGCGATACAACCGGGGGCACAGCGGCTAGAGATGGAGAAGTACCAAGGAAAGGGAGATGGACTGAGGTGGGGGGATGCTGCCTTCTTCTGCATCTGGGACCTCTCGGGGGTACATTAACACCCTTTGCAGCAGCAGGACCTTGCTTTACCTATTGCATATTCGGGTGTGATGCCTCGGGCTATGTCAGGTATGATTGTGTCATGCTACTGGGTTTTCTCTCGGCTGGTTTGGACGGGGCTGATCCTGCCTCGTGCAGGGCTTGGGCTGGATGTGACCTGTGCAGGTCCCCGCCAGCCCCACTGGTTCAGTGGAGAGAGGTCTGCACAGCGCGGTGCTAGCACGCGAGCTGACAGCAGTGTCGCGGTGCTAGTGCGGGGCATTGGACTAGATGCAACCTCCTGAGGTCCCTTCTACCCTCATTTTCTACGATTTCTATCATTTCTACGATCCTCCTGGCAGAGGCAGGACTGTCCTGCACTGCCGCGGTGCTGTACCGACAGGGTCGCACAGGTCCTGGGACCCTCGGCGGTGCGTGCAAGTCACAGCGGAGCTGTACCGTGCACAGGTTTCAGAGGAGAACTTTTTTACATGATGCACAGTTAACGTGTGGACTTCATGGCCCTGGGACAGCCAGAGTCAGCAAGGAGCTGGATGCATTCGTGGATGTTCAATCTATTCGTGGCGACTGACCCTTTTAAAACACTATTGGGCAAACAGATTCACAAGAGAAACCCAGAGATGGATCCGCAGAATCCAAACCCTCCCGGGTGCCGCCGTGCTCTTTGCAAGGGAGGAAGGGCTTTTCTGTAGTCGAGCAACGAGGGAAAGCCACGAGAGGCATGTCCCATCTCTGCGAGAGCCGGCACTGACATTAGTAGAGATACGAGCACCCTTTTATAGAAGCAGGACGCTGGCCGCACCAGCCCCCTGCTTTCCCTGGCGCCTGGTGCTGCATCAGGGGTGCTTGTACGGCTTTGCTATGGGGCTGGTTTGTCTGGATGGTGTGGATGGCAATGATCCTACCTCCAGACTGCCATCATAGCACCTCTGCCAGCCCTGTCTCTCTGAGGTGCTGTGACGGTACCTCTTCCGACACCAGGCGCCTGAGCTCAACCGTGCACTGACCCTCTGCCCTTGCTCCCCGCAGGCCGGCTTGGTGTCCCCCGAGACCCCGGAGCAGCTGTTAATCGCCCTGGAGCCAGAAGCCGCGTCCATCTACTGCAGGAAACTCCGGCTCCACCAGCTGATCGACCTCAGCTACAAGCCGCTGGCAAATGGCCTGGCCCCCGACCGCTCCATCGACTCCAGCTTCAGGCAGGGTAAGAGACGGCAGAGCTGCGTCGATGCATCCTCTGGGCCCCTGGTGCGGAGGGGGCCAGAGACCACGGCAGTCCTCGGGGCTCTTCCCAGTCCCTGCCGAGTGTCTCTGTATTGCAGCCCCCCGCGCGATGCATACGTGTCCTCAGAGCCCCCCAAAGCGATGGGTCCTCCCCCAGCCGGGTGCATTGGCTGGGCGGTGGGGAGCACTGCTGGAGCCGCAGAAGAGGCTGTGGCTCTGGGCAGAGGAGCCCGAGAGCCCTCCTGGTTCTCCAACCAGCCCCGGGACAGGGAGCAGCGTCCACACAAGCCCTTCATTTCACATCCACCAACGGGACCCGCTGCAGAGCAGCAATGACAAGTGATTCTCCTGAGGCATCGATACCT
>JAGPOW010002992.1:202555-216956 GCA_030014935.1 Caiman crocodilus
GGGGGGGGGTGCAGGACAGGATCTCCCAGGCTCGGGGCCACGTGAGGGCTCTCGGCACAGCCCGTGATGCAATGCGATGCCCGCGCGTGACTGCGCCCCCCCAGCCCGCACCCCCTTGCTGGTTGCAGGTGACCGCTACATAGTGGCCGACTGCGGGGGAGGGACGGTGGATCTCACCGTGCACCAGATCGAGCAGCCGCAGGGGACCCTCAAGGAGCTCTACAAAGCCTCAGGTAAGACGCATCCTGCCCCTTTCCCCGCTTCCCCATCTCCCCCATCGCCCCGGCTGGCTCCTGCCCCTCCGCTCGCAGCAGCCATTGATCCCCCTTTGCTTCTTAAAGCAGTACCGTAATTTAGCATGCACCACACACCCCCAAATAGGAGCTGCATGTCGTTTTTAAAAGGCAGAACAAAGAAAATAAGAGCTTCCCTTAAAGCTGGAAGGTCCTGGCTAGAG
Source organism: Caiman crocodilus (assembly GCA_030014935.1). Classification (NCBI taxonomy): domain Eukaryota; kingdom Metazoa; phylum Chordata; order Crocodylia; family Alligatoridae; genus Caiman; species Caiman crocodilus. The sequence goes on from JAGPOW010002992.1 coordinate 203,013, forward strand.
GGTCTTGCCCTTGCGCTCAGGCTCAGACCGACACTGAATTGGGGATTTCCCCTTGCTCAGACTGGTCCGCACTGGAGGGTTTTGCCTTCCTCTGCAGCGGGGGCAGGCCTGGGCCTGGGGTCTCTGGGGCACGTGCTAATCCCCTTTGCGGCAGCAGGACGGTGGCAGCGTGCTCCTCCCTGTGGAAACCTCTCAGCTTGCATTTGGCTTCCCTGCCCCAGGCTTTTGCAGCAGAAATGACCATGACCATATTTCCCCACGTACAAGGTGCACCCCTCTTTCCAGCAGCTGATTTTGGGAGGCAGGGGAGTGCATACTGTATGCAATATGGTAACGCGAAGGGAACAGGAGCAAAGTGTCCCCGGAGGCTGCCCAGTTCATTGCCCCCCGAGTTTACATGGGGCACTGGCGTACAGACGGGCTCCGGTGGGGGTCTGGTAGCTTGGGGGGCGGTGGGGAAGATGCTAGTAGGGGACACAGGGGGGTGATGTGGCTGTCGGGGGGCTGGGGTGAGGGGAGGGCTGGGGACAGTCTGCTAAGCCTGTCTCTGGGGCCAGGGTCAAGGCTTGGAGGGGTCTCGTAGGCAATCAGAGCCATTGAACTTGCACCTCCAGCTGCACCCAATTGGCCATGGTGAGGTGTGCACCCACCCACCCCAGCACTGGGGCATCAGCCCTTCGCTGTGCAAGGAAGGATCATAACCAACCCCGCAAGCCCTGCTGCCAGGCCCTGCCAGCCCAACCCAGCCCAGCCCCCCGGACACATGGATCAGAAAAGGGGGTTAGGGGCATTGCACTTGGTTTGGCTTTGCAAGCCCATGCAAAACAGCCAAGAGGGGCCAAAAAGAGCAGGACAAAGCTCCCCGGTCCCCAGCCTGGTCCAGCACGTGTGTTTCGGCCACCCTGGATCTCCCCGGACGAATCCTGCAGCCAGCAGTGCCATCTGCTGACCGCCTGGATATCAACCAGCCAGCCTAGCCCAGCCACGCTCGCGTTGCTTCCCGCCCGTGATGCTCAACCGGGGTCCGCAGCGGCTCCAAGAGGCCTTGGGAGCCTTTCAGGAGAGCGGCCGCGCGTTAGCACTGGTAGCTTTGCAAACACAAGTCACAAGATAACCCCGGGGATGCCAAAGCATCCCCACTGCTGCTTTAAGTCTGCAAGAGTTGCTGAGACAAGGCCTTGAAACCAAACGCACGCGTGCCCCGGGGGCCAAGTGAATATGGGACCGCATCCCCAGCCAGCCCCGGGACTCTGGACCAGACCCCCTCCCACTTCTAGCAGCCGGTGCGAAGGGGTCAGGCTTGGACGGGCGGCAGAGCTGGTTCGGGGTGCACCGGGGCCAGGGTGATGGGGGTCAGCGGGGTGGGGGGTGCAGGTCAGGACACCCCCTGGCATGGGCACGCCTCACCCCTGACAGCCCCGTGTGTTGCAGGTGGCCCCTACGGCGCGGTGGGGGTGGACTTGGCCTTCGAGCAGCTGCTGTGCCAGATCTTCGGGGAGGATTTCATTGCGACCTTCAAGGCCAAGCGCCCGGCCGCCTGGGTGGACCTGACCATCGCCTTCGAGGCGCGCAAGCGGGCAGCCGCCCCGTCCCGCGCCAACCCCCTCAACGTCTCCCTGCCCTTCTCCTTCATCGACTTCTACCGCAAGCACCGGGGCCAGAACGTGGAGACCGCGCTCAAGAAGAGCAGGTGCGGCCAGGCGGGCCCAACCCGGGGGTGGGCTGGGCTGGGCTGGGCTGGGCTGGGGACGCCCTCCTCCCTGGGCGGGGGTCTCCCTGGGAGGCCATGCAGGTCTCTGCTGACCCGACTCCCACCCCCATTCAGCGTGAACCTGGTGAAGTGGTCGTCCCAGGGGATGCTACGGGTGTCCGCGGAGGCCATGAACGAGCTCTTCCAACCGACCATCAGCCAGATCATCAACCACATTGGTGAGTGCAAGGCCAGGCCGCGGACACGAGGGGTAATTACCCCTTCTGGGGGGCTGAGGGTAGTTGCTAGAAGTACCCACCCAGGCCGTGCATCCCTCCCGGACCCGTGCAGGGCTCGCTGCGAGGCATGCACTTGCATTTCGGTGGCTCCCTGCCGCAATGGCTGGGGGCGTGTTGCACCCCCCACCCCGGCCTGACCTGCCTCTCTCCCCCCAGACACCCTCATGAAGAAGCCCGAAGTGGACGGCATCAAGTTCCTGTTCCTGGTGGGAGGCTTCGCCGAGTCGGCCATGCTGCAGCACGCGGTGCAGACGGCCTTCGGCGCCACGTGCCGTGTGATCATCCCGCAGGACGTGGGGCTGACCATCCTCAAGGGCGCCGTGCTCTTCGGCCTCGACCCCACCATCGTACGGGTGCGCCGCTCGCCCCTGACCTACGGCGTGGGCGTGCTCAACAAGTTTGTGGAGGGCAAGCACCCCCGGGAGAAGCTGCTGGTGAAGGAGGGCAAAAATTGGTGCACCGACATCTTCGAGAAATTCGTGGCCGTCGACCAGTCCGTGGCCCTGGGAGAAGTGGTGCAACGCAGCTACTGCCCGGCCCGGGCTGGGCAGCGGAAGATCATCATCAACGTCTACTGCAGCGCCACGGACGACGTGGTCTACATCACCGACCCGGGCGTGCGCAAGTGCGGCACCATCAGCCTGGAGCTGGACGCGCTGGAGGATGGGGGTTCCCCCTCCCCGCGGAGCCGCCGCGAGATCCGCGCCAGCATGCAGTTTGGGGACACGGAGATCAAGGTCACGGCCATGGACGTCAGGACCGCCAAGACCGTTCGGGCCACCATCGACTTCCTGTCCAACTGAGCCCCGGGGGAGCGGGGACGACCTGGGGCATCCCAGCCCCAACCTGGAAGCCGGTGACTGCATCCTGGGGGGGTTTATCGCTGCAGGACCCTCTGGGGGCTGGAAACATCCCTTCGTGGACTTGCAAAGGTGGGCAAGCCGTGGGGAGCCCACTGCGACCTTGGTGGGAGCTGCTCCAGACCTGCTGCATCTTAACACCCCCCCAAATCCATCTCAGGGTCTCAGCCTCCGGATGCAGCTCAGCAAGGGGCATGCTAAGGTGGGGATGACCCTTGCCAAGATCCCATAAGCTTTGGACCCACAGCGCTGCCCCTCCTGCTACCCTGGGCATGGACAGACTGACATCCTGGATGATCGGGAGAGATGCAGCCCCAAGCCCAAAGAGCTCTCCCCTGCCCTCCCCAGGCACGAGCGGGTGGTCCTGCTTTGAGCAGGGGTTGGACTAAATGCCCACTGGAGATCCCTTCCCACCCTCCTCATCTACAAGTCTATAAGTGTCGTGGGCTTGTTGCATCGTGGAGACATCGCCCCGCAGCAGCGGGCTCGCGTCCCCAGTGCCGGGCCATTGCAGCCGCAGCAAGGTGCTTCCAGTGGGACCCAGTTGCACGTCTGGGGCCAGGCATTGCAGCAAAGCCGGGGATGCTCTGATCCCTCTCCACCCTATGGATGTTTGCTGGGGCCCAGGGTCTCACCTGAGGACTGCAAATACCAGATACCCACGGACTGCAGCTGGGTCGTGCCCATCTATGAGCATGGCTCCCCCCACTATCCCTCGAGGGGCAACCGACTCAGAGCCGTGTCCGGGGAGGGGGCTGCCCACCTGCCGTGACCAGCCACCGCGGGCCCAGCGCCTCCCTGGGAAAACCCCTGTGCGGGCCTGCGGCTACTCAAACGAACACGCCGTGAATTAAGAGCTGGCCACTTCTTCCCTAACCAGACAGCGCTCAGCGAGGCGAGAGGACGACGAACTGAAACGACGCCTGAATCCCCGCTGGCAGATAGCAGCGATAAATATATCTATATATTTTTTTTTTGTAAGCCCCCAAATTTTTATTTTTCTATATCACCTGCCGATGTGCAGCATGCAAGAGCCCCGGGCGGCGTGGTGAGGTCCCTGGGGGGCACAGCATTTATGACCTGTTGAAGTACAGCATGAGAAGTGATGGGAGTCAAAATAAACTATGATATCCTCCCGCGGAGCCGGGCAGGGTGGCGTGCTTTGCAGGGGCAGCGAGGACTGGGTGTTTTCGTCTTGGGCCTTTCACCTGGAATAGGGTCCTCAACCGGCCAGTGTCTTAGTCCTGCTGCAAAACTGGAGGGGGATCCCGCCTTGATGAAGAGGGGCTTGGGTGGGGGCCCGATATACAAGAGGCTGAGATCCACACAGCAAAGGGGAAGGCGGTCGAGGGCTTTGCGTACACGTGCAGCTTGGGTTGTGGTACGCACGGTCTCCGTTGAGACTCCAGTCTTGTCCCATGACCTGGAGTAGCTTTTACAGCCCCCACGTCCCTCCACGTTGACTGTCTTGTTTTGGTCTCTTCAACCCACCTCTGCCTCCCTCAATAGTGCCCTTCCTTTCTCATTGTATTAAAACGACTTTATTCCCTTTCTGTTTAGTACCTCTGCCCGTCCATCCCCAGCCTCTGACCCAAGTAGACCAAGGAAAAGCACTTGCCTCCGTGAACGAGTTAGTCTCATAGGGTCCTAGAAAGGTGAGGGACCGGGAGCATCACAGAGCCGCGTCGCAGCCCCGCGAAGCTGATGTCTGGGTGGACGAGGTCCGGCAGCTTGGAGGAGGAAACGGGCCACTGGGACCTACCTGTGAGATGCATGGCCTCCCAGGAGCATCGTAGGATCAGAGGAGAGGCAGGCTGGAAGGGACCTCCCGGGGTCACATCCAGTCCAGCCTCTGCTCGAGGCAGGAGCAGCCCTGGCTCAACCAGCCCAGCCACGGGTCTGCCTAACCTGCTCCTGGGACGGAGACTCCACCACGTCTCTAGGGGCCTGTTCCAGTGCTCGGCCCCCACCGGAGTCACAGTCATTTCCCAGGCTGTTTCGGGGCCTGCAGTTATTCCATCCCAAATGCAGGACTTTGCACTTGTCCTTGCTGAATTTCGTCTGGTTGCCTGCAATGAAATGGCTCCTTCATGCATTTAAAGCCAAGCAGGAGCATTACAGATTGCAAGTTATGCCACTTCCACCCCCTTAGCCAAGCAGCTGGCACTGGGGCAGGGCCCTGGGGCACAGCCAGGGTTCGAGTAGTTTTTAATGCTGTGTGAGTTGTTCTCTGCAGAGAAGTGTCTCTCGCAGGGTGGGGAGCGGGGTCACCTCAGGCCCAGGGCAATGGATAAAAGACATATCGGAAGAGAGCAGCTAGCAATAGCATTCCCGATGCTTTCAAGACATGCCTGTATCGACCAGGACGGGCCTGGCTGTAGCCTGTCCTGAGCCCATCACCCGGGTATCTGTGCACTTTGCTGCAAGATACATGTCCAGAAGCCACAGTGGGTGCAGGAGGGAGAAAGGCTTTACTAAACTTTCAGCCCGATGCCTTCGAACCCTAGAAAACCAACACAGCAGCTGGGGCGGTTACAACCCACGGCTAGTCCTCGCCGGCTCCTGCCTCCATCTGCTGTCACTCGTCCCCTCTTGGCTTTGGGGCGAGGATCATCTCCGTGCAGCGCCGAGCACAGCCCGGTCCTAGTGCACAGGAGTTCCCAGATGCAGCTAACTCAATAACGAGCGTTGCCCGCAGGTAGCTGCAAGAGGCTATCCAGGTAGCAATGCAACATTTGCGGTGAAGTCAGGCTAGAAAGGGCATCATTGTTCAAAATTAAAAAAAAAAATAAAATCAACTTTTAAATATTCGTTTTTCCCCGATGGAGAGAGGAAGAAAAAAAAAGCCCCAGCTTCGTGACAGCAGCCCCGGGCTGACCAGAGACAGACAAGCCGAGGCCTGGACTGTTTTGACCCAAGTTTATTCTTCTGCTTTATAGATTTTTATTTTTTGTCTTTTTTTTTTTTTTTAAAAGAAACCCCACACATACGCACACGCACGCACTTATATAGAGGCACATAAATCTTTCTGTTGCTTTCCAAACCAAACTGCTTCTCTGGTCCTGGTACCATGTGTCTTAAAAAAACCCAAAAAACTCAAACAACAACCATAAAAACCCAAAAAACAACCAACACAAAAACACAAGACGACATTTAAGAAAAAGAAAAGTCAGGCTGGGATTTTTAGAGGAGTCATAGATTCATCGATTGTGGAGTCGGAAGGGACCGCAATGGGTCATCGTGTCCGACCCGCCGTCCTGGCAGGAACGAGGACTGAGGTCGGATGACCCCAGCCAGGCGACTGTCCAGCCTCCTCTTGGAGACCCCCAAGCTAGGCGACAGCACGCCTCTCTTGGGAGCCCGTTCCAGATCCAAATTTCTTCCTAATATCTAACCTAAATTCACCCTCAACTAGTTTACACCCATTATTCCTAGGGTATCAGGTACCCGACTCCCACTGGTACCAAGTGCCTAATTCCCTTAGGCTTCATCCTCCTGGCAAAATCCCACCCTGAGATGCATGCTGTTTTCAAGGGGGTCTGCCCGGCGGTGTCTGGGGGCGTGCAACGTAGCCTTGCGGGACCGTTTCTGGTCTCGGTTGCAGCGGTGAGCAGGGAGGCGGTCTGGAGCCAGCTCATCCAAAGCTCGAGGGGGGCAGGGGTGCCGCCGGGACCCGAATCCAGCCCCGAGCCGTCAGCCGGGCTGCGGGAGAGCTCACGGAGAACGAAACACAACAAAACGAAATGGCAGCAGCAGCAGAAAGAGCGCACGAGAGAGAACAGGCACTGCTCCTAAACGGTCCCTAGTCAAGACACGGTATGGCTTGCAACAAGTCCTGGCTCCTGTTTCCTGGAGGTGGCAGACACCCAGCTGGGGGAAAGCCTGCCGCGACCAAACGCCAGCAATTCATCGAGCACACGCACAGCGACAGGGACCTCCCGCTGGGTTTGCTCTCCCACAGCCCACCCCCTGGGCACGGCAGCCAGGAAGGAAATACTAATGATACCAGACGCTTTGCTTTTCTTACATATATATGTCAGAACCATTGCAGCTGCCATTATACATATCTACAGAGGTATATAGATAAATCTAAGTCTATCAATAGATAGATAGATAGATAGTACTGGGAGGGAGGGAGGGATGAACAGACACGAACAGATGGAGAGTATGGGGACAGACAGACAGATAGATAGATAGATGTATTTGTACATATATTCGTATGTGCATACACAGAAATTATGTGATAGACCAAAAGTAATATGATAGATAGATAGAAGTACTGTGATAGACTGAAGTAATAAGAAAGAAAGAAGAGGCAGTAATGTGATAGACCAAACTATTACAATAGACAGACAAACAGATAAAAGTAATGTGGTAGATTGAAGTAATATGACTGATAGCTGGATGTCTATCTAGATATATCTAGATCTATAGCTATATCTATACCTAGAGATAGACACATATCTCTAGATATATCTAGATCTATAGATATAGATCTAGATATTTCTTTCTCTCTCTCGATATACGTGCAGTTAGTTAGCTAGCTAGCTGTATAAATATCTATATCTAGATAGATAGATATAATGGCAGTTGTAGAAACCTGGCACATGTATGTACCAAGCAGGCCACATGTGGCATGGAGTCGGCCGGAGAAGAGGCTCCTTTGCTCTACAGGCTTTGCTTTTCTTACATATATATATATATATATATATACACACATACATACACATATATATATATATATATATATGTATGTATGTATGTATGTATGTATAGCCATGGAAACCTAGCATGCGTGTACGCCAAGCTGGGCACGTGCGACACAGACGGCCGGAGAGGAGGACTGAACGACCCACCCTGTGTGACAAGATAAGACGCTGATAGATAGGAGGCATGTACATGGCAGGCACCCAGAGAGCGAAGTTTTAAGGCTGAAAAGAAAACCCTGCCAGTCGGAGGTCTGACCCCAGCCCCCGTGGCCTTTAAAAGCCCCCTTCCAGCGGCCTCTGGCATGTGTTGGGTGCAGAGGGACCAGCGCAGCGCCCAGACCTCCCAGCACAAGCTCCATGGGTGACAACCAGCCACGCGCAGGCAGAGCCCTGCCGCTGGTCCCCACCGGCTCTGTGTTCCCAATGTAAGCTTAAATTTCCAAACGAAAAAGGACCGGGGGGTCGAGGGGCGGGGAGGGGGCCTGGCCGCGGCTAGTCGAACCCGTGCCAGTCGCTCTGCTCCGAGTCGTACTCCAGCTCGGCCCCGATGCACCGCACGCCTTCCAGCAGCATCGGCGTGCCGTGGTGACGGTCTGCAAGACAGAAGGGAGATCACTCTGCAAGTGATGCTGCTGTTAATACAGCCCCGGATGCAACCGGCTTTCCTCGCGCACCGCTGCCTCCTGTTCAGCTTCTGCAACACAGCTCTCCAAGTCAGCCCACTGCGCCCATTGCTCAGCGAACAGCAGCAAGGCCCGGGAGCCCCAGAGAGGAGCTCGGGGAACCAGGTGCCTTCCAGACACCTCATAAGTTCCCGCTCCCGGGTGCTTATCACGTACAGAGACGAGACACAGGGAACGAGAGTGAGCCGGACACGCCTCGGGCCCCAACGCAAGACTGCAGAGAGCATCTCACTTCCTAGTCTGCTGCCTTGTCCCTGCACCTCGCTGCCTCCAGCCATGCACGGAGGACCAGGCTAAGGTGGACAGCACAAGGTCCGGGTTCAGTCTCCTTTAATGGATCTTGAAAATGGTCCAGAGAAGGGCGACCAAAATAATCAGGGGCCTGAAACAATCACCAGAGAGACTGAAAAGACCAGGACTCTTCAGTTTGGAAAGGAGAGGGCTGAGAGGGGCGAAGTGTACTAAGTGGTACATGCAGTCCTGAAGGATGTGGACCAAGGCAACAAGGACCTGTTGTTCCCCAAGTCCCAAACCACTAGAACCAGGGGGCACGGCTCAAATGAGCAGGTAACAGGTTTACAACTAATAAGAAAGTGGGTTTTTTTGAGCAATTTGTGGAATTTGTTGTCCCGGGATGGGGTGGAGGCAGAGAGCACGGCCGGGGCGGCAAGGGGCCGGACGCATTCATTGGAGATGTCTCCTCTGGCATCTGTAATGCAATCACGCTGGATGCCAGAAGCTATGGGATGACTCCAGTGATATCTGGTTCAGTGCTCTCCCTCTATAGCATCCTTCTGCTGGGGACGGGACACAGGGCTCGAGGGACCACGGGTCCGACCCGCGAGACTTCAACCCATCGTGTACTAGACGCACGGCAACACTTGAATCGGGACCGCTCTTTGCTGCTGAAGAAGGAAGATGCTGCTCTTGCGATGGACACGAGAGGGAGCACCAACCACACCGCTGACTCCGGGGGGAAAGGATGAGAAGTCTCCCGCTAACAAAGCCGTCGGAGCATCCTGCCAGGATCGATCAGATCAGGCCATAGACAAGTGAGGCTGGAAAGGACCTCAAGCCATCGTCTAGTCCAACCGGGCACTGAACCTGCGACCCAGGTGCTATTAGCACCAGGTTCCCTGGCCACAAACAGCAACCTCAATGCTCCTAAATGCCCAATTAAAATTCCCTAATGATAAAACTGACCATAAAGCCCCATCTGTCCATTCTCCCAATTGCCAGTGGATATTAAATTACCGCTTCCCGTTCCAGGACTGGGGTGGGGGAACGACACTGGAAAGAGACCGGGACGACAGTCTGCTCCTGGTAAACTGACCCTCTCGCACCGTAACGTCACTGCAACGAGTCACGGGAAAGGGGTCACGACGTGCTTGGAGGCAGAGGTGAATGAAGACTTCGCACGAGACACGAGAAACAACCTCTGACTGTGAAAACAGGCCAGCTTTGCGCGACACGGGGAAGGAGCAATCGCCGGTTCTCTTCCAGGCCCTACGTGCTTCAGTGAAGCCAATGAAAACGAGACGGGTGAAGACAAAAGAGTTGCAAAAGTGGGGTAACAAGGTGATTAACCCGTGGCGCTAATCGCCACTGCTAAATCAGGCAACAAAAAATGAACGTCACGGTCTCTCATTCCTGGCCAAACAGCTCTGAGCAGAGACGCCGGGTCAAAGAATTAGGCAGGATTTTATTTAAAGAAGCCGATTAAAAAAAGAAATGCAGCGAGCAAGATGCATAGAGGGTGCAAGACTGATTAGGAAAGAGGCCAGAGAAAAGACTACGGCACTTGTGGGGGAAGGTCAGGCCAGACGAAGGGGGAATGCAATGCTGGCGAATACAAGGGAACGTGCACTGGGAGGAAGAAGCTGAATTATCATCATGCCATTTGGGGTCAGGAAGGGATTTTCCTCCCTGGTCAGAGTGGTCAGGACTGGGGGGGGTTGCCTTCCTCTGTAGCAGGGGCATGGCCTCTGCCTGGGATCACTGCAGCATCTATTTAACCTTTTATAAAAGCAGGACGTTGGCGGCCGCGGCCCCCCTGCTTTCCCTGTGGCAGGGTCGGGTGCAACGTGTGTGCCGTGACAGTCATTTTACAAAGAGTTTAGGTGATGGTTTGTCCGCGCCGATTTGCACAGGGCCGATCCTGCCTCAGGCGGGGCTTCGACTAGATGCACCTCTGCAGGTGCCTTCCAGCCCCAGGTCTCAAAGCGCCTAAAACTCAGGAGGTGTCTATCCCGGCGGCCAGCAGCGATCAAGAAAGCAAGTGTGCTGAGACGTGGGAGGAAGGAGATGAAAGATGAGGAGGGAAGCAGAATCTTGTCCAGAAGCCTCAAACCTGGGACAGTTTTGGGTTCACCCAGAGGCACCTCCTGGGCAGGGAGCAGGTGGCAATCGGTGACATTTCCTTGTGTGATTCCCACCAGCGTTGCACAGGAGAGAATCTCCTGCACTGGGGTGCAAACTCCCTGCCGACGGGCCTCACCTGCCTGGCCGTGCCCAGCCTGGCAGCTACCCCCAGCCCAGAAGCTTCTTCCCTATTCACAAAACAACCTCAGGGGTGTTGCCAGATGTGGGGAAAGTGATTCTTCCCCTCTCTTCGGCACTAGTGAGGCCACATCTGGAGTCCGGTGTCCAGCTGTGGGCCCCCCACTACAGAAAGGATGTGGACACATTGGAGAGATGGCAGTGAAAATGACTGTAGGGCTGGGGGACAGGACTGGTGAGGGGAGGCTGACGGAAATGGGCTGATTGAGTCTGCAGAAGAAAAGACCGAGGGGGATTGAATAGCAGCCTTCACCTCCCTGCCGGGGGGCTGCAAAGAGGATGGAGCTGGGCTGGTCTCAGTGGTGGCTGATGGCAGAAGGAGCAATGGGCTCAAGCTGCAGCAAGGGAAGTTGAGGTTGGATATTAGGAAAAACACTCTTACTAAGAGGGTGGTGAAGCACTGGGACAGGCTCCCCACAGCGGTGGTGGAGCATCCATCCAAGACCTGAGTAGACAAGCCTTGTCTGGGTTGCTGTAGTTGGGGCTGGTCCTGCTTGGAGCAGGAGGTTGGACTAGATGCGACTCCTGGGGTCCCTTCCAGCCCTCATTGTCTCCGATTCCATGATGCACTGCCAGGATGCGTGGGTTATCCCAGGGCTGGCCGACAAGAGATGCTCCAAACCCTAGTAGCACCAGCCTCAGCTGGAGAGAAGACGAAGGGAGAGCGCGCTGAGGTGACGGGGGGCTGCGACTCCCAGCCCCTCTGCATGGGCTACCACCACTTAGCATGCAATAAAGACATGGCAGGAAGCCCACTCTGAGGCCCTTGCTGCTTCCCCAAGCTGACACCAGAGAGGTACAGACTGTGATACCCCGAGCCACGCAGGGTCTGGCCCCATGGGGATGGGCACAAACCCTCCATGGTGAGGATCAGATGGTGGCCAGTCCTGGAGGGCTGCATTGACCGTGACTGTCACCCCCGGGGGCCTTGCAAGCCTAGCCACGGTGCAGTGCTAGGCTAAGGGATGGGCGAAGCAGGCTGGCAGATGGGGAGGGGAGTTGCGGCTGGCTTAGCTCTCTCTCTGCTGCTTCTTCCTTCCCCATCCCCGGGACCCTCCCGAACCTTCCCAGGGCCCCCGGGCAGCTGGCCACCATCACATCCGCCCTCAAGGCCTGAGCTGGAGCTGGACTCACAGCCTAGCACCATGGTGCCAATGCAGGGCTCTCAGCACTGCTCAGGCCAGGATGAGAGGAGCAACTGCCATTGCTCACAGCCTCTCAGCCTGGAGAGGGACAGATGCAGCACAATCCCGTGGACGCCGCATGTGCAGCCGCAGGGCACCAGACCGGATCCCCAGGGACACCCCGTAGCCTGGCACAGGTGAGAGCAGGGCACCGAGGGCACTGCCAGGCAATGACAGAGGAGCTGTGGGTTGGCAGACGCTCAGAGCATCCATGCCCACCTGGGGGGACCCGAGCCGCAGTCACTACATGGAGCCGAGCGAAATCCCCTGGTACCTACCCATGACCCGGGCCTGGACCACCACCTTCACGCAGCTGCTGTCACTGGTCTCGCTGGCGAGGACCATCTCCTCCTTAAGGACTCCTTCCTTGTGAGCCGTGTACTCGCACTTCACGCTGTAGCCTGCGTACAAGACGGGGGAGAGCAGAGTCAGTCGCTCGGTCCCTGGAAGGCAGCATCCCGCGGGGGTTTGTTCTTACCCAGCTGCAGGAGCAACCCCCCAGCCACAGCACTGTCATGAATTTGTCAGGCCTCAGGCAGAGATGGGCATGCAAGGGCCCTTTGCTCACATCCAGCCGGAGCCATGCTAACCCCTGCTGCTGTAAGGAAGCAAAAGGCCCTACTTGACTACCCCACAATGCACTTCCTGGCGTGCGGAAGCTCCTCAGATGCCACGGCTGCAGGTAATAACGGGGCAGGAGCCCCACGATGCCCTGTGCCAGGCTCAGCTCCCAACCCCATCCCAGAGCGGCACGTGTGGGAACCCCAAGGGGTGGCTGGCAGCAATAGGGCATCACGGTTCAGGGGATGGAGTCCCAAAATGCAAGATCACAACAAATAGCCCCAATACTACAGCTACCGGGGTCTGCCTGTTGGAGCAGATGCAGAGCACAGCAGGCAGAGAAGATAGACAGACAGATGGATGGATGGATGGATGGAGAGTGTCTGAGTGGAGACCCCATCAAATGGGCATACGGGTGAACTCAGGAGCGGTCCCAGCCCAAGACCTGCAAGCCCAGATGCCTGGAGCAAGCCTCAGCCACCGACAGGAAATGTTCTTTATGTCCTGACCTTGCTCCGTCCTCCCGTCAGCTCAGGTCACGAGATCCTAGAGCCGCGGGGCTGGAAGGGAGCTCCAGAGGTCCAGCCCTGCCTCAGCCAGGATCAGCTCTGTCCAAGCCAGCCCGGACAAACCCACTGTCGAAACTCTTTGTAAAACTACCAGCAACCCTGACACAGCCTAAGACCTCACCCCCGACCCTGCCACAGGGAATGCAGGGGGCCCATGGCAGCTGCAAAGGAGGTTAATAGATGCTTGAGAGACCCCGAGGCCGGGGGCAAGACCCTGTGGGGTTGATGCCAGCAGGAGCATTGGCACAGCCCAGTCCGGGCTGCAGCACCCAGTGCCTCTGGAGGAGGTTTAAACCCCCCCCGACACATGGGGCATAAGGGGGAGAAGGGGGCAACCAGCACAGCCCAGACACCTGGGACCTCCCCACAGCAGAGCATGGGCAAAGTGCTGCTGGGTACGCTCAGGGCTCAGCAAACTGCCCTGGGGAGACCTTACAAGCCAGGTCCCCTCCTGGGGTGGGGTCCAAGTATGAATGTGGCCAGTTCAGCCATGCACACGGCATTGCACATGCATGCACTGGAGGTGAAGTCACAGCCTACGACTGTAGAGGACTTGCTTGGACAACCCAAACAGCTATCTCCAGTCCAACACCCTTGTTTCCTGAAGTCCCATCCCAGCATCCAGAAGAACATGATTGCATCTATTCTGGTAATACACCAGCACCATAGCTTTAAGCCTAAGGATAGCAACACATGCTGCATTTGTCCCGGGACAAGCTGCGCCTGTGTTTGCCCTGGAACAGAAAAACCTGGAGACTGGAAAGTACACGCATCACTCTTTTTATCAGGGTTTTTTGTGAGTGTTTGAGTGCGCTGCCTCTTTTCTGCCA
>JAGPOW010002992.1:217680-230019 GCA_030014935.1 Caiman crocodilus
TCGGGGCCAGCCCCCCGCCCCAGGGGCAAGAAGTCAGCTGGGGTCATAGGATCCCAGCAAGATAAGCGTCCAAATGTTTGGTTTGTCCTGAGATGACAGGGGTGGAGATCTGAACGCCTGCACTTTGTCCTGGGATAAATGAGACAGGATAAATGTGGGGGAAATCCTTTTTCTGGTCCCCGCAGCGCCAAAAGGAGAGAGGAGGAGCTTTTAAATAAGGAGAGAAAGAGGCCAAGGCCTGGTCAGTGTAGGAAAGAGATGCTTGTGGGGGGTCAGGAGAAGGGTTTACAACGCACCGACTGGGGAAGAGAAAGTCACTAGGGACTTATGGCTGACTAATCATCAGACAAGAACAAGGGGGCAGAGCATGAAAATAGCAGGTACAAAGTCAAAATTAACACCAGGAAGTTCTGTTTCCTCCAGCATGTCATTATAGGGTGGAGCTCATTTACCCCAGACGTGGGAGCTGAGAGCTCAGCCGGATTCACCGGGGCTCGGACGCGTGCTGGAGGAAAGGGGCATCGGGGGCTCTGGGCCACGGCCTCTGCAGCAGGCCCTCAGTGCCGGAGGCTGCAACACAAGGGAAAACCCTGCCTAGCCCCAGGCACTCTCCCTCCAGCCTCCGTGCAACACGAGACGCGGCAAGATGGGCCCGAGTCCGACCCAGCACGTGGCAGCTCCAAGGTTCGTATGATATCTGTTTGCAGCCGAAAAGGAGCGAGGAGGATAACCCACCTGCCCAGCATGTCAATGCATTCTTGGGGTCTGCAGAAAGGAGGGACACGAGTCCCCCGAGAGAGCTGGAAAGCGATCCGGCCCTTTGCATTTTCAGACCGTTCCCAAGACATGCCCCATCCTTGCTATCCTCCCCCATCCAACCCAGGGGTCCAGGAGGGGCTGAGGTCAAAGGCGGCTGCGAGGGCGCAGCACCCATCAGGGGAGAGCGGGGCAGGGGGTGCCGACAGCTGGCCAGGGAGCGCGGATTTAACCACGCCCTGCTGCAGGTGAGTCACTTCCCACCTCGGTGCCTATTAAAGGCGGGTAACGAAGTTTGGGGGTAGATGAGGATTAACCAGTGTGCACAACACCGGTGTGAACAGAGCAGAGGCATGAACAGAGCCCCGACGCTCCCCTTCTGCGTCTCCGGAAGACGCCAGGGTCCGTGACCTAGAGAGGAAAGCTGCTCCGTTACTGGAGCATCTGGCCTAGCAGATGGCCACCGGCATCACCAGCAGCCTGCCGGGTAGGAGAAGGCTAACGAGGCCGCGTGATATCTGCAGCTGCCTCCGATGGAGGTTGCAGGAACTCAGCCCATTCCCCGGTTATTTCTCATTAGTCTGGCCGGCTCCAGCTCCTTTCCCCGGAGGCTTGCCCTGCCTTCGTGCACGGGAACAAGAACCCACCAGCCCTGGTGCTTCCTCCCCCGGCGCTTACACACCGAGACCTGCTCCTGGGTGGATCTGGGACTTTAGAAAGGGGGATGCGCATGATGAGGCACCTCATCCCATAGAGCACAACACACATTTTTTCTCCTGTTAAAGAGGAAACTAGAAGCTTTACTACTAGGCTAGGTGCCATCTTATTCAGATCAACATAAAAAAAGCAAACAACTAGAACTACTGAAATGTGCACTGAGTTGCTAGATTAAACACAACGAACTAGGTAAAAAAGGTCAAAACAGCCCAAAGATATTGGGTCAACAGTCCAATAGTCATTATAGTTAAATGTCCATCTGTCATTTAGACTCGTAAAAGAAAATTTCACCTTGAGCATCTTGACAGCGCATGCAACGTATCACTGTTGGTCATTTGTACACCTGAGTTCATAGGACCACACCTGAGTGAAGGTTTTTAGCTAGAGCTAAAAGCAGCCTACGGGGCTGAGAAAGAGAAGAGAGACATTCCCAGGCACCGCTAAGAGCCAGCGACACTGCAGAAGAAAGGATAGTTTGAATAATAGTATGTCACGACCATTAAAAAGGAGAAAGCGTCGTTTACCCCTGTGGAGTAGAGACAGATTAGCAGGAATCTGGGAGATGATAACAAGCCATGAAGCCAGGTGATTCCCTCACTGCTGCCTGAATAGAAATGCCACTGCCTCTCACAGACAGTTGGATATAAAGTTTGGCCGGAACAGGGATCAAAGTGGGGTACAACAGCATCATGCATCCCCTGGATCTGCCCCTGGTCCTAATCACCCCCCAGGCTACTTTGCAATTAGCCAGAGACCTGGGCTGTATGGCCTTTCCCTCCCCTCTTCCATCCTTACGATTCAAGTGCCTGCGTCACTGAGGCTGCACGCAGATAGGAGTCCCCTCATCCATCCCCAGTCCGTGCCTCCAGTCACTGTCTTGGGCCACTGGATGAAGCAGGGCACAGCGCACTCATGCCGTGACCCCAAACTCCGAATCCTTCTACCCCGGGGACGCAGCTTTGCATGCAACTAGGGTGCAACTAGGGTGCAGGCGACCTTCAGCTGCCGAAGAAAAGCCATTCACTTCAAGGAGTGCACGCACCCTGCAAGCCCACGTGGTCCCCCAGCAGCCCCCAGATGCTGCCATTCATTCACACCTCCTCCCAGAGCTCCCAGGTGCCCCCCGCCAGCTCATGACATCCAACGCTGTCCTAGCTCAGTCGCGGCTGTACGAAAACAGAGGTAGTGCAATGCGGAGACAGTGTCTTGTTTGTAACAACGCTCCTCCCGTCCTGATCATCCGGCTCACGCCCCTGACCCTGCACGTGCTCGGAGGATGAAGGAACGAACTAGTGCTACTCCATCTGGAGAACTGAAGATTGAGGTGGAGATTGGTTTCAAACCCCTGAACGGTGGTTATATGGAGGGGGGAGATCTCTGGGGCTGTAGGGCATGGGACTAGGAGCAACCATGCCAAGCTGCAGCAGGGGAAACTGAGGCTGGAGAAGAGGAGGAACACTGTGACTAAAGGTGGTTGAGCATTGTAACAGGCTGCCCAAAGGGGGGCTGATCCTGCCTCAGGCAGGGGTTCGACTGGATGTGGCCTCTGGAGGTCCCTTCCAGCCCCGATTCTCTAGGATCCTCTGATTCATGCCTGGAAATGATGAAGAGCAGCTGGACAAGCACGTGCACGGGCTGGTTCAGACAGGGCTGCTCTTGCCTGGAGCAGCAGGTTGGATATGCCAGCCCTATAGCTCTTGGATACTAGGCTTGGCTTTAGGCACACTGGCTACCCCATGTCTTCACGGCTCCTGACAGACAACGTGTGACTTGCATTAGGAGGAGGTGGTGTGTAGCACTGTAGGCTAAAAGTGCCCCATGCTTGGAGAAAAGGGGCATTGGTGACTTTGGGGAAGAGAGCGATGGCCACGGCTTCTGCATCAGACCTGCCGGGACCTGCAAGGCTGAAAGCTGTTAGCAATGCAGGGCGACACCAGAGCAGCTGTCGATTCATGCATCCATTCATGCATGCATGCATCCGACAGCAGCAGCTTCCATGTGCTGCCAGGGGAGCGAGGGAGGTTTGAGAGAGGCACATGAGTGGACACAGGGCTGAGTATCTCGCACACGGGTGGTCTCCACAGGTTGTCGTGTGGGCTCATTTCAGGTCCCCACCGTGAAGTGTGCATGGACTGAATGTTTGCCACCCACTGAAAAGCTTATAAGAGTGGTCCGAAGTAAGGAGGTGGATGGGCCACGGCTCTGTCACGGTCCAGAGCAAACATTACCTTGCATGAAACAGGAAGAACTTGGAGGCGCTTTGGGTTACATTCGTCCACTTCACCAATGCACAACAGAGAACGGTCTGCCCAGTGGTCTACATTCATAGACAACGAGGTGGGAAGGGAAAGGACGGACCTCTGGAGGTCGCATCCAGTCCAACCCCTGCTCCAAGCAGGACCAGCCCTAACTCCATCATCCCAGCCACGGCTTTGTCCAACTAGGTTTTAAACACCTCCAAGGATGGAGACGCCACCACCTCTCTGGGGAGTCTGTTCCAGTGCTTCATCACCCTCGTAGTGAGAAAGTTTGTCCTAATATCCAACCTCAACGTCCCTTGCTGCAGCTTGAGCCCATTGCTGCTTCTGTCACCTGCCCCCACTGAGACCAGCCCAGCTCCACCTCTTTGCAGGGAGGTGAAGGCTGCTATTCAATCCCCCTCGGTCTTCTCTTCTGCAGACTACAACAGTTCCCTCAGAAACCATGTACCCCAGTCCCAAACCTGGGGCACTCCTCTGGACTCTCTCCACCTTGTCCACATCCTTCCTGTCGTGGGGGCCCACAGCTGGACACAGGACTCCAGATGTGGCCTCCCCAGTGCTGAAAGGAGGGAAGAATCACTGCCCTCCATCTGCTGGCACCGCTCCTACCCAAGCAGCCTGGGATGCCATTCACCTTCCAGGCAGCTAGTGTATCCTAGTGCCTGGCTTCCTCCCCACAACTGGCCCTGCACTGCCCTTGCTAAAGGACTCTAGGAAATCAAAGCCCACGGGGATCCTGCCCCGCAAACCCTTGCAGTCAAGGGCAGTGCCATTGCATGGACGTCAGCAAGACCCAAGATGGTTTCAGTGGCAGGGGGCTGCACATCTGCATGCTCCTCACAATGCAAAGCCAAAGGGCTTCCCAAAACTGCCTTCCTGAGAAGGGCTTTTATGTACATCAGTCTGCACTAATGCACCGCAGAGGACGTACACCCCAGGCCAGGCCGGAGCACAGAGTCCAAAGCAGCCCAGACAAACCCAGTGTCCAACCCCTCAGCAAAACTAGAGCGGTGCTGGCACCCGCACTTCAATCTTAGGCTGATTTTGCAGGCGACCAAGGGGGAAAAAAAAAGGCAGGCACCTCGCACCGGATCCCATCTCAAATCCTTGAGGCACGGCATGTTACTAAACCTGCCACGCTATTTGTACAAAGTGCTCCGAGCAAAACCTTACATTAAAAACCCACCGAATGCTGCTATTCATCAAAAAGCCTCTCGGAGAGACCGGCAGAGGCGCGCGGGGGCGAACGCTTGACACCTGAATAGTAAATCAGCTCTGTTTGTGCAGAGAATTGCTACCCTTTCACCGCGCTGCTACACACTCGACACCTGAAAGGGAAGGGGGAGGGAATTGTAGGTGATGTGAGGTTGTCATTTCTTGCGTTTCAGAGGAGGGGAAAAAAAAAGCACAATAATGAAGAGGAAAATCTCTCCGGAGCCTCTAATTTGAAGGCAAGCATTGCTCCGATCTCCGTATCAAGGGAAAGGCACAAAGCCCTGCAGCTTCCAAGGAGCGAGCGCAAAAATCACACCTCTGCAGTCTATGTGCTTCGGCAATTACGGGCTCCGATGCTTGCGAAGAGGCGCTCAAAGCAAATGGAGGTGTGGGGCCAGCTGAAAAAGGAAAAGCAGCAAGCAGAACGTGCCTGATGTGCAAGCAATGGCAAGGGGCAATTCAGCTTCGTGTGTGCAGAGCTTCCAGCTCGAGACAGGGTCTCGGCCGGTCGCGGAAAGGCAGCCCAAGGCGGGGGGAGACGTGCAGAGATGGGACTAAAAGAAACCGTGAGCCTCGGAGCTCCCCGCTGCTGCGTGCCGAAGAAGCTGCAGGTTGAATGATTCACGGCTCCGGCAGCAGCTCACCCTTCGCCCTGCCAGCGGGAACGCGTGATTTGTGGGCAAACGCGGCTCGCTTCAAGGGCTCCTACGGTGTTGTGAGCAGCTGCCGAGTGCTTCTCCTCCATCTGCTTCACGTGGGCCTTACAAAGCTCCGGACGATTTGCATGAAGACAATGCCCCGGAGAGGGTGCGCTTAAGAGCAAGGCTGCGCCGCGGCTGCTCCTACGTGGGTGTCTTCATCCAGGCCCCAAAGCTACAAGGGCAAACACAGCGAGGGGATGCGACTGGCTCCAGGTTGCAGGCAGGGGGTCACAGGGCCAGGAGAGGAGCCCAGGCATCTCCGGAGCAGCGCGCCTGATACCCCCTGCTCGGGGTCAGACCGTTCACCACAACTGGGGTCAGCAGGAGATCTCCCCCCTTGGCCAGATTGGCCTGGACTGGGGGGTTTGCCTTCCTCTGCAGTGGAAGAGCATCTCTGGAGCATCCATGACCCCCCTGGCAGCAGCAAGACATTGGCGGCCGCGGGCCCCCCTGGTGTCCCGGGGGCAGGGGCAATCCCCGGGGCTGTCAGGACAGACTGTGTCATGTTGCTCTGGGGTTGGACACGGGGTATGTCTGGGCTGGTTTGGATCCTGCGGGGATGTGACCCCGCAGGTCCGTTCCAGCCCCACTGCTCTAGGTTTCCCACGTTCGTTTGTTTCTTGGAGGGGGTGGAGAATTGCTAAAGAACAAGCTTTGCACAGTCAAGTTCGAAGGCTTCTCTTCCATCTCCCCCCTGCACGCTGAGCTCCTGCGAGTCCAGCGCAGGCGCTTGTTCTTCCACAGCCCTGGGGATCAGCCTCCCACGGGCTCTTCCCATCACAGCCGGCAGCAGCGAAGCCTTTGCTTTCCCTGGCTCTCAGCAGGAGGATCTGTGACTCTCTGGGTCCCATGGACGGCAGCAGCAGCAAAGCCCTTTGGGTTTTCTGCCGGCTATCACAGAATCGCAGCAGAGCCGGGCTGGCAGGGCCCTCCGGACGTCACATCCAGTCCAGAAGAGAAGACCGAGGGGGATTGAATAGCAGCCTTCACCTCCCTGCCAGAGGGCTGCAAAGAGGATGGAGCTGGGTTGGTCTCAGTGGGGGCAGATGACAGAAGGAGCAATGGGCTCAAGCTGCAGCAAGGAAAGTTGAGGTTGGATATTAAGAAAACTTTAGTAAAGCACTGGAACAGGCTCCCTGGAGAGGCGGTGGAGGTGCTGAAGACCCAGCTAGACAAAGCTTTGGATGGGATGATGGACTCCTTTAGCAGGAGGTTGGACTCGATGTGACCTCCCAAGGTCCCTTCCACCCTCCTGTCTGTGATCCTAGACAAATCCATCATCCAACCTCTTAGCAACACAACACAGCTACCCCTCCACCCCCCGACGCGGCACCACACATCACACCCGACCCTCCCCAGGCAAAGCAGGGGGACTGCAGCAGCCAACATCCTGCCGCTGCAAAGGGTGTTAATATATCCTCCCACTGCCTGCTCCAGAGCACGCCCCGATCAGCTCTGTGAGCACCAGGCATGAAGCCCGTCTGCACCGCCTGCTTTGGGCTGGGTCTATCCAGGACCCAAAAGACTCCTTCCAACATAAGGCCACTGGTCTCAGCAGCGCTCAGCCGTGCTCTATGCTTACCCATCGCCAGCTGCAAAATGCACACAGCTGCTCAGCATCTGTCTCAACAGCTCTGTTGAAGGAAACGTAATGACTGCCCTGAGCAAAGAAAAGCTTGCTGCTACAGGGGCAGCCGAACCCAGGACTCCACCTCCGGGCCCTGTCGCTGGTGCTACCCTGTGCGTAGCAGCGAGGTGCGGATGTGCTCACCCAGACCAGTTCTTCTCTTCTCACTGGAGGCTAGTCCCGATTTCCCAGCTGTATCCCATCAGCCGGCTGCCTTTGCTTCTCGAGGATTTCAACCAGGCCCAGTCTAACATCCCGCCCAGCTCCTGGGATCTCTCGAGTGCATTTAACAACCCGCGTGGTTTCAGGACGCTGACATTACCCTTGTCCCCTGGCTTTCCCTGGGGCAGGTTCAGGGGCTCTTGGTGTCCGCGGGCCATGGGCCTTGCAGCTGCATAGCAGGGCTGACTAGTTTTAGAAGCAGGTGAGACAAGGATGTATTTGGGGTGCTTTGGATGGGGGCTGGGCTTGCTGCGACTTCCCTGCTCTGATTCCAGGTCATTTTTCACACCGTGTACGGTCTCTGCCAGGGCTCCAGATCCTGGAGAAGCCCCCTGCCCCCGGTAAGATGCTGCAGTGATTCACTGCCCTCAATGCGAAGGGCAGCAATGTGCAGCCAGTTTGAGCTTTCCAGAGGTTGGCTCCCAGCTACGGGGCTTGCTCCACTTGTGGACCCTTTCACCTTCACCCTCACAGGCACATCTGGGGAGCCCTCAGTGATCAACCAACAGCAGCTTTGAGGAGGTTCACCGGCAGGCCAGTGAATAGCAAGGTCACCTTGCTCCCAGCATCGTCCCCCATGGCACTTGCTGGCTGAGGGGAGGGGCACAAGCTTTTTTATTGCTCTTCATACCTGTTCCCCCCCAAGGAGTCAATCTGGTTACTGCAGAGTCGTGCATCCAGGCCTCATCTCAAAGCAGAGAGGAGAGTCCAGCACAACCCTCAGCGTCTGCAGAGCTGCAAACACGCCATCAAGTGAGCAGGGTTTATGCAATGAATGTGGAGCCCCACGATGCAGCTTTGGAGACCGCTTCCAGAGGGGAACCTCCAGCAGAGGAGCTCAAGGCCATGAAGCGGGGGAAAGATGCAGTGCTGGGATAAGGGCAACTGGGAACAAACTGGTCAAGAATGACTTCAGGCTATGAGGGTCCCTTCCAGCTCTGAGACTGTGGTCTCTCTTTGTTGTGAACTGAAAAGGATGTGTTGCATTATGTCAAAGACTGGAGGCCCGTTGCAATGGATTATAATGAGCTGTAAAATTAATTGACTCTCTCAGCTCTGCCTGAATAGAAATGCCACTACCACTTCCAGCTGGGTTTACATTTTGGGTGAAGCAGGAACCCAAAGGCAGGGGAAGGGATGAAATTTTCTCTTGAAGGCGTTCAAAGTAGGTGCTTGTGAACCAGCTCCGATGGCAGGCTGTTCCAGACCTCGGGGGTTTGGACAGCAAAGAAATTCTTCCTTATGTCCAGCCTGAAATGGTCTTGCAGGAGTTTATAACCATTTGACCTCATCATCCCTAGGGGCACTCTGGTGAACATACGTTCCCCCAGATACCAGTGGTCACCCTGATAAACGTATAGGTGGCCATCAGATCACCCCTGAGCCTGCACTCTTCCAGGCTAAAGAGCCCCAAGGCTCTCAGCCTGTCATCATAGGGTCTGCTTCCCTGACCTCTGATCATGCGCGTGGCTCTTTTCTGGACTCTCTCAAACTTCACATCCTTTTTTGAATTGTGGAGCCCAAAACTGGATGCAGTACTCCAGCTACGGCCTCACCAAGGCCAAGTACAAGGGGAGAATGACGTCCCGGGATTTGCTTGAGAAGCATCTATGGATGCAAGCTGGTGTTTTGGTCGCTTTACTAGCCGCAGCATCGCACTGCAGGCTCCTGTTCATCTTGTGGTCAATGATGCCCCCAAGTCCCTTTCATCCGCAGTGCTAGCCAGCGTAGCACTGCCGAGCCTATAAGGGTGTGGCAGGTTTTTCCTCCCAAGGTGGAGAACCTTGCTTTTTTTAGTGTTAAACACCATCAGGTTCTCATCTACCCATTTCCTGAGCCTGTCCAGGTTGGCCTGGACCACCCTCCTGTCCTCAGGTGTGAATGCTTTGCCCCAAAGTTTGGTGTCATCGGTGAACTTGGCCAGTCTGCTTCTGACACCAATGTCCATATCATTGATGAAGATGTTGATCAATATGGGTCCAAGGACAGGGCCTTGGGGGACCCCACTGGTCACAGGGCACCACAACAATTGATTTCCGCCAACCATCGCCCTCTGGGTCTGACCACAGAGCCAATTCCCCAGCTGGAGGATCGTGGTGGACCCAAGCCCACAGCTGGCCAGTTTTCCTAAGAGGTGACCATGGGATACCAGATCAAAAGCTTTTTTAAAGTCAAGATATATGACATCAATCTCCTCTCTCTTGTCCAGGTGATAGGTCACTTGGTCATAAATGGAAATGAGATTGGTCAAGCAAGACCTACCAGCTACAAACCCGTGCTGGCTATCCCTCAGGGTTTTGGCATTGGCCAGTCTGTTAAGGATGGCCTCTTTGATAATCTTTTCCAAGACCTTCCCCAGGACAGAAGTCAGGGTGATGGGCCTGTAGTTTGCCGGATCCACTTTCCTCCCTTTCTTGAAGACAGGCACCACATTGGCCTTCTTCCAGTCTTCGGGCACTTAACCAGAGCATCAGGAGCTCTTGAAGATCTTTGCCAGGGGCCGGGCTATGATGCTCGCCAGCTCCTTGAGTACCCCGGGGTGTAAAACCTCAGGGCCAGCTGATTTGAAGGTGCCCAGCCTCTCAAGGTGTTCCTTCATGAGGCCAGCATTGATGGAGGGCAGGGGATCTCCCTCACCCGGACCTCCCTGTCCCATACCGGGCAGGGGCATCCCATGGGACTGGTGAAAAACTGATGCAAAGTACCCATTTAGAAAGTTGGCTTTTTCCTGGCCATCGGTTGTCAATTGTCTCATCTGGTTTAGCAGCGGTCCAGTGTTGCCCTTGCTTTTCCTCTGGCTCCCCACATATCTAAAAAAGGACTTTTCATTGTCCTTGATACTAGCAGCCAGTTGAAGTTCAGTCCCAGTCTTGGCTTTCCTGGTTTGCTCCCTGCAGGTCCAGACCAGAGCAGAGTACTCCTCCTTGGAGATGGATCCCATCCTCCATCCTTTGTAGGTCTTTCCTTTTAGCCACAGGAGGCCTGCTAGATCCCTGCAGAGCCAAGGGGCTGCTGTGCCCTTTTGCTGCCTTTCCTCTGAGATGGAGTAGCCTTAGCGTGTGCACCGAGGATTGCTCCCTAGATGGATGATGGGGCTGGACAGGTCAGCTCCACCCCACAACGCTTGCCCAGACCTCTGTCTACGTCAAACACCACAGCTCAAACTTCCTTGGTGCTTCAGCCAGGATGACACCACCTCCCAGCATCCCGGCATTCGGTTCTCCTGCTTCAACGTTTCCAAAGGCAGTCAACCCTTAGAAGGGCGTTGGGTCCTTAGGTGATGGAAGCGCCAGGCTACAAGGAGTGCTAATGCCCAGGTAATACGGTAGCAAGCGGAGACCCTCCCTGGGGTCAGACTCCCTCTGGGCTAGAGGGACAGCCCCTGCCCTTCAGAGACAATGGGCTACTACACAGCTAGGGTGGCCAGGCCACAAACTAGATGCCAGTCTGAGTGCCAAGCATCCAGCCAGACCAAGACGCTGGGATGAGGAATGCCGAGGGATCAGGGCACCAAGCAGGCCACAACCCAGGAACAGACGGCAGCTACCATGGGTCAGAGGAGGGTGCAATGCCCGGCTGGGCACTCCACTAGCGTTAGCTGGAAAGGAGCCGTCTCCACCGGCGGTCCCAGGCCAGATCCGCAGTTGCTTTGCCCCAAGGGAAGAAGGAACGCGTGCAGTCTCCGGGGCCTTGGCAGTGTTTATTCAGTGCACAACACAGAGGCAAAGACGGGACCAGCCATCCAGGCTCCCACCGCCCGTGCCGACGCTGCAGGCAGCGTGGCTGCGCGTGACCGGATGCTGTTCCTGCTCCCGGGGCAGCGCGCTCCCACAGGGGAGACACCAGACACGGACTCGAGGCCCCTGTTCTGCAGCCGAGCTGGGCACGGGAAGCACCGTGCTGCTACCCAACTGCTGTGCCTCAGTTTCCCCATCAGTAAAAGGAGGATCGCAAAGCAGCCCTACCTGTGTCACTGTTTGAGATCCAGGACCCAAAGGATGATGCCTATTTGTTCTCTCGCCCAAAGGACCGACCCAGCTCCATGAGGCAGCCGTGATTTTACTCAGTGCACAAAGAGCAGAGGATATTACTCATCCCAAATGAACGATGGGGCGACTGCAAGGCGGGGATGGAGCCAGTCCATGATACATTCAGCCATGACTGCACTTAACGCCTCTTATGTACAGCAAGCCCAAAAAAACAGGGAGGATCCAGGGGGCTGCAGTTGCACCCCCCCACCCCTGGATTTCTGCTCCACCCAAACTTTCAACCCAACTGGGAGCGGTAGCGGCATTTCTATTCAGGCAGAGCTGAGGGGGTCAACTGATTTCACAGCTCATTATAATCTACCTGATTCCTTCTAAACTCTTCATTTCACAGGTGCTAGAAACCCTCACTCCTTTTTCATGGTCTTCATGTTCCACTAATCAAGCTGCCTTTTCTTTTGCAATTAGGTTGTCTGTTAACCATTCCTGGTCACGTCTCTCTTTGATATCGCAGCCCTGCAGGTTGTATTTGGTTGTATTTACCTCTAAGCTAAAAGCTTTAACTCACGTGTGGGAACCGTAACTCAGATGAACATTAACTCAGGGGTGGAAATAACTTTCAGTGCAGCATTGGATGCTCGCTCGAGATGTGCCCTTGTTTCCAAGAAGGCTACCGGCATCCTGGGCTGCCTTGGTAGGAGCATTGCCAGCAGATCGAGGGCAGTGATTCTTCCCCTCTATTCAGCACGGGGGAGACTGTGGCAGAAAAGCCACCTTGGGTGCCCCTCTCCAGAAACCTCTCCCTGTGCCAGCCTGAGGGGCTGCTGGTAAACCCCCCAGGGCAGGGATTTCAA
>JAGPOW010002992.1:284150-307373 GCA_030014935.1 Caiman crocodilus
CTGCCTTTCTTTGATCGCTGTTTCTTTGGTGGCTTGTTGGCTTCCTGCGTCCTGTGAGCACGCTGCGGAGGCTGCTTCCCAGGGAATGGGGAACCTGAGCTAGACATGTCACTTGGTGACCCTCAGGCTGCTGGCCCCAGCTGTCCGCTTTCCTGGGTGCAAATGCCTGGCGCTGGAGTATGCAGCTTGGGAGTGGGCCCGTCGCTGCCCAGGTGCCTGGGCTGAAGGGGAACACGGGGAGTTAGAGCCTCCTGAGCTTGACGGAGACTGGACTGGGCTGTGCCAATGCTCCTGCTGCACCAACCCTGCAGCGTCCTGGCTGGAGGGTCTTGCCCCTGCGCTCAGGCTCAACCCAATGCTGCACTGGAGCCGGAAGGGATTTCCCACCTCCTCAAACTGGTCCATACTGGGGGGTTTCCTCTCCTCTGCACCAGAGGCACAGTCTCTGCCTGGGGGCTTTGCAGCATCCATGACCCCCCGCCCCAGCAGCAGCAGGATGTTGGCGGCCATAGCTGCCCTGCTTTCCCAAGGCAGGGTCAGGGGCGACGCCTGGGGCTGTGTCAGGAGCAACCGTGTCTTCTTGGAAATGAAGTTTGGATGGGGCTGATCCTGCCTCAGGCCGGCCTGGGTTGCACGTGACCCCCACGGCTCTGGGAGGATCAGTGCGCTCTCTCTCTCCTCCCCACTGCTTTCCACATTGCTCTGGCCGTGGTAGCAGGAATACCCAGGTGCCATGGCGAGGCAATGCTGACAGCATACAAAGCAGCGCTGCGTGCTCACACCTGCCTTGCACAGTCACACCCCACCCGGGGCACAGTCACACCCGCCCTGGGCACCGCGCTCCCCCAGGTCCTGCCAGGACACCGTCTGTCGCAGCGCAGAGCTCCACATGCATCTGCTCCCCAGGCAGGTCTGCAGCATGCCCTCATCTTGCACTGCGAGCAGATCACGCTGGAGACATCCCCCCGCGCCACAGCACAGAGGTCATGGTCAAAGACACCTCCCAGAAGCTCATCAGCATCACCCTCCTCTTCCTTCATTCACCAAACTGGCAGGGGCAAAGGTCCAGAGACAGGCACCACGCCGTAGTGGAGGAGAGCACAGACAGTCTCCTGGTATGTGCAAAAGGGACTGATCCTTCTTCCTCGCTTCTCTAAGCTGCTTCTCCTCACCAGCTGTGTGTACCCTTGAAGAAGTCATATCCCTGCTTCGACCCAGCCTAGAGGTAAGCCACACTGGAGCAGATGTCCTGGTACAGACCTGGAACAGGCTCCCGGAGAGGTGATGCAGTCTCCATCCTTGGAGGTTTTTAAGACAAAGCCTTGGCTGGGATGATGGAGTTGGGACTGGCCCTGCTTGGAGCGGAGGCGTGGACTGGATGTGACCTCCTGAGGTCCCTCATTGATTCAGTGAGCAGCCCTGAGATCGTGTCCCCAAGGTCTGAGCACACTCAGGTGCACATCTGGGCTGTCTGTCCGGGGTGAACCCTCTGGCACAACACCCGGGCACACGACCCAAAACATGAAAAATCCCATCTAACCTGGCCCAGGTCAAGCCAGGACAGGAGAGACGTTGTTAGAGTCACTTGACTCGAGAGACCCAGCAGATATCTTAACAACGACAGGCTCGTAATTGCCCAATGGGGAAACTGAGGCACAGAGAGGGAAAGCGACTGGCTCTGAACTATGGGGAGGGAGAGTGCAATCTCACGCGGTCTGGTAGCAGAGATCCCCGACCAAACCCCCTTCCTCGCGGGTATCCCTGGGACCATCATGGCTAGTGCATCCCTGCAACACTACGAACTCACGGGGTCTGTTTCGAACTCTTGCGGCAGGCCCGTACGGGGCTCCCTGGGCCTGGGCCAAGGTGCAGCGCAGGAGCCCAGAGCCTGCTACATCCCTCATCCTCTCTCCATGATGGCATCGCTTGACAAGCACTTGATGGGGTTGCCATAGGAACCCTGAGCTTGGATGCATCTGAATCTGCTGCACATGTCATCCCGGGGACGAAAAGATCAGTGAAAACCAGAAAGAAAAATGAAAAAAACCCAATCCCTTTTTTGCTGGAAGTTTTCCTCCCTGAGCCTCGGGGCTTAATCAAAAGCTGCTAAAAACAGTAACACAGGTCGTTTCCATCCCCTAACCCCTCGGGATGTTGTCAGGACCCGGATGGGAAATTCCCAGGTGGCGGCTGCGGGAACACTGCTGGAAGGAGCCGGTCGCCAGCTGTCACCTCCCGTTGGCGGAGGTCGGTGCCCCGGCTAATATCATTTCTCCCTTCAGATGCCCAAGTCTGCCCCCCACAAGGCGCCGGGACCAGGGAAATGCCAGCAGGGCAATGGCGGCTTTGGTTCCAGCGTGCGTGGATGGTGAGCATTGCTTCCGGTGCGAGGGCAAAGAGGGGACTCCAGTGAGATCAGCAATCAGCTAATGGGCAGGATGGATCCTGGGGTTTCGGGAGAGTCTGTTAACCAGCAGCAGGATATTGGTGGCTGCACCCCCTGCTTTCCTGGGGGCAGGGGCGATGTCTGGGGCTGGGGCAGGGGGCAGGCAGTGTGGGGCCCAATTCACACAGCGTAGAGCTGCACCCCGAGCCCAGAGGGAGTCCACGCTCGCAGCTCCCCATCACGGGCATATGCATGGCACTCAGGACCTGAAGGCGGGCTCTGCCCATCTGTCAGCCAGCAGAAGGAGGTGTAGATGCACCCACATTGCCATGGCTGGACCTGGGGGGAGGTCAGGCCTGAGGTCCAGGGCCTGGAGCCCATGGCCGTGGAGTCTGGACGCTGAAGACGTGGTCAGCACCGGCAAGGGGCCAGAGGCAGGAAGCCGTGGGTCGAGCCAGGGATGAGAATCGGGGCAGGTAGATCCATGCCAGCTGGGTGCCGGCTAGCTGTGCTGCCGAGAGCAGTGCATCCACAGCCAAAAGGAGCTCCGTGGAGGCCAGCGGTCGGCAGACAGGGGTGCCGCCTACCACGGAGCCCCGGGAGGGTGCACCGGGAACAGCTCACACGTCCACTAGCACCCCGGTGCTCGCCTGGAGCAGGGAGACCCGGAGAGATGTGGGTCTCTAACCTTGCGCAGCAGTTTTAAATACCATATTTTCCTGCAGACTGCAGCCGCCTTGTTTCCAAAAAGCCACTGCTGGAAATGCAAGTGTGTGTTATAAAGGAGAAATACAGTACGAGCGTGAGCCACAGGGCCCAGGACAATGAGCAAGCCAGCTCCCACGCTGCTGCTGCTCCGTGAAGTAGGGCGAGGAAAGATCTTGTGTTCTTCATTCAAAATCCCCGTGAGGGTCTTATTCTGGGGGGTGTGGTATGCGAGAAAGTACGGTAGCGGGCATGTGAATGGTACCAAAGTGGGTGTCCTTGCTGGGATCAGCAAAGAGACGAAGCAACAGGATCGAACCCGCTCCAGCTTCCCTTCCAAAAGGGAAAAACACCTCCCCCCCCCGGCCCACATCAGGACTGGGGCCAGGCCCTGAGACTCTTGGCCTGATGGAGCCGGTTGGAGAAGCGTGCCGACAGCTGGAAGCAGAGCTCAGAGCCGCCTCTGCGTCGAATGCTAGCCAGCATCGGCTCCGAGCCATTGTGCGCGGGGAGGAAGCTCGGCGTCTGTCCCCGTCGGGGCCCTGGGACATTTTCGTCCGCCAAGACGGGTGTGTTTGCACGTCTGCTGTGGGAGCAGGTGGGCGTGATGAGCTCCAGATGAGCAGTGCGACGGCTGCGTTTGCACGTAAGCTGCAGATCCCAGCTGGAAAGTCCCCCCTCGGCACCACCGCGGACCCAGGCTCAGGGAGGCACCAGTCTCCCCAGTCAGCAACCCTTTGCCCCTACCAGTCCAGCCATTGGCAACTGCTGGAAGCTCACCAGCCCCGCCAGATCCTGGTTAGAGTCCTAGAGACGGTGCCTGGAAGGGACCCCACACACACACACACACAAGGTCACACCCAGTCCGACCCCTGCCCGAGGCAGGATCAGCCCCATCCAAACCAGCCAAGACAAACCCCGTGTCTGACCTCGGAGCCGCACAATACAGCTTTTACCGTACTTTATCGCAAAACAGCCCTGACAGCCCCAGGCATTGTCCCCCCACGCCCCAGGCATCGCCCCGTGCCAGGGAAAGCAGCGGGGGCCACAGCTGCCAAAGTCCTGCTGCTGCCGAGGGAGTTAATAGATGCTCAAGAGACCCCAGGTAGAGGCCATGCCCCAGCTGCAAAGGAAACCACCACCTCCCCGCCCCGTCCGTACTGATCTGACTGGGGGGCAAATCCTGTCCTGACCCCCAGCGTGGTCAGCTCAGCCTGGAGCAGAGCTGCACAAGGCTCAGGAGCCTTGGATTCCCCGAGGGAGAGGGCTGGGCTAGGGGACGCGCGCGGTGCTCCTAGGATCCTGCAACAGGCTCCAGGCTGCAAGAGCCACGCTGAGAAGCTGAACTAGCCCCTGCCACGCCCTGGGAAGGGAGAATGTGGCAGCTCCTCGGTGTCGTTTAAAATAAAACCTGTCTTCTCGGCGCCCCCGAGCTGCTCGTGCAGAACCCCATTGAGGGCTGCGTGCACGGAGGAGGGATGGACAGTGCCCTGTGGGCGATTGCCCATAGCCAGGTGATGCACTGAAATGTTGGGAGCGTGGAAGGGGACTGGGAAACAAGGGCTGTGCCTCCTGCCCTCCATCCCTTGGGCTGGGTTGGGGCTTTGCTGGAGAGTGTGCAGCTGTAGGGCTTGTGGGCCAATCCCTTGATTTTGGCAAAAGCCAAGCCTGGCTTAACCCAGGACCATCTCCCCCCAGGCCAGGCTTGTCATGGCAAGAGACTCAGACCTTTTAATCGGCTGGGCTGGGCCGGGCTGGTGTTGCTGGTGGCGGCACAGAAGGGCTGCAAGTGTAGTAGCACTGCAAAGTGTGCCTGGATCTACCAATGCATTGCCTGTATCCTGGCTCTGAGCTGATGCCCAATGTGCATGTGTGAGTGTGCAGGTGCGTGCAAATAGGGAGGTTTGCCCTGGATACAAGGAGGCCCCCCGTGCCAGCCCCGGGGATGCATGTGGGTGCCCACGGGTGAAGGCAGGTGCATGTCTGGGACATCCCTGAGAGGGGTAGGGCTGGGCACATGCAGAGATGCACGCAGCAGCAGGCTCCCCACGCTCCTGGACCTGGGGAGGGGGCTCGGCCCAGGCCCTTATCTCACTCCCAGCCCCAAACTTATCTCCACAGCTGTTTTGCCTGAAACCCTGCTTCTCCATGAGTCAGAGACATCTCCATCCTCTAGTAAGCCTGTGACGGCACTGGAGGGGTGGACTTCACTGCACGGGGTTCCCAGGCAGCAGGTACTGGCCTAGCCCCTCTGGGAGACTGGTCCTGATTTCCTGGGGGCCAAAAACAGCCAGAAACCAGGGTCTTGGTAGCCGCTGGCTGGACCGAAATCCTGAAGCTGTCTGAGATCCATGCTGCCTCCCAGATATTTTATTGCTGGAGGGACGAGTTAGTTTACAAGCTGCCAAATGGGTGAGGTTTGCCTGCCGGAAACGTAGCGCCAGGTCCAGGGGTGATGCCGCCTGCAGTCTCTCTGAATGAATGGGCAGCGGCAGAGAAAGGCCTGTGTCCCGTGGCTTCCCTGCACAGTAAATGCCAAGGTGACTGGTTGTAGATGTGTCTCCACCGTTGCAATCACAGGAGCGTTGGCACGATCGAGGCCTGTGCACGCACCAACTGCAGGAGGGCGCCTGGGCCTGCCTCCCCAGCTGCACCTTGCGTCTCTGAGATCTGGGCCTCCGTTTCCCCCGCTCAGCCTTGCAGATTGCATGGTAAGCAGCCGGGAGCCCTGGGTGAGGATTCAGATTCCAACCCCCTCCCATCCCCCCTGAGCCGGGCCAGTCTCACCCGCCCCGTGAGGCAGTCGCTGCACCCATTGCACAGATAGGTAAAGCTGAGAGAGAGGAGGTGTCCCGAGGCGGGGGGTGCTTCCTCGGATACACACACACACGCACGCACACATGCAAGAGGGGTCCCAGAGGCCCGGTCTGCGGCCGAGAGGGGACGGGAAGGCCGCGGGGCCCCTCACTTCTCCTTCTGCTGCAGCCGCCGCGTGAGGTCGTCGATGCGAATGTCCTTCAGCTGGACCAGCTGCTCCAGCCGCCGCACCTTCATCTGCAGGATCTGGGCAGAGAGAGGGAGAGCCCACAAGCAACCTGGTGCAAGATCCCCTACCCGCTTCTAGCCGGCCTCCACCCGCTCCTCATTTGGGGCATGGGCCCTGCGGTGTATGCAACAACGTTAAGCTGCATTTTACATCCGGGGAAACAGGGTTAGGGTTAGGGTTAGGGTTAGGGTGGGGGGTACTGCCATGGCTGGGGCACGCGAGCCACCCTCACCTGGACCGTTTCCCGGGCCACCAGCAGGGCCTGCTCCCTCTCTGCCTGCTGGAGGTGAGCTCTGGGGTCCCCTTGCAAGGCCTGGGCATAGCCTGGCTGGGCCTTGGCTGTCCTAGGGAGAGAGGGAGAAGCCAGAGCTGGGGCAAACTCCCCCGTGGGGCACCGGGGCTGGGGGCGTTGGCCTGAACCTGGGACCAGCTTCTGGGAGACACAGAAGTCCCGTGGCCGTAGCACGCCCGTCTCCCACCTGCTCGCGGGGTGTCAGCAGGTGCCCTGCAGCTGCACGGGTCCATGGCTCCCTGCTAATGCAGGAGCCGGGGCTTGGTGGCCAGGGGGACCTGCCCCCTGTGCGCAAGGGTGAGCTCAGCCTGCATGGCAGCTGTCTGTGCCCATTGCACAGATAGGTAAACTGAGGCCCAGAGAGGGGAGGCAACAGAGCCATAAGCAGCACAGGGTTCCCCCTGTTCCTGGCCCTCAGCTTGCACCCCCCTACCCTCCAGACTTTGCTACAGTGGGTAAGCCTGTCCTGGGGCCAAACCCGCAGCCTGCTGACCTTTGCATCTGCTGGGAACCGGCAGCTCTGCGGCAGCCTCAACCCAGGGCTGCGGATTCAGAGTCACACCTGCTCCCGGCAGCCCAGAGGCCCCTTGAACCAGGCCGGGATACCGGAGTTGGCTGAACCAGGACACGGAGCCACCTGGCCTAAGTCGCTGGCTTTGCCCAGCCGCAAGAAAGCCCCTCCTGGGGCAGGTCTCCTGGGCAGATCCCATAGCACATGTGGCGGGCTCTTACCTCTCCGCTCTCGAGGACTCCTGGTAGATCCCTGCTGCATTGGCCTTTGGCTTGGAAAAATACCCTGTGTGATGCAGTAATGTGTTACCCCGCGGCTCCAGGCCCCACAGTTGGACTTAAACCTGCCCCCCAGACACATGGAGCAGAAAGGAGGGGGCAGGGGCAACCAGCAAAGCCCAGAAACCTCCAAAAACCCCTCGGCAGAAACTCAGGAACAGGCTGCTTTGGTTGGGCACAGCTAGCTGGCGCTGGGTCAGCTCGATGGGGCATCTGGGAGCAACCAGGGCTTGGACCCAGCATTGCCCCATGCTCCCAGTTCTGAGCTGGGAGCTGTGGGCTGGAGGCTGGAGACGAGAAGCCTTGAATGCCTGGCGGGGGTGGGCTGTAAGAGCTGGGGGGCCTGTGCTGGAGCCGGGTCCTGGCTGGTCTTAGTCCACAGATGTGAGGAGACAATTCATGGACTCCCAGCTCTGGCAGATGTTGGGGTCAGTGGGGAGAGAGGCTATGCAGCTGGCCTTGGGGTCAGGCACCAGGCTGAGACTCTGGGACGCGGGTTCGGTTCTCACCTGCGGCACAGATTCCCTGTACAACCTTAAGAAAGTCTCTTATCCTCTCTCTGTGCCTCAGTTTCCCTGCCTGTATCGTGACATTCCCTGTCTGGCGTGTCTCTCTAGACCAGGGGTGCCCTGAACATAGGGCTGGATAGGACCCCAATCCCCAGTAGGATCTCCAGGAGCTGCTGTGATGGGAATACCATGCTTTCTTGCCTATAATATACCCCGCAATGTACTACACACCTTGTTTCTGAAAGGCAAAAACATGTCCCCTGAATTATGGCTGCACAGAGCAGGGATAAAACCTCATCTTCAGTTGACTCACCCTCCCCTTCTTGCTTAACTAAAGCTGAATCCCTAGCTGCTGCTGAAGGCTGGTCTCCAGGATCTATGAGAGAGAGACCAGGAGCAGCTCACAGACAACAAAACTACTGTAAGAAAAGTTACCCTGATTAGTGGAACGCCAAGACAATTAGAAAGGAGAGGTGCTTGTTAACACCTGCGAAGGGAAGAGCTGACTCCCTCAGCTGCCTGAACAGTAACGTCATGACTGCTGCACTGCGGAGCAGGAATCAAAGCAAGGTGCTGCCGAAGCTGGGCAGAAAATCAGCTTCCCCACTTAATTCTGGGGCCTGATTTTGCAGGAAAGGCTGCATATCATATGCAAGAAAATACGGTAATTATTCCGGGACCCCCCTCTGTGGCAGGTCAGTGGTGAAGGGACATGCCCGTGGTCACAGGAGGAGTCTGTGGCAGGACAGGCACTGATCCTGGACGGAGCGGGTTGCACGGAGAGCCATCGGCCCTACCTGTCTCCGGGGAGGAGTTCTCATCCAGGGCCGAGCGCCAGGCCAGGTCCTAGGAGAGAGCGGGGAGAACGCAATGCAGGTGCTTTGCAAAGGCCCAGCACCGCCTGCCCCTGGCACAGGGCTCAGATGGGGAAAAGGCCCGTGGGTGCCCCTGGGTGACACCGCACGGTGCTACCGGGGCAGCCACCCCCAAATGCTGCTTGTAGCAGGGTTCACGCAGCCTGCTAGTGGCGGCCAGGCCAGCGTAGCCAGGGCAGTTCAGTCATCAGCTCGGTGGGCACCTGCCCTCCCCAGGGCACCCTGGTGCCCAGGGACGAGGCTGTCTGAGAGGGTCCCGCACACACACCAGCATCTTCCGCAGTGCTCGACTTTTCCTGCTACACACAGGGTTACTCCCAACCCCTGACCCAGCTCCCACCTTGCTTTTCCTCTGCTTCTCCTCGATCCGCTGCCGCAGGGGAACCAGCACCAGCTCCACGGCTCCAGGCACGCACTGCACCACCTTCCGCACCACGTCCTCGGGGATGCTGAAGTTCAGCCTGGCCAGCACCTTCCTGCCGGAGACAAGGCCACGGCGGTGAGGGGCTGAGGGCAGCCACGGTGCCGCTCGCCCTGGCCTCTGCCCACTCTGCAAATCCAGTCTAGCATCAGGTAAGGACTTCACGGGGGGGACGTCACCCAAAAAGCCAGCTTGCCTAATGGGCACAAGCAACAGAGCAACATTGATGAAAAGCCACCAAGGACCTGCCTGCTCAGCACAGGCAACGATGGGTTGTTATCATGGGTCTCTGAATCCTAGAATCACAGACAAGGAGGGTTGAAGGGACCTCAGGGGGGTCACATTGAGTCCGACCCCTGCTCCAAGCAGCACCAGCCCCAACTACATCATCCCAGCTAAGGCTTTGCCCAGCTGGGGCTTAAACACCTCCAAGGATGGAGACTGCACCACCTCTCTGGCCAGCCTGTCCCAGTGCTTCACCACCCTCCTAATGAGAAAGTTTTTCCTAATATCCAACCTCAACTTCCCTCGCTGCAGCTTGAGCCCATTGCTCCTTCTGTCATCTGCCCCCACTGAGACCAGCCCAGCTCCATCTTCTTTGCAGCCCCCCGGCAGGGAGGTGAAGGCTGCTGTTCAGTCCCCCTCGGTCTTCTCTTCTGCAGACTCAATCAGCCCGGTTACCCTGGTCTCTCCTCACCAGTCCTGTCCCCCAGTCTCCAAACCACTTTTGTTGCCAATTTTCCAATGTGTCCACATCCTTTCTGTAGTGAGGGCCCACAGCTGGACACAGCACTCCAGATGTGGCCTCCCCAGTGCTGAATAGAGGGAAGAATCACTGCCCTCCATCCACTGGGCACACTCCTCCCAATGCAGCCCGGGATGCCGGTTGCCTTCTTGGCACAAGGGCACACTGCTGGTTCCTGTCCAGCTTCTTGTCCCCTGTCCCCCCAGGTCCTTTTCGGCATTGCTGCTGCCCAGCCCGTCACCCCCCGCCTGCACCGGTGCAGGGGATCGTTCCCTCCTGAGTGCAGGACTTTGCACTCGTCCTTATTTAACCTCAGGATATTTCTTTTGAGCCAATTCTCCAATTTGCCGATGTCTCTCTGACTCCTAGCGCTACCCTCCAGCATATCTACTGCTCCCCCCCAGCGTGGTGTCGTCTGCAGACTTGCTGCGGGTGCGCTGCACCCCATCTTCCTGCTCGTTGATGAAGACATTGAACAAAACCAGCCGCAGGACTGACCCCTAGATACCTACCGGCTGCCAACTAGACATCGTTCTGATTTGTTTCCAGTGGGATTCATCCTACCTCAGGCAGCAGGGACTGAGGCGGGGTGGATGCAGCTCACTAAAAACCTTAGCTCTGGCATGGTCCTAGGAACTCTGGTGTAGAAACGACTGACAATTGAGTAGTTGAAACACTGTCGAGACACTTAAAAAAGGCTAAATTTTGAATTACGGATCTGAACGAGAGATGTACATTTAACTATAAGTGTGACAGGGTGCGTAACATGACAGCTTAGGACTAATTTTGGCGATTCTTTGGCCTCGTTTCTTTTGTTTCCTTTAACACTGGATATATAATCTAGCAAATTCAGGCACGCTCCAATATTTCCATTGTTTTTTGCTCGGATCTGAAACTGCACAATACCGTGCCAGCCCCCTAGGCTGTTAGGAAAGCTCCCAGCTGGTCTTTAATGAGAGAAAAGGCATGTTTTGTTGAATGCAATGACGCACTACACCATCTGCACCCCCCTTTCCAAAGTCCTGGGTCCACCCCTGGGCTGAGATCAGATGTCAGAGAAGTGGCCTGGGCTGGAAGGAAAGCAAGTTTCCTCAAATCATTCTGCTTTTCCTAAGCACCCCTGGCCCGGCCTCTCCCAGCCCCCAACCCCAGAGGGTCCCTGGGCACGCCGGTACCTGTTGAGGTGAGCCCAGTTGGACAGCTTCTGCTGGGTCGAGTTGGCCGGGACGTAGTTGTGCATTTCCACCATTTTGGGAAAGTAAAATTTCACCACTTCCGCTGCCAGAACTGGGTGGGAAAGAGGAGGCGGCAGGTTGGGGCCTGACGGACGCAGCAGCTGCGGGACCATGCCACACTGTGCCAGTCCAGACCCCTGCCTATCACTTATTGAATCCTAAAGCCATGGGGCTGGCCGGGCCCGCAAGTCCAGCCTGTGCTCAGAGCAGGACCAGCCTAGCAAGGGTCGGTCCAACCTGCTCCTAGACGCATCGGGAACAAAACCTCGCACTCGGCTCCCCGGCACGGGGCATGACACGTCCCAAACGTCCTTCACTGGTCCCAGGGGAAGCAGGAGCACAAGGGACCGGGGACCTGCGCTGCAAGCGTCGTGAAAGCGCAATCAGAGCCCTAGAGCCGCGGGGCTGGCAGAGGTCACACCCAGTCCAACCCCCGCCGGCGGCAGGATCGGCTCTGTCCAAACCAGCCCAGACACAGCCGTCAGCCGAACGTTCGGGAGAAGGACCGTCAGCCCAGACACCGCGGGGCATCGCACCCGTGGGCAAGCAGGAGGACCACGGCCGCCAGCGTCCTGCTTCTACATAAGGTTGATAGATGCTTGGGAGACCCCCGCAAGCAGGGGCCGTGCCCCCGCTGCAGAGGAAGGCAAACCCCCCCAGTTTGGACCAGTCTGAGCAGGGGGCAATCCCTTCCTGCCCCAGCGCAGCATCGGGCTGAGCCTGATTGCAGGGGCAAGACCCTGCGGGGTTGGTGCCAGGAGTCATCACGGGACTCCGGGAGCTGGAGCCAGCTGGAGCTGCTCCAAACCCCACAACGCTGCCGTGCCACCGGGTTTTGCAGGCTGATCCCAGGGCTGGCAGGAAGCCCAGGCCTTGCTACTACGTCCCAAGGGGCTGGCCAGCAGCTGCTGTTTTGGTCTCATGTTCACAGACCCTCATGCACACACACGCACGCACTCCCCAGGGCCCTGTCCCTCTCCAGCACCAGAGACGCGACCCCACCGGGGGTGCAGCAGGGGTTACCAAAGCTCCCTGGATCCCCATGCAGCTGTCAAGACCCCAAATGGGTCCAAACCCTCCCCAGAACTGGTCGCATTTCAGTCCGGGATGCTGGGTCAGAGATAGGGCCAAGCCCCGGAGTCTGGCCCTGATCCTGGACCCCCCCCAGAGCTGCAGCATTGCGGGCGCGGTGCCCGTGGCCCCGACCTCCGTCACTGAAGTCCCGGGTGATGTTCTTCTTGGGCCGGGACAGAGGGATGGCGTCCACCCAGCTGTACAGGTCCTGCAGGCTCTCCTCGTCCAGCTCCCCGTTCGCCATGGCCGGGGGGCCCGAGCAGGCCTCCAGACCCCAGCCCTGGGGAGGACCGTCACATTGGTCCCTAGCGCCGGCTATTCCAAGGGCTGGGAGCTGGTATATTGTTGTCACGGAACCATGGCAACGGTGGATAAAGCCCAGTGCATTCTGGGACCTGTAGTCCTCAGCATCCCGAAAAACACCGCTTGCCAGGCAATGCTTCTTCAAAAGACCCTGCAAAACCCGGCCGTGCAGCATGGGAGCAGCAAAGCAACCTGATAAAACCTATTGGTGACTGAACGCCGTCGGCCGCAGCACTGCGGAAAGCCACTGCATCCCGGCAGGGAGGTGGCGGGATCGGAGATCAGCCTCCGACCCATGCTGATGTCTGCATCCCAAGGACTGCAAGGGGGCCCTGGTCCAGCAAGTGAGCTCTCCTGTGCTTGCAGGTGACCACGGGCGCAAGGATCCCCCTAAATGCGTGCTGAAAACCCTCACGTGAACCAGGAGAAGCAGAGAAGAGACACACGGGATGTGACGACATGTTCATTAATGCACTTTGATACTGGCAGACAATTAGATATTTAGATACTGCACGCTTAGTTCAGCGCTCGCTTAATGAAGTCAAAACGAAGTGTGCGGTACCTGGAGTTACAGCGCAGTCGTGCCGGCGCACAGTTATTTAGTGACGCTTACTGCGCATTAGCCTTGTCACGCCGCACCGTCGGCGCTGAGCACGGTTTGTGTCGGGACGAGGCTAATGCGCAGTGTCTCGTGTAGACGCGCCGGGGAGGATTAAAGCAGGGAGAAGTGAGAGAGACGAGACGCAGAGGCCAGGCCTGATCAGCGTAGGAAAGACACTCAGGTCTAGGTGCGAGGAGCATCTTCTCCCCTACGAGGACGCCGTTTGCTACTGCCGCGTGGGTGACCTTGTGCCCCATGTTGGCTGTCTTTCCCCCATCCCAGAACCAGCAGAAAGGCGCTCTCTTCTTTCAAGGGCATTGCGAGACGGTGTTTTCTTTGGATTCACACCTTCTTTGCAAGTGCTTGCAACCCAAGGACTTATTTGCAGGCTGTTCTGCCTCCGGGGTGGTGCTGCTCTCTGAACCCATCAGACTTAATGCAATTAGCATCCCGGCACAGCAGAGAGCTAGCAGCGCAGCAGCTCTGGGAGGTGGTGGAAAGGGCTCCTGGCTCTCAGGGCAGTGCCTGGACCCCGTGGTGATCTAAGGTTGCGAGCCTCTGAACTAAGGGAGGCTGATGGAGAAGTGCCCAGAGCCCCGAGGGCAGCCTGTGGCTCTTCGTGTTTCAAATACCGACCCTTGTCTCTACGAAGCAGAGGTTCAGGTGGGAGACAGGACAGTCTGTTTTCACTGGGACAGTCCCAGAGTCCCGTCAGCTTGGAAAGAGTCCAGCAGACACCAGTGAAATGGTTGTGGGACTGGGGAACATGACTTGAGGAGAGGCGGAGGGAAATGGGCTGATTGAGTGTGCAGAAGGGAAGACCGAGGGGGATTGAATGGCAGCCTTCACCTCCCTGCAGGGGGGCTGCACAGAGGATGGAGCTGGGCTGGTCTCAGTGCTTTCGCTGCAGTGGCGCGGCCCCCTCTCCTCTCCCCACATACCCAGGAGCTCCCTTGGCTCCCCTTTGTGCCAGCTGGGCTACACAGGCTGGCACTGCAGGGGGAAACGTCTGTGTCTACCCTGGGGGCACACAGGCCTGGTCCTTCCCTGCCCCCATGGCTGCTGGACAAAGGTCTGACCCGGGTTAGGCTCCCCCCTTGCATAGACGGCATCAGGTGCTTCTACATGTGCTCATTAGCATTCTCATTAGCACTCTAATTCCAGCTCCATCAGTGAGCTGTCATTAAAGCAGCCCATGAGCATTTGGAAACGCCGCAGGGGCTTAATACACATGACAGTGAGCCTTTTTAATTGCAGCAGCTTTCTAGGATGTGCTCTAATAAAATGCCCCCTGCACCACCGAGCACGTATACAGGCAGCTGAGACTACAGGACCCAAATCTGACGGTGGTAACAGCCCCCCGACCTCCCCCTGGCAGAGAATTTAAACTCTTGTAACAGGACAGAGCCGGCGACTCGCACCCCACGTGCCAGCAATGGAAATGGGACTATTGCTTAGGTGCAATTCACTGTCTAGGCCCATGGGGAGCTGCCAGGGAGGGGAGAGAAGACCCCTCGTCAGGGCTGACCCTGCCTGGTAGCACCCCTGGCGAAGCAGAGGATCAGCCTCACACCTCCCCGCACAGCAACGAACATGCAACCTTGTTCTTTTATGAGCTTGTTTTTTAACTGAGAAAGAAGTAGCACCTGAGCAGCCTCCGCCTACGTCCCATTCAGGAGGTGCTACATGTCACAGGACAAGCTCTCTTTACAGTACTGCAAGATTATTTTAGCACGGTCCACAAAATTATAGCGTTTGTTTTTTACTCTGTAAACAAAATATTACACAAGCGTTGCTATGAACCGCGAAAGCTCCTATAAATACAGTGCTACAAAGTGCCTCATTGTTCCCAAAAAGTGTATATGGAAAAAAAATATATGCCACTTCGCTTTTTTTCTATTTGTTTCAAGTCAGTAGAAGAAGCACCAAGGTCAGTACGTTCAGTCTGACTCCCAGGAAGAGGTGTACACGGTGGCCAGAAGAATCCCCATCTCATTTATAAAGATAAGACTAGCTTAAAAAGAAAAACTGGGAGAAAACACTTCCTTGGGACACTTCCTTGGGTAGTGAGACGGAGAGAGGGACTGTCACAGTGCGCATAGAAACTGCAGTGGAAGGGACCCTTCGGGGGTCATAAAGTTAGTCACAGAGAAGTGGGGCTGGAAGGGACCCCCCAGAGCTACGATCTAGCCCAAGCCCTGCCTGAAGCAGGTTCAGCCCTGTGCAAACCAGCACGTACAACCGGGGCAACGCGGCAGAGCACCAGACCTCATCCCTGGCCCTAGGGAAGCAGGGGGCTGCTGCAACCAACGCCCTGCTCCTGCTGTGAATGGCTATTAGTAGGCACTTCGGAGACCCCAGACCAAGGCCGCGACCCTACTGGAAGGGGGGAATCGTTATCTTTGACATGGCCTGTAGGTTGTTGTAGGGTGCAGCACCATTAGACCTGTTACCAGCCAGCACTTCCCAGCTTGTAGGGTTCAAGCCGCCTTTCTTAAGGCATGGTTTCAGGGTGTCCGTGTAGCGTTCCCTCTGTCCTCCGTGGGTCGTGTTACCCTGACTGGGTTGAGAGAAGAGGTCTTACTTCAGGAGACAAGTGCCAGCCATCCGCACGCAGCGGTCAGTCCAGAGGAGCTGATGTTTCCTAATCTTTAAGGGAGTCCCAGGCTGTGACAGGTACCTGAGAAAAGGTCACGGGTGGACTTCAAATTGGTCTCAGCGTGCACACAACCATCAGCGTGCTGAAGGTCAGCAATGCCAGTCTTGGTAACTGTGGTTTTGCTGCGAAGCTGCCGCAGGTTGAAACGCTGACCATCCATTCAATATTCAACCCCGATCCCAGGAGGAAGGCGGTTGCGGATGCGGATCAAAAAAACACCCCGAAAAGAGTTGGGGTGATGATGCAGCCCCGCTTGACACCAGTTCAGATGGAAAATGGGTCTGTCTCCGATTCACCACGGGGTAGCCTGAGGACACTGATGAACTTGAGTGGACAACCAAGCCTAGCCAACACCTTCCATGAGGCTTCACGACTGATGGAGGCAAAGGCCTTGGTTAGGTCAACGCATGCCATAAACGGTAGGCCTGTGCAAATAGGGAACTATTCAAGTCGGGTTTAAAGTTGGCCGATTCAGATGCCAGCAATTCGATTCAGAGCTCCGAATCGGTTTCCCACTTCGATTCAGCCAAACCGGCTCTGAAGCTTTGGAGCCGATTCAGCCATAGGTTATAATAGGCGAATCAATGAAATATCTGTAACTTTGTTTTTTTTGTCTGATTTGGATGAAACTTGCAGGAGTGGTAGCCTCTGCTGAGGGTATGAAGTCTGCCAACTTTCAAGGACGTTGGTGCAGGGGCTTGGGGCACACTGTGTCCCAAATTCTTGAAAGCAAGACTTATGTCACGTCTATGTGTTACAACACAGGGGGGTGAAAACTGCGGGGATGGTAGCCCCTGCTGAGGCCATAAAACCTTCCAAGTTTCAGGGAGATACATGCGGTAGTTTGGGGGAAACTGCACCTCAAAGTGCAGATGAGCAAAACTCGTGACATGGGTGACAGTCTCATGACATGCGTGACACTGTGTGTGTTCAGGCGCAGCAGGGTGAAAGCTGCAGGCCTGCTAACCCCTGCAGAGGCCACGAAGCCTGCCAGCTGTCAAGGACATCGATGCAGGGGCTTCTGGGGTCCTGCACCCCTAGCTGCTGACGGGCAAAACTCGTGACATGGATGCTTGTGCAACTGACTGTGTCGCTCTTGGAGCAGAAGCGGTTCGGCTCTGTACCGATTCTTTCCTCTCCTTACTCTGTGGATTATTAGGTGTTAATCCTTGCTCATTAACTCATTATCTAGTAGCTACTAGCTAGCTAGTGTGTATTGAGCTGGTCCCGGAGTGAATCATGACTGACTGGTAACACAGTAGTTTAGCAGCCAGGCCTGCAGTAGTTCCCCCCACCCCGTGCCCC
Organism: Caiman crocodilus; assembly: GCA_030014935.1. Classification (NCBI taxonomy): domain Eukaryota; kingdom Metazoa; phylum Chordata; order Crocodylia; family Alligatoridae; genus Caiman; species Caiman crocodilus. The sequence goes on from JAGPOW010002992.1 coordinate 301,096, forward strand.
AAGACAGACACAGCTGCACAAGCACATGACACGAGTTTTGCCTTTCAGCAGTTAGGGGTGCAGGACCACTCTGCACGTATCTTCTTGAAAGTTGGCATGCATCGTCCTCTCAGCAGAGGCTACCATCCCTGCAAGTTTCATCTGAATCAGCCAAAAGACAACGAAGTTATAGATATTTCATTGATTCCGCATTATACCCTATGGCCAAATCTCCTAATCTTCTCCGAATCGATTCGGCTGGGACCCAAGCTCCCAGCCAGCTCCACGTAGCAGCAGTTGTGCCTGCCCTTGTCCCAGTGCCCTCCCGGAGCTGCGCCGAGAGCCCAGGGGAGGCACAGAGCAGGGCAGAGGCAGGGCCCATGGGGGGCTCACGCCACCGCACAGACTGGGGGGCACCGGGGTCTGCAGTGGGTGCAGGGTAGGGGGCGGTGCCATTCACTCCAAAGCCAAAAGTAGACGGGGGCAAGCCTGTGTCCCTCTCCCTGCCTGAGCCGGGCAGGACACTCACCCAGCCAGGGGGTGAGGAGTCACCCACTTTATGGCTGCAGAGACAAAATATGACCACCACCCCAGAGCCAGCCACACCAGGGGGGCCTGGTATACCCAGCCCTGCTGCCCACCACAGCAAGCAGCTCTGTTCTACCCAGCCTAGCGCCCACCCCAGAGCCAGCCGCACCCCAGCTTCTATCTCGGACGCTTACTGGTGCCGCATCAGAGCTGGGCAACCGTCTACGTGCAGCCAGCAGGTTATCACGTAGAAAAGCAGCAGCAACACAACGAGAACGCACGGACACGACACCGAGCCCGCGGGAGACCTGAGTTCTGCAGAAGATTTGGGGGGGGAGGGGGGCGATGTTCAGACAGATGTGAACCCCCCCACCTCTCCCAGCATTTGCCAGACAGATTGTGTGGCAAGGCCCATCCCAGCCAGTAGGAGAACAGCGGGGGCAGTTACATGAGGGGGGCGATCTGCAGCCAGCTCAGGGTAGACATCAGGGGTTGGCTGCAACCAGGCTGGATGGTGACTGACGCTGGGTTAGGCATCCAGGCTCCCAGATGCAGGTGGCTCGGGGGTGGTGCTGGTTGTAACGGGGTCGCCCCCTCGAACCGAGGTGTCTGGGCTCCCAGTTCCCCCCTGCTCTCACCCACCAGTCCCCCTTCCCCCCACAGAACCAGGACAGAAGCCAGGTATCCGGGCTCTGAGCTCCCCTTGCCCCCATTGCTTGCCTTTAGTGGGGGCAACCGCACAGCTTCCAGCGCATATCACTGAGCTCTCTGCAGATGGGACCATCAGTATCAGGAACAACACCCACCATGCTACGCGGCAACCTCGGGGAGGAAGCAGCGACTGCAACAAAGCCACCTCCCTCCCCAGTCCCAGAAACCTGGGATCCTCTTCCCAAGCCCTAGAGCTGGGGGCCGGAAAGGACCCCCAGGGCCACATCCAGCCCAACCCCTGCCTGCGGCAGCATCTGCCCTATCCAGCCAAAACCCCTCCATCTCCTCACCCCTCCCTAGAGCTAGTGCCACCCCCAAGCCTTGCCCCCACCCTCTCCTGGGGAAAGCAGAGCGGCTTCGGCTGCCACGTCCTGCTGCGGCCGGGGGTCAGAGACCCAGCAAAGAGCCTGGACCAGCCTGAGCAGGGGGAAAATCCCTTCCTGACCCGAGCGCAGCGCCGATCGGACCCCGAGCGAGGACGGGGACGAGACCCTCCAGCCAGGACTCTGCAGGGCTGGTGCCGGCAGGAGCACTGGCACAGCCCCGCCCCGACACGTGGGGCAGAGGGGAGACGGGGCACCCAGCAGCCTGGCACCGCTGCACCCGGTCATCGGCTGCCGAAGCTTCTGCCCCATCCTGGTCCAGCCGGTCCCGCTGGGCTCCTGCAACCAAGTCCCGACACCGGGGCGACGCCGGGGCGAGGGCAGCCACAGACCCCACGAGGCTGGAGCGGGTTCCTTACTCCTTACTCCCAGCCCCTGTCCCCGCTCCCCAGTCAAACCTAATCTAACCCAATAACAACTTGTTATTAACGAGTGCCACACCCGCAAGAGACAGCGTGCGGCTAGCTAGGCGGAGGGACTAACGAATACGTAACATAACACCGCGCGTCACGCACGGAGCCCTAAACGCACGTCCGATCAGCATGGCATCACAGCACCAAATACCGCCTGGGCCACGTGCACGGCCTCCGCGGCACCCTGCTGCCCCGGGGATTGGAGGGGCCGCATGACCGACAGCACTCTCAGCCAATCAGCAGCGGCGGCTGTCCTGCCCCCGCCATCAGCACTCCGCCTAGCTCCCCCTCCCTCCGGGAACCTGGGCGAGGGAGTGACGCATGCGCACTGGCGCGCGCCTACTGCGCATGTGCACGCGTGCCGGGGCGGGGGTGGTGTGCGGGGCGAGGCGCGCGCAGGAGAAAGAGGCGGGGGGCGTGGCCTGCCTGGGCAGGAGCAGAGCCGTGTTCGATTGGGCCATGGCGGGCCGCGGCGGCTGCTGGGAGATGGAGTCCGGGCCGGCGAGCCCGCCCCCGGGCGGCCTTGCGCAGACTCCGCAGAATGGGGCTGCGCTCGTGTTTTGTCAGTCCCTGAAAATGCACAACTACGATAAAAAGCGTGCGTGCGTGCGTGCGTGCAGTGGGAGGGGGCAAGGCGGCAACGCAAGCGCCGCTCCTGGAAGCCCGTTCCCGATCCCGGCCACCCTGACTGGGAAACGTTCCTTCCTAATCTCCAACCTCCATCCGCCCGCAACGAGTTTACGCCCGTTGTTCCTAGTCACCCCCTGGGGCGCCTTAGTAAACCCCATTCCCCATTGACCTCCCCTATTAAATTTACAGGCGGCCCCAAGATCCCCCCCATCCGTCTCTTGTGAAGGGTGAAGAGACTCAGCTCTCCCAGCCTCCCCCGTACGCTCCATCACGAAGGCCCCTCGTCACGCGAGTGCTCCTCCTCTGGACCCTGCAGCGTCCCCGCGTCCCTCCTGAATGCGGCGCCCAGACCTGGACGCAGCACGCCAACCGCGGCCTGAGCCGTGCCGCACGGAGGGGGAGCATCACCTCCCTTCATCTATTAGTCGTGCACCTGCTAACGCCCGACAAGGTGCCATTGGCCTTGTCGACGGCCTCGCTACGCTGCCGGCTCATGTTCCTCTTGCAGCCAGTTATGCCTCGAAGATCCCTCTCTGCCTCCGAGCTGCCGAGAAGGACACTCCCCAACCTACAGGTGTGCCGGGGTTCCTCCTTCCCGGGCGCAGTACCTTACATTGATCTTCATTAAACTGCATCCTATTTCTCTCTGCCCATTGATCCACCCTGTCCGGGTCGGCCTGAATCTGCTCCCTGCCCTCCGGTGTACTAGCTTTGCCCCATAACTTGATATCGTCAGCAGACTTGGAGAGGGTGCTCTCCACGCTCTCATCCAAACCGCTGATGAAGATACTGAATAATATCGGTCCGAGGACCGAACCCTGCGGGACCCCACTGCCCACCTCCTCCAGGCCGAGAAGGGACCATCCACCACCGCTCTCTGGTGCGGTCCCTAACCCAGGTGACCACCCACCCGGCCGTGTAGGCGTCCACTCCGCAGTCTGCTAGCTTCCCAATGAGGACAGGGTGTGAGACTGTGTCGAAGGCCTCCCTAAAGTCCAGGAAGATGACATCCGCCTCGGCTCGTGCGTCCAGGCAGCGCGTGACCTGGTCACAGAAGGCTACAAGGTTTGTCAGGCAGGATCTACCTGTGACAAACCCGTGCTGGTTCACCCTCAGCATCGTGTCCCCTGCCGGGCCTGCACAAATGATTATTCATTGATTATTTTCTATAGCATTTTCCCAGGAATAGAGGTCAGACTGACTAGTCTAAAGTTACCCAGCTCATCCCTTCTCCCTTTCTTGAAAATGGGCGCCACATTGTCCCTTCTCCATCCCTCGGGGACCTGGCCAGAGCACCACGAGCGCTCGAGCAGCCGTGCCAGTGGCTTGGGTATGACACTGGCCAGTTCTTTCAGCGGCCGTGGATGGAGGCCGGCCGGGCCTGCTGACGTGTACCCGCGCAGCTCCTCCGGGAGCCCCTTCACTATTTCAGAACTAGCCGTAGCTGAACTGGTGCCCTGTGGACATCCGTCAACGATCGAGGTGGGGGAATTGGCTCAGTCAGTCAGTACGTAGAAATACCAAAGTGAAGAACTCATTGAAGAGCTCTGCTTTTTTCCCCGCGTCAACCACCAGCTGTCCTGATCTGTCCTGCAAGGGGCCTGTGTTGCTCTGAGCTCTCCTTTTGCCCGCTGTATACTTGCAGAAGGACTTTGTATTGTCCTTGATTGTTGAAGCCAGCGTGAGCTCAAGCCCTGCCTTGAGCCCCTGCAATAGCGCGCCAGGGAGAGATGTTCCTCATCATCAGTGATTTTGAGAAAAAGGAAGCCAGGGTCCCTGGGTGACGACGACTTGCCAGTCACCACCCAGGCCCCTGGTTTCCCTTGTTTACAAATTGCAAATCCTATGATTAAAAAACCCCAAACACACAAGAAAAATGAAACGCCACAATATATACAGGTATCCGTTGAGCATGATGTTTTATTGATGTATTTACAATTTTTAAGCAATCTTTCAGGTGACTATGCTTACCTCCTGGATGCCGGGGCGTGGTTGGCCCTCTTTTTGGGGTGGCATGGTGGATGGCAGCACTATGGGCTTGTCCACACGGCAATACTTGGACAGGGCTGGGTTGGGGTGCACCCCTTCCCCCGCTCTGTGCAAGGGGTGCTGGGGGGTGGCGAGGGGCTCCCAGTGCCAGTTGCATTCCCAGTGCTTCTGCACCCTCCGGGCAGCAATGGGGCAGGGTTAGGGTTAGGGCCCCCCTGTGCAAAGGGTCCTGGTGGGGGTCCTGGCCCTGGGCAGGGATAATTGCGGTGGCCAGTCTCACCCCTGCCCAATTTGTGTTTCCAGGGTCTCCCGGCCATGGTGTCCGGGGGCCTCTGGAGTGCAATTTGCACCCAGTCTCCCCTCCCAGGTGGGTGTTGACATCATTCGTATTTTCATTTTTAATGCCCAGAGGGAGCAGGCTGTGAGGCAGGCTGACCCTGGCTCCAGAGCGGCAGCCACGAGCGATGAAAAGCCGCAGTACCATCCGCGTGCAATAAAGGGAAAGGACTCCCTACCGCAGTTTGCCTTGCATTTATAAGGAGGCTGAATTAAGGTGACTTCCCCCATTTGAAAACCTCCCCACGTGTGGGAAGTGATGGCTCTAGGAGGCTTCAAATGGTAAAAATCATCTGAGGTATAGACCTGCTTGTTTCTGCCGCCCGGAGCCTTGCGAACATAGGGCAGCATGTGAAGCTAAACATCCCCCACGATAATAACGAGAGTGTTTCCCGCGCCTTTGAGCAATGCAAGCTGCAGCTGGGCTGTGCAATCCGGAGCAGACACCAGGGCTTACCACGAGAGGGTAGTGCAAGACCTCATATTTGCAACCCCGAGCTTGGATCGAAGGAAACCTGGAGCTGACAGGATCCAGCACCCTGGGAAAGGAGGTTGGAAAGGACCACACTCCTGGAGGGAGATAAACCAGAAGGGTTGCAGCAGCAGCTGAGAAGCTGGACCGGTTTAGCCCAGCCCGGAGAAGCAGGGAGCCTGCGCTGAAGAGCGACCTGTGCAGAAAGCACAGTTCAAAGGAGGATGATGGGAGAACGGGCAGAGACGCTGCATTTGGCCTGACATGGGTCATGCCTGTGCTTATCCCTGCATAGAAATACCCCAGGATTGGCACATGCATGCATCACTCTTCTCATCAGGGCTTAGGATGCTGCTTCTCTGCCATTGATCCAACGAGGCCATGCCAGGGCCACCATTCAGCCACCCGTTGCAATGTCCCAGGACATTGACCATGACCCGTGAACTCTTTAGGGTTTGTCCCATGACATGTGAACCATCAAGACCCAAAGGATAACAGTCCCTGAGAGAAGCAAGGAGGTAAGAGCGCTCAGAAACCCCCTTGGCTCAGCAAGAGCATTCAGCAATGCCTGAGGACGAAAAGTGGGGTGTACAACCAGTGGAAGGGAGGAGCTATCACCAAGCAGGAGTATTCCTCCTCGGCCCGGGAGCGTAGGAGGGCTATTAGGAAGGCCAAGGCAGAGATGGAGCTCAGGCTAGCGTCCAGGATTAAGGACAGCAAAAAGTCCTTTTTCAAGTACCTTGGGAGCAAGAAGAGGGCACCCGGCAATGTAGGGCCCCTGCAAGACACAAATGGTACTCTGGTGGCCACGCCAGATGAGAAAGCTGATATTTTTAA
>JAGPOW010002992.1:335620-361662 GCA_030014935.1 Caiman crocodilus
GAGGGGCTTGGGGCCCTGCAGCTCCTGCCTGGGGAAGCTCTAGGGCTAGGAGGACCTTTGAGATGGCTGTGGCATGCGGCTCCCCCCTCCCTCCCTGCTGCAATCCAGCACCTGCCCGGAGGGCTTGCACAAGGTCTCCCGCCCCCCTGACAGATGCTCTTTGGAGCCGCGGGGCCGGTCTGGATTCCTGCACTCCCTCCCCCCGTCCCATCTGGCGTCTTTGTGGGCCCCGGCCGCACACGTGCTGCATGGAAGTGCCCTCCCCGGCGTGCTTCCCCTCTCCTCCTTTGTGTGCCGGCTCCGATCCTCCCCCCGGTTGCCCCAAGCCTTCGTCTGACATATGGTGCCCGGGGCGCCCGCAGCCTCTCCCCAAAGCGCTGCTGATTTGCATACAGGTGGAAAGCAGCCCGTTGCCGTAGCAATGCCCCAGCCATCCGGAGCCAGCTTGCAAGAGGCCCCAGCCTCGGCTTCCCCTCCTGGGGGAGCTTTGTCTGGCTCCGCTCAGCCAAGCCCGGCTGTAATTGCCTCGCAACTAGGTCAGCGGTAGCAACGGCTGAGCTGCCGGCTTCTCCTGGAGGGGGGCACCTGGGTCCCTGGTGAAACCTGGTGCTCGCCAGGTGTGGTCCGGCCCCACAGATGCCCCGTCCCCTTTCGGCTGCTCAGCCCCGGGGGACCTGAGGCTTGGAGGTGGCTGACGTGCATTGCAAAAGCAGCCTCGGATCCTAAACTGGAGCTCCCAGGCACGGAGCAGCTCCCGGGGCCTCTGATGGGGGCGCCCGGCACTTTGCTGTCTCCTGTCCAGACCTGCAAATTGCAGGGAGAACCCAGGTGTCCCAGACCTTGCTGTAACCCTGTTGCCCCAAGTGGGCTGGGGCAGGGGTGGGATGTAGGGACACGAGTCCCCTGGGTTCGTTGTGAATGGTTGGAGATGCTGGTCCCTTCTGTGGTCCTGTGCTGGCCCTGAGCCCTGACAAGGCAGGATCCTGGCACCGTCCCCGCACCCATCTCTGCCTGCCACAGCCCTGCTGTGCCAGCTGGCTCTGAGCTTCCCTGCCCTGAGACCAGCGTCCTCCTTCTCTCCCCTGCAGCTTTGAGAAGGCCATTCAGGAGTCTGGGAAAGTCATCAAAGAGTAAGTGCCCAGGCATGTCTCTGTCCCCTACCCCTGCCTTGCAAGCCCTGACTCGGTTCCCTTCCCCTGGCTCTGGCTTGGGTCAGTAGGGTTGAATCGCACCTTTTTTGAGGGGGGGCCCCCATGCACTGGGGACACTGCAAACCCCATAAATCCTTCCCTGCGGGGCTGCGTGCTGCACCCTGGATGCTATGGGCAATTTGCCATGTCCTGGGCTCTCGGCGGAGGGAGGTGGCCATCTCAAGCGGGAAGCCTAGGCTGGCTCTGGGCCTCTTCTCCCATGCACCAGGCCCCCCTCGATGGGCACTGAGGGCTCCTGAAAGGGGAACAAGCTATGCATGTGACCCCTGTACCTCTAAAGAGCATCTCATGGGGAGCACATGCAGGCTTCCCTGCTCATGGGGCTTCCTGGTGTGGCCGGTGCTGGTCAGGGGTGTGTGCAGCACCTTGGGAAAGGAGGTGGGGTGCACCTCATGCGGGCTGGGTCACTGACTCCTCTTCTCTTCCTCTTGGCAGCAAGTTCCCCATGCGGAGAATCCACTCCCTGCCGGTGAGCCCCCTTCTCCCCGCAGGTCTGCCTGGGCTGACGCTGGTGCAGGGGCTGCAGCTCTCCAGCCAAGTTTGGGGTCTGGGGCGCTAAGTTGGAGGCCCGGGAGCTGGTGGAAGCTGCAATGTACTCGCCACCTTTTAGCTGTCCCTGGCAAGAGGCTGCCCTGAGGGGCTTGAATGGGCAGGAGGATGGGCAGGGCAGGAGGATGAACGCCCCCCAGCCCCCGTGGGTGGAAGCAGTGGCTGGCCGCTGGAGAGGGAGGACTTCTGTCACTCTTGCATGCAAGGAGCTGCGCAGCTGCATGCTTGCAGGCCCCCTCATCCCTACCTCCTGTCTCCCAGCTGAAGCTCCTGGGCACCAGCCCTGCCCTGAAGAGCATGTCCAGCCCCCCGACAGCCAGAGATCGCCGCGCCCTGATGGAGAACAAGGAGAACGTAAGTCGGGGTGGGGGAGCTGCTCCCATTGAGGTTGTCTTCTCTTCCATGTCTAGTTGCCCCCTCCCCCAAATATGAACTGGTGCATTGAATCCCTTCTCTCTTCAATCGGAAGGAAATGCATCTGTTTCTCGCACCGTGCTTTCTCCAGACAAGATGCATATGATGTATGAATAAATACATGAGTCTTGCCATTGCATGGGGTGGTCTCTGCTGTCAGGCAGCGCCGCTCGGATTTTGCAAGGACTGCAGAAAATAGCTGTTGGGCATGTCTTATAGCGGGGTAGGATCTGGCCCTTGGGGTCTGGCTGGCAGGGGTGGCCACATGCATGCACCGGGGTCTGCAGCAGCTCTGCTGCACTGGACAGCATGGCAGGGGGAGCTGGCCTAGAGGGATCTAACATGCAGGCCTCCTCTCTTCCCAGGAGGATGTGTTCAAAATCCCACTGAGGCCCACGCCCCGTAGCCGGCTGCACACCTCCGATGGGGCTGGCAGCAGGGACCCGTTTGCACAAAGGCCCAACTCCGCCCCGGACCTCATGGTGAGAGATGGGGGTGCCTGGTGGGGTGTGAGCGCGTGGCTGGTCCTGTTGGAGGGCTGGAAGGGACCTGAAGTCTTGCAGGAAATGGTTGGTGGAAGAAAGGGCACTGCCAGCTGTGCCAGTGCACGTGGCTCCCTCCAGATCCATGCCTCAGGCATGCAGAGCATGTGCAGAAGTCCCAGTCTCTTCCATTGCACTCTCCATACTGGGGGAAACTGGATGCAGGTGGAGAGGCAGCAGCTTGAAACTACTATGAAGCTTGTGGGGGCAGGAGCAGACTGCCGTTGTCTGAGAGGGGCAGCAACGAGGATGCCAGGCTAGACCCTGCCCTGTGCTGCTCTGGGAGCCTGGGCCTCATGCTCCTGCCAGCTGCAAGGACCACGAGCTTGGATCGTGCCTTGTCTCTGCATGTCCCCGCTCTGCCGCCATCTGGTCTGAGGTGGCCTGACTGGAGCCCAGCCTCGCAGGGGCTCTCGGGTCAGACCCACAGCCCCCAGGCGCGCGGTAACTTGGCCTCCATCCCTTCCCAGTATGGCAGCCCCGAGAAGGAAAATGTGGCGATGGAGGCTGAGAGCCCTGTGTGTCTGCGCCGCTCCTCCCTGACCTCCTCCATGAGCGACGAAGAGGACGATGGCTTCATGGAGATCCTGGATGACGAGGAGATGAAGGTAGAGGGGCAGCCCTGTCCTGCCCTGGGGTCTGCCGCGGGCTTGGTGGGGTGGGGACGGGCTGGCTTTCTTCTCGCTGCTCTTAGGAGGGTGGTAGCAGCAGGCCAGAGCCCTTCATACCTACATAGAGCTATCAGGAGCCACCCTGCTGCGGTAAGGCAGGTGCGTGCAGCCCCATCTTCCCTGAGTTATAGGAAAGTCTGGCGAGAAGGGACCTCTCCAGGGCACACCTAGTCCAGCCCTTGCTCGAGGCAGGACCAGCCCTCGCTACACCATCCCAGCCACGTCTGCACGACCTGCTCTTGGAAACTGCCAGGGATAGAGACTGCGCCACATCCCTAGGGGCCTGTTTCAGTGCTTAGCTGTGCTTGGAGTCAGCATTCCTCCTCATCGCCAGCCTCAGTTTCCCCTGCAATGAGGCCATTGCTCCTAGTCCTGTCCCCTGCAGCCACAGAGAAAAGCCCATCTCCATCTTCCCTGCCATTTCCCTGCAGGGACTTGACTAAATCTCTCCTCCAGATTCAATCCCCGCAACCTCTTCCACCCTCTGCTCATTAGTCTTGCTTCCCAGGCCCCTGGTCACTCTTATTGCTCTGTGCTAGGCTCTTTCCAACCTATCCACGTCCTTCTGACAGTGGGGGGGCCCAGACTTGGATGCAGTTTTCAGGGGAAGTCTCCCCAGGGCTGATGGAGCAGGGGAACCGCTTCCCTTGACGTGCGAGTGAGACTCCTGTTCATACAGCCCAGGAGGCTGTTGGCTGTGTTTGCACCCAGAACACATGGCTAGCTCCTATTCCGCCTGTGGTCCTTCTCTGCAGTGCTGCAGCCCCAGCAGCCATTCCCCAGGCTGCGTTTGCTCGTGCAATTATCCCATCCCAAGTGCAATCCTGCCCTGGGTGGACCATTACGCTCTGGCTGGGGGTGGGAGAAGCCCGGATGCTATTTGCTGTATGAAGAGGACTGCTGCTTGCAAGGGCAGGGTTTCTTGTGCGCTGGGCAGCACCTGCTTGGGGTCCCGGCTCTCGGCCTGCACATCAAGAAGGGCCTGATTTACACTGGAAAGCCTCCAGTGGAGAGCAGAAGTAGCTTGAGCTGGGAGAGAAACCCCCTGATGCAGACCAGGCTGGGGCTAGGCTGTCACTGTGTCTTGCAGCCTCCCAGGGTTTTGGGTGCTGGCAGGACTCCCCTCCCCGTTCCTCCCTCCCGTCCGAGTCACCCTGGCCTTGTCGCGTCTTCCTCAGAGCGAAACCAGCGTCCCTGCGGGGATGAAGAACCTGCTGATGGCCCCGCTGGTGAAAAAGGAAGAAGCCGATCTGGTACGTGGGAGCCCCTGGACCTCCCTTCCCGCAGAAGCCTCTCTGCTGTGACCTAACTCGTTCCGGGCTGGCGATGCCGGTTGCTGGGGTGGTGGGATGCTTGGCATGTCTCCTCCCCTGGCTGGTGCAGGATGACAGCACCAGGGTGGTCCCTGCCAGCCTGGGGGGCCAGGGGGTGTGGGGGTTGCAATCCTGCTCCTGCCCTTATTGCTGTCTGTGGGGGTCTGGAGTGCACAGACTGGGTGCTGCACCCAGGGCCGTGGCAAGCGAGGTCTCGCCTTTATCCCAACAGGCGTTGGCGAAGCCCAGGAAATGCCGCCAGCTCTTCCGGTCTCCCTCCATGCCCAGCAGCGTGATCAGGCCCATCCTGAAGCGGCAGGAGCGGCCGCAAGACAAGGACACGCCGGTTAAGACCAAGCGGCGGAAGAGTGTGGCAGGCACCGCCATCGAGGAGGAGCCGGTGAGTGCCTTGGAGGGGAGGCACGGGTTGGATTCCCCCTCATCCAGGCGCTGGCACATGCCTCGGGCCCACGGCGTTGATGCTGGGTGGCTCAGAGCCGGGGGCAGAGGGGCCAGCCCCGTTGGTGTCGGTCTCTTGACTTGGTGAACACAGCGGGTTTCAGGTTTCTCGCCACTTGAAACTCCAGCGTCCGCACCAGACAAAGCAGGATGGAGATCAAATTGAACCTGGCTTCCTGGAACGTGCAGCCACAACAGTGGGCAGGAGCCTGCGATCCTGTGTCCTCGGTGCTAGTAGAGTCCCTTCCACGCCAGGGGAGGCTGCCGGTTGCAGCGAGCCTAGAAGTGCTCGGGACCGGCGCCCGTCCTAGCTCACCGTCCCCTCTCGCTTCCTTCCAGAAATCCCGGCTGCTGCGCTCCAAGTCTCTCTGCCCCAACGAGATTGAAGAGGTCCTGGACAGCGATCACCGGGAGCTCATCGGGGACTTCTCAAAGGTAGCGGCAGAAAGAAGAAGCGTGGGGTCCTGTATTAAAGGGGGGCTGCTGCTGGCTAAACGAAAGCCCTGCATGTTGCAATAGCTTTGGAAATATCATGGGTTTGTGTTGCAAGTGCTGCAGCTTCTGGCCACTGCCTAGTCCCCTCTCTCCCCAGGGGGCTCGAAGTGGACCAACAGGAGGGGAGTAGGACATGGGCAGCAGCTTGCTAGCTCAGTATGTTTGGTCCTGGGAAAGAAGGAAGCACCTGAGATGCAAGGGAAGCTCCTCTTACGGTGTCGGGGGAGAGGCGCGGGGGTGACACAGCTGTCCTTCTCCCTGGCAGATGGTGGCAGTCCTCAATGGCCAGTTCAAGAGCCTCATCGACAGCTGCGTGATCGTGGACTGCAGATACCCGTACGAGTACGAGGGAGGCCACATCAAGGTGGGGACGGCACCTCCCAAAGAAGCAGCCAAAGCTGCTAGGAGCGGGTGATGTGGAAAAGACCCCTGTTTAGTGCCTGGAAACTGGGCATGGGAGTGGGATCCTGGAGGTCAAAGCAACTAGTGACCGAATGCTCTCACATGAAGTACAGGCACCAGGATATAAGCTGCTTCCCTCCTTTGCAAGGGGGTCCTTGCTCAGCTCAGGCTCTGCCTCCATGTGTTGGGCTCGCTCGCCTCCTGGGAATATCCTAGACGGGAGTCGGCACTCAGTGCCATAACACGGCACAGTCCACACGGGGCTCGCTCCGTCTGCAGACTTCTTCTTCTGCAGCCCCTGCTCCCAGAGATGCAGAGCACCTCCCTTCTCTTGGCAGGGGGCCGTGAACCTGCCGCTGGAGCAGGACGTGGAGGACTTCTTGCTCAAGACGCCCATCATGCCGTTCGACGCCTCCAAGAGGGTGATCGTGATCTTCCACTGTGAATTCTCCTCTGAGAGGGGGCCCCGAATGTGAGTGACCGGCGTGTGGCCTCCTCCTCCTCTGCATCCCGACCTGGCCGGGGGGGGCGGGAGGCTGGGACCAGGTGGGTGGGCTTTAAGGACCCAAGTTAACTGTGCCCCTCACAGTTTGATCCCTGCCCTGGGCCTGACTCCCACCCAAGTGCCAGGGACTAGCGCACCGGGAGACACGTGGCCTTCCCGGAGCAGTTCCACCCTGGGGGGCTGATTTTTATAACAGACCTACAGGGGTGTCCATTGGAAGTGACTTAAGGAGGATTAGTTGCTACCCTGAGCCTCTGCTCTGCCTTGGGCATCCTTTTCCTGTTGCAGACCCCGCTCGGGCTATTGCAGCTCCCAGGGTCTCCCTCCCTTGTGCCCGGGCACAGCTCTCCTCCATGCTAGCGTCAGGCTGGTAACCACATTGAAAGGGAAAGGCATATGGCTTGTGAGCCGCGCTGCTGTCCTGCTCCACCCCAGAGCTGAACGCGTGCCCCGGCCTGGCGGGGTGGGATGGACGGTGTGATGAGCTCGCCCAGCGAGTAGGGATGGGGTGAGGGAAGGGGCTCTGCGATCTCCCGTGGGCTAAAACATTTAAGGTCTTGGTGCAAAGGGACCCCAGTCACCGACTCTCTCTCGGCTGTGCCCCAAAGGTGCCGCTTCGTCCGGGAAAAAGACCGCTCTTGCAACGAGTACCCCAGCCTGTACTACCCTGAGCTGTACATCCTGAAAGGGGGCTACCGTGAGTTCTTCCCCCAGTACCAGGTGAGCCCCGGCGGAGCCTGAGCCCTGAGGGTGTTGCTCCCAGCCAGGCTGGAGCATCCCGGGTCTGTGCCAGAGGCATGAGCCAGCTGGCCCAGGAAGTGAGGTGCAGAAGATAAGGCATGGGGCTGGGACTCTGGAGGCTTGGGGAGGGGGTCTGTTCACGTCTCTGCCACTGACTTGCTAAATGACCTTGGTCAAGTCACCCCCTACTCATGTCTCGGTTTTCCCCCCCCCTCAGTAAAATGGGTGGGTGATACAGACTGTCGTAGTAAAATGGGTTGGGGAGCCATGCTACAGTCTCAGGCGTGGACTCTGACAGATTGGCCACCCCTGCTCTAAAGCCGCTGAGCCCTCGCTCCTATTTTCCGGGAGGGTAGTGGTAGCAGAGGAGCCAGGGCTGGCTTCGCTCCCACCATGGGGCAGCCTGCAATGCACAAGCACGTGTTGGCATGAGTCTAACCCTAGCGTGTCCTCCTGTGCCCTGCAGATGCACTGTGAACCCCAGAACTACCGCCCCATGCACCACGAGGACTTCAAGGAGGACCTGCGCAAGTTCCGCCTCAAGAGCCGCACGTGGGCCGGGGAGAAGAGCAGGCGGGAGCTGTACAGCCGCCTCAACTTCTGACCGGGCCGGGGCAGGGGATGCGGGAGGAGACGGCAGGGTGGACATCACGGAGAGACTCGCCACCCACCCCAGCGCCTGGGCGTCAGCTCCCACCGCCGCAGCCCATGGCTCTGCCGTGCTGCTGGAGACCTCCATGGGCATCGAGCCTTGTGGGTGCAGCCCTGCCCCACGCCGCAGACCGGATTCCCCACTCAATGCTGTGAAACCGCGGCGGTCGGCACCTGGATCCTCGTTGGTGCTTGAACCGCGAGCCGGAAACCCTCCGTCCATCCAGGAGCATCTCCAAACAGCGACTGATCTTCACCCCACCCAGCAGAGCTGCTGGAAGGAGAAACCCCGGTGCTGTGCAGGGAGCCTGCCCTCGCGAGACCCTGCTGTAAGCACGTGGGCTGTATCCTCGGTCACCGCAGGACGCTGGTGGTGGGGAGGCCTCTGGGGATCTTTGCTGTCTTGGGATGTTGTTGGAAACTGCGTTTTGTGCAAATCATGACCATGATCCATAGCTTGGGACAGGATGAATGAATGTCCTTGGCGGGGGGGAGGGGAGCTGCCTGCATCTTGGCGTAGAGCAAGGACCCTGGCATCAGGCCTGCTTTAGAAGCGAGCTGGGTTGTTTTTTGGAGGGTTCAGGCCGAGTTCTGCCCATTGCTGTTGGGTTCAGCGTGGCCCCAGCCTGCTCCAAAGTGCACGTGAGTCTGTATAAGGACTTAAGAGTAGCAAGGCAGCCAGTCCACTCGGCAGAGACCAAGTTGAAGTTGTAGCCTTGGCTCCACTTCCTGCTCCTGCCCTCCCCGTTTGGAGGGGGCAAGGCCTGGGGGTTGCAGCCGGTCTGGGGCATTAGGATCTCTTGTGCAGCGGTAGCTAGGAGCTTGTGTGGACTCGTGTCTGCCTTGGTGGGACTATCCCAGCTGCTCGCAAGTGGTGCAGAGGGGCTGGAGCAGTAGCTTAACCCCCTGGGGCATAATAACCATTTTCATACAGCCTCTGCTTGCTGTGGTATTGGGGTCCCCCCTGCACACGGGACCCCCTTTGGGAAGCAGAATGGTCTGGGCAGATGCTTCCCAAGGAACAACTCCTTAATTAACTGTGCTGGGCGCCAGGGCGGGGGAGAGAAGGGCCCAAAGGCACGAGTGGAGCAGCATGAGCCTCCATCCAAGCGCCACAAACCCCACACCGGGGACAAAGCACTTAAACCCAAGTTGCACCCAGGGCATGAGACCAGAGGCAACGCTGGGGCCTGATGCATCTCCTGCCTGCACTGGCAGGGGTTAACTGCATTGGGGTCAGCAACTCTCACATCCTGGCCCACCCCTCTTTCGGTCATGACCCCTCTAGGAGCGCAGGGCCCAGCTCTGCTCGGTATTTAAATATTTGATTGAAATTTAATTTTTTAAGTTTTGTGTCTGAGGCCAGGTAGAGATGTGTTATTTCTGGTCCCTCGTGGGTAGGGGCTAGGGATGGGTATCGAGGAAGCCCTGGCCTTCCAGTGCGGTGCATCTGTGTGTGTAATAACCAAAGGGTGAGTCTGGCTGTGGGTGCAATAGGAGTGGGTGGAAGTGCAGGGGACCCGTGAGCCGGCTCTTGGCCCGTGGGGCAGGGGCAGGGGCAGGGGCTGGGGGTTTGGATGTCTGGATGTTCTGCGTGTGTTTGGGTCAACTGAGCTTTTAATGGATGTGGGAGGAAAGATCGTGGCCCCTGAGGCAATAAACTGCTGGGTCCAAAGCCTGCTGCCTCCTGCATGTGGATGTTGGGGAATCTGAGCAAGGGGAGGGACCTCGGGGCTGGGGCTCGGGCCTCCCTGGCTTGCCCAGAGGCCCTGTGACTTCCTGGGCTTGATGCTAATTAGAGCTGGGTGCTCTGTGTGCTTATCTCTGCACACCTGCCCCAGGCTTGCTACTCCCAGAGCAAGCATGCAGTGCCGATGTCATGCCCGGCCCAGGCCTTCCCCGTCTGCCTGGGTGCCACTTGCCTGATGGCCACCAGCTGCCCAGGCCTTGAGATACCAGTTAGCTCAGCAGTTGGTGAAGGGAGGCAGCAGCCCGAGTTTGCAGCCAGCCTGGGTATTCTTACTGTGTTGCCAGAGGGAAGCAGGCACTTGGCATGCCCATCTTGCAAATTGGAGGATTGGACCGAAAAGAAATCTCATGAGGTTCAACAAGGACAGGTGTGAAGTCCTGCACTTAGGATAGAGCAACCCCATGCACTGGGACAGGCTGGGGGCTGACTGGTCCTCTGCAGAAAAGGACCTGGGGGTGACGGGGGACAAGAAGTTGAACAGGAGCCAGCAGTGTGCCCTTGTGCCAAGAAAGCTACCGGCATCCTGGGCTGCGTGGGCAGGAGCGTTGCCAGCAGGTCAAGGGCAGTGACTCTTCCCTCTATTCAGCACGGGGGAGGCCACATCTGGATTCCTGTGTCCAGCTGTGGGCCCCCACTGCAGAAGGGAAGACCGAGGGGGATTGAATAGCAGCCTTCACCTCCATGCTGGGGGGCTGCAAAGGGGATGGAGCTGGGCTGGTCTCAGTGGGGGCAGATGGCAGAAGGAGCAATGGGCTTGAACTGCAGCAAGGGAGGTTGAGGTTAGGTATTAGGAAAAACTTCCTCATGGCTCGTGAGAGCAGTGGTGGTCTCCATTCTTGGAGGTCTGACAAAACCCTGGGTGGGATGCTGTAGTTGGGGCTGGTCCTGCTTGGAGCAGGGCGTGGGGCTAGATGCGACTCCTGAGATCCCTTCCAGCCCTCCTTGTCTAGGATTGTACAATGCTGGCAGTGTCTTCTGGAGAGCCAGGCTGCTGCCTTTGAGGCAGATGAGATTAAACCACAGAAACCACTGCCCGAACCGGTAGCCAGGGCAGAGCCCCGAGCCCAGGTGGCTCGTGTGCGCCAGGAGTGTGTGTCTGCAGGCGGCGAGGGAATCCTCATTTGCTTTCCAGGCTTCGTACGCAGCTCTGGCCTCCGCTGACTCAATCTGTGTCAGTGCATTGATCGGTAGGGAGAAATCCAGCATGGATTTTCCTTTTCCTTGCAAACCAACCCTGCATCCTCAATCCCTTGGACAGCCCCAACTTGCAGGGCTGTGCCCCGAGACCTCCCTGAGCTGCCCCGTGCTGGAAGTGGTGCAGTCTCCATCCCTACCATTTTCAAGAGCCTTGGCTGGGATGTGTTAGTAGGGGCTGATCCTGCCTTGAACAGGAGCCAAGCCGGATGTGATCACCTGAGGTCCCTTCCAACCTGGCTTTCCCTGGATCCAGCGATTTTTGTTTTGACTACGAGCAGCTGGGTGGCGGTGGGAGCCGTGGCCTCCAACACTGCCTCTATGCAGCTCACTTTTTTTTTTTACTGACCTGTCCAGCCCAAGCAAAGCCAAGGTTGGGAGCAATTCATTGCTGTTGAGTTTGCATTTTTTTAATGAAGAAGACTAAGTTTATGCAAAACATCTCTGGCTGTGCCGAGAAGGGCAGCGTGGACGTGGAGGGCATCCGAAGGAGGCGACGGCAGAGGCCAGGCCTGGGCAGCGTAGATGGGAGACATGGAGGGGGGACAGGAGCAGGGTTTACAACACACCAGATGGGGAAGAGAAAGTCTCCAGGGCTTTGTTACTGTCCCACCAGACAAGGATGAAAGTAGCAGGTAGCAAGTAATGCCAGGCAGGTGTGTTCCCCAGCAAGGCATGAAAACGTGGACAGAGCATGACCACTGAGGTGGTTTTCCTACTTGCACCTTCTTGGCAGGGGCTATTACCTGGACTGAGGTCATAAGTAGATAGTTTCCTACTCTCAGCTCCACGGGGAAGCTCTTGGCCACACACTGACTATGCAAACGGGAGACTCCTCCCTAGCGTGCTCCTGCACCGTGCGGCTGAAGGCAAGCGAAACTCAGGAGCATGCGAACCCCGAGCCTCCGGGTTTGGGCCTGCACGTAGGATGCCCGCCAACAGATTTGAAAGGATCTGAAGCCCCAGGCGAGGGCGGAGGATGCTTGCGGTAGCAGGGCCACATCGGGTTCGGGAGTGATTCACGGGTTTGGAATTCACTCGGCGGGCTTGGCTTGGGACGCAAGATTTTCCTTTAAAAAAGAAAACTGCGCCCCTTCCTTCCCCCCACCCCAGACACGGGGGACGCTGAGAGCTCAGTCGGATTCGCCAGGGCTTGGGCGCACGCTGGAGGGAAAGGGGCATCGGGGGCTCTGGGGCACGGCCCTCAATGCTGGTGGCTGCACGGGGGAGACGAACACGGGAAAACCCTGCTCGCCGCGGGCACTCTCCCTTCCAGCCGCGATGGCACCGGGCACCGCGTGGCAGCTTTATGACCTTGCACCGGACCTCCGCACAGCCTCGAGAGCTGAGCTCTGCTTCGGACCCTCTTGCCGGTGCAGATTGGGGCGGCACCCGGGCGAGTGGAGGGGTGCGCGCCGCGACGTGGTACCTAACGGGAGGAAACTGAGGCAGAAGCCGCTCTCTGGCCCCGGATCGCTGGCTGTTTTGCTGATGCTTGCAAAACCGCCTCTGCCTGCATGAACTTTCCCATCGTGCCGCCCAGCTCCTGTTGATCTTGGCCGGAGGCGCGGAGGTTTCATGTCCCACCCTGTCACGCGCTGCTCTGGCTCCGGAAACAAAGGGCTCTGCCTGCCTGCCCGGGCCCGCTGTGGAAAGGCTGACGCGGCTGCCTGGGAAAGCCTCGCCCTGCAGCTCATGGCTTGGCAGGCTTACATGGCAGATGGATTTAAAATAGCCCTGGGCTGAGCCTCTGTTACCGCACCATGCTCCTGGCGCGGAGGCAGGAGCTGGCTGTTTTGTGATGGGCTGAGCTCTGCTGCGTCCCCATCCTCCGCCCAGAAGCAGCTGCACGGCCGGGGCATGGCACGGCGGTCTGGGTGCACCTCGCCTTCCCTAGCAGGATCCATCCGAGCACCCTTTGCAACGCGGGACCCGCCTCCCCAGCAGCTCCGTGGGGTGGGTGAACGCTGTGCCCTATTTACAGATGGGAAAACCGAGGTAAAGGGCAGCTGCCATCCACGTTGGAACCACCAGGCCTGCCTCTTCCCAGCGTCTCCTTGGGGGTGGCGTGTCCCAAAGTGCTTTGCTCCGTGTATGTGCATCCTCCGGGTGCTCTGTGTAGGTAGTATGGGGAGGGATTTTCCCACAATGCATCAGGACCGAGAAGCATTAGCACCCCTGGTTGGGCCTGGTTATTAACCGCCGGAGCACCAGGGCATTTGCAACGGGGATGAAATCATTGGCTCCGTGCTACAAGGGGAAACTGAGGCACAGAGCCAGGCAGTGGCCTGTTCATGGTCACCTGCACAGCCGTGGGAGCCCGCTCAGTGCTGGGTCACGCCGTGCATGTAGAGTAAACCTACCCCGGGGCTGTTTCTCGCCCCCACACCCACAGGGCTCACGGCCTCCAGACATCAACCGGACCAGGAACGTGCAGCGCCGAGCACCCTGATGGCCCTGCACAGAGCACGGCGACCTCGGGCTTGCCAAGTGCTGTGCGACCTACCTCTCCCACCAACCCGGGTACCACACAGTCCAAGCCCACACGGCGCCGGGATGGTGGAGAGAGGGCAGCTCATCCTCAGAGCACAGCACGGGAAGAGCTCCCCCCCTCGAGCCCCTGCGGTCGCAAGCCCATAGACCCGCCACCCCCCAACTCTCACACCGACTACGGGCTGCAAAAGCAGACGGGGTCAGAGCAGGGAGTTGCAGGCACTGCCAGTGTCAAAGCATCTGCTCACGCATGTCCAAAGGGCCCTAGGAGGAGAACCAGGCCCCCCAAAAGACCCCAAACTAGGTCCCACGCCGGGCCAAGGGATGCGGTAGGCGGTTTAGCACCAGCAGTGCATCGGCACGGTCATCAGACCGCTCCGGCCCATCCGAGGGGGACGGGGCTCAGGGGAAGCCCAGGCTACTGGACCTGCACGGACTCGGGGGCACGGGCCAGACCCAGGGGGACGCCAGCCCCTGCTGCAGGCAGATCCAACACGGTTCCCTCCTGCTGATGTTTAAACAGCCCAGGAGCATCCTTCTGTACCCCAGCTACCGGGCTGCCCGTATGCTTGCGCCCCCTCCCCAGGCAGGCACGGCGAGGCTGGAGGCCCCGGGCACCGCACGTATCAGGAAGCCTCGACTCCGGCCAGCGTGAATCACCCCGCGGGTGGATGCGAGGGGGCCCAGCGGCCGTGCCGGTGTCACGCGGCGGGGACCCGTGCCAGGCTCCTGTCCGGCTCGCCGCACGTCCGCCCGGGTTGCTGTTTAAAACCACGAATCATCGAGCGTGGGAGGGAGCACAGCTGCCCGCTCCCCCCGCCGCGGCACGTGTTCGCCTGCCCTGGCTGCTCTCCAGGCCCGAGGCAGGGCCAAGCACCAGGCGTGAGCAGCACGAGTGGCCGTAGCACGGGGCCCTGCTGCACCCTCCTAGGGCCTGCAAACATCTGGCAAGGTCTAGGAAGGGGCAAACCGGCGGTCTGGGGGCTTTGGTTTCTTGGGCAGCTGTGGGGGGTCCTGCCCAAAGTCACTTCTGGGGACGTTCACGTCACTTTTGCCCCTCATAGGCAAAGGATCACTTTGAGCAGGGTGGAAAAGAGGGTCCTGCTCTCTTTTTATTAATCGCTTCTCAGCGCTGTTGCAAAAGCATCCCGATTTCCCCCCGCCCCAGGCTTTCCTCCACCGCCTCCAGCTCTGTGCGTCTCAACCAGGGAGACCCTTTCAAGGGTGCCGCGGGGTGCCCGGCCATGCTCGGTGCCAACACGATTCACGGCATAAGCCCAGGGAGTGCGAGCAGCTCTGCTGCGCTCTTTGCACAGAGGAATTGCTCCGGCATTTTTCTGTTGTTGGGTAAAACAAGCCAAAAGGAAGAGCTGGCATCTTCTAGGAGCCTGGAGCCCACCAAGGAGACCCTCAGGGATGGGAACCGCTGCGCTCGCCTCCATGCGTTACTCAGACGCTCTTTATGAACGGAAGCGTGATATGAACTGCAGGGCCAGGATCGCATCCCCCACCGCGGAAATGCAGCTGCCTCTGGGGCGAAACGCAACACCCCACACCAGGCCAGGGTTTCACAAGGCGCCGAGAAGGACTGGGTGCTGGGAAAGGAAGCAGCGGTCGGGGGCTGGACCCCGGCTGCGGTTCTGTCTGCGCCGGATCATGTCCACCGGTGTCTGGCTGGTTGTGATTAACCCCGGTGTATTCCAGCTGCCTTGTTAAAGCCCACAAAGAAGGAGTGGACTTCTGCAGTTGCAACCAGGGCCTTAATACTACCACGCACGGCACG
Organism: Caiman crocodilus; assembly: GCA_030014935.1. Classification (NCBI taxonomy): domain Eukaryota; kingdom Metazoa; phylum Chordata; order Crocodylia; family Alligatoridae; genus Caiman; species Caiman crocodilus. Next base: position 350,794 of record JAGPOW010002992.1, read on the forward strand.
GGGTGGAGGACGAGGCCGTTTTCACCCAGGTGCCCTCCAGGCTGATGGACTGGAAGGTAAAATGCACAGGGAACCTCGAATTGTGTCTGCTTGTGGGCCGAGCTCGTGCACTTTAAATCCATGCCCTCTCTTCATCCAACTTCCCTTGTGTGTGTAGACACGCCCCGTTGGGGTCGGGGAGCGGGCATTTAGGTGCTTCCCTGGGGCCAGGCTGAGACCTGCCCAACTCACGGCATGAAAGGAGTCGCAGCTGGGTGGAGAGGAGCAAAGAAAGGGTTAACCCCCCCTCCCTGGGCCCTGGCCTAGGGGCCGGGCTTGGCGGCCACCCATGCTGGCCTGGAAAGACTGGGCTTAGGGAGCGTCTCACAATGCAAAAACTGCCCAGCCGCGGACAGGCCTCCTTCCAGCTCTGCCACTGGGGAGGCCCCTGCCTGCAAATGAATGCGGCGCTGAAACCAGAGGAAGCGCCAGGAACAGTTTCAAGCCAGAGCTTTGTAGCTGGTTGGTGCGTTTTTATAGCTGGACAGCCGTTTTTATCCCATGACCTTTACTTCGCAAGTGTGGCCCGTTTACATTCATTGCACAATTCACTAGTTCATTGCATGGTTATTGCTTTGCACATGTGGCCGGTCTACATTCATTGCACGATTCGCCAGTTCATTGCACAATGGTTACTTTGCATGTGTGGCTGGTCTACATTCATTGCACAGCTCACTAGTTCATTGTGTGACGATTACTTTGCACATGTGGCTGGTCTACATTCATTGCACAGCTCACTAGTTCATTGTGTGACGGTTACTTTGCACGTGTGGCTGGTCTACATGCATTGCGCGATTCAACAGGTCATTGTGTAATGATTACTTTGCACGTGCGGCCAGTCTACATTCATTGTGCAATTCACTAGTTCCCTGCGTGACGATTCCTTTGCACCTATAGTCACACCACATTTATCGCGCGATTCACCAGGTCATTGCATGGCGATTACATTGCAGATGCAATAATCACTTCCTTCCACCCGGCCCTGCCCCAACTGGGAGCACAAGGACAGAGCTGAGACTGGGAACTGACCCCTTTCATGGCACATCAGTAGCAGGTTGTGGGTTCGGCCTTCCCCAGAGCTGGCTGCAGGGCCGAAGAAGGAGCGCTGCCCCGTGCACCCGGAGCTGCTTGCTTCACATCTATGGGGCTAAGATACAGGAGCAAGTGCAGAGATGCAGCCGGGGCTACAGGGAAGCAGGGGGAAGCGGTTAAATATCCTAGCAGGCAAAGCAGAGAGGGCCTGGTGTGGCTGCTGTAGAAAGGCCACTTCCCCAGCATAAAACCTCAGTTTCCCCACCTGGTACACACAACCCTGGGGTGACATTACATGTGGCTAACGGTGCAAAAAGCCCTTGGAGGGAAGGAGCTGGCTGAGGCGAGACCTCAGGAAATGACCCCAACTGAGACGCAGTCGCTCTCGGCGTGGCCGGAAGCAGAGGTCTAGGGAGTCCGTGGCAGAGCCCCGCTGCCCGGTCTGCAGGGAGCTCACAGGGGCTTCCGGCTGCTCCCAGCTCTCCCAGTGCCCCCCAGACTGGCCTCCCTGTTTGGAGGTGGAGGGAGCTGTGCCTCCGTCTCGGAAGTGAAGAGGCTTTGCTTTCAAACCTGAGACTGGAGCTCCTTCTGCTGTCCGTAGGGGAGGAAGAGCACCCTGAGCTTCATCTCTGAGAGGAAGAAGAGCATCCAGGGCTTGGCCCAGCGGGTACCTTCACAGCAGAGCTGTGCCCAGGGGCTGGGTTGTGTGGCTCTCACACCGTAGTTGGGGTGGTATTCACACCAGACCCTGCACAGGGTCTCCAGCAATATCCTGGCCAGCTCAGGATCTCAGGTCCCATACAGAATTTATGGTCCTTAAAACTACAGCTGTGTTTGCCTTCACATGATGTGCAATGTCTGCAAAGGCATTGGAATCAACACCAATAATTGCAGAAGCACAGAGCAGCCGGGCCAAAGGACGGTGGCCCGAGCGGCGCCAGCCCCCATAGGAAACATCCCGTGCTGGTGAAAGCAAAGCGACTCTCACACCTCGTGAGCGTCGAGTTCACAGCAGACACTTTATGTGGCAGATCTCCCCTCCTCACATACCCACAAGCTGTTTGCAGGCTTCCTCTGGGCTCAGCACTGCAGCCAGGGCTGCTGGCTTGAGTCATTTGCTTAGTCGGAGAGAGGATGGTTCAAATCCAGGCTTGCATGGCAATACAGCCCACCCTCCAGGATGCAGGAACAGGGCCAGCTCTTGGCATGGCACTTCAGGGGGTCTGCCCTGAGGACCAGGACCTGGAGGGCTTCAGTGACCAGCAGGCACTGGGAGGGCAGCACGGCCCTGTTGAGACAGTGCCCCGAGTCCCAGGAGGGGATATCTAGGGTGAAGGCAGCAGAGAGGCTAAGCAGAAGGAAAGCTTTTCACCATATGCTGCTCTAAACAGGGAGGAATGGGTTCAGAATGAGAAGGTGGAGGATTTTTAAAATCTTGGGGGAGCTGAAGCCCTGCGTAGACAAAGCCTTGGCTGGGATGATGCAGCTGGGGCTGGTCCTGCTTGGAGCAGGGGGTTGCACTAGATGTGACCCCCTTAAGGTCCCTCCCAGCGCTCGTTGTCTGTGAGTCTATGATGCTATTCCACAGGCACGTTGGGAGGGTCCATGGTGCCAACACTCAAGATTTAGTCGCACGTCTTGCAGGCTCATGCTGCTTTCTGGCCATAACAGATGCCACTTTGTGAACTTTGCTTTATGCAAAATGACCACTGTCTCCCGTTGCGGTCAAGGGTGCTGAGGCCAGCAAGGTGACCATCCTGTCCCCTCTAAGCAAGGGGCAGCTGCCCTTCATACAGGTGGCTGCCAGCTCTTGGAATTAGGTAAGCCGCGGCAGACAAGATGTGGCTTGTCGCGGTGGAGACACGGCGGCCGCAGGGCTTTCCCTTTCAGCTTCCAGGCCCAGCAGAGATATAAAAAAGCCCTTAAAAAAGCTCTTTATTTTAGGGCAGCACAGGACTGTTCAAGCCACTTTGGGGACCTTTCGAACCAAGAACCAGAGCCACCCACTCCACACGCAAACACATGCCCGAGCTATGCATCCTGGATCGGCCTCATCACCCATCTTCAGCCGCATCTATAAAACAACCATGGATGACAACCGTCCTTCACTGCAAGGAAGAAAACGTCTCTGAAAATGACTTGCCAGGGTGTGAGAGCTGCTGTGCATGGCAGGCACGGGGAGGATGTGTCCCGTAGTGCTGGGCTGGTCGCCCCGGGCATATCCATGCAGCACCAGTGGCTGCCCACGGGACCTGGGACACAGAGGTTTGGGTCCCTGCATCCCAGGGGATCAGGCTCTTGCCCCCAGGGAGAAGGGCAGCCGGGCTTTGGCCACCGTGCAGTGCGGTCTCTGCAGCATGGCGGGGCTCGGCACGCCCCAGGCAGCTGCAGCGAGCGCAGTGGCTCACGGCTTTCCTGTTCTGCCCAAGGTGCAATCACACCTCTGATCAGAGGCTTTGCTCTGTGCACCTGCCCAGTGTGAACCGGCTGAGCTGCGCCGCTGAACAGCAGCTCTCAGGAAAGGCCGGCATGGAGATGGAGGCTGTTTATGAGAACATAAAGGGGAACCCACATTTCTTAAAACCAGCCGAGAAGGACGAGGACAGCAGTAAGAAGAAAGCCATTTATGGGAACCTGAATACTGTCCAACCTTCCCACGGAGGTCCAGGTAAGGGCTGTGTCAGCCCAAGCCTTTGCCCTCATTTCCCTGCTGCTCCGTGGTCTGCTTAGGAGAGGAACTGACCTGCTCAAGAGCTGATGCAGATTCAGGGGATTCGGGGTCCTGGCTGCAGCGTCCTATGGAAATGACCTTCTTTCCCCAGACCCAGAGCGGCCAGAGGCACAAGATGCTGCGTCCGGCAGCCGCTCCGGCATCCTCCTTACTTCCACCCTCCTGGTGCTGGCCATCTCCCTCCCTGCACTCGCCACCCTGTGTAAGTCCGAGCCCAGTACCCAGTTTCTGGTTTTGCTTCTCCGTTTAAAAAGCCCCAGCATGGCCTTCGCCTCGCCATGTCCTATGCGGTGACCCGTGCACGGAGACTCTGCCGGGCTGATCCTGTTTTAATGCAAAGCTGTAGGTCCGGCTGCCTGGGGCCAGAGGGTGTGGGGAGTGCTGCCCACAGGGATGGGCTGCATGGGGCAGGAAGTTTGAACCGCTCGTTCCTCTCTGTGGCCCATGCACTGCCGTTTCCTGTGCCCACGTTTCCTGGAGCTCAGAGCACAGGCAGCACAAACGCCCACGGCATAAAGGTCAAGTGTCTCTCCAGGACCGAGCGGCCCGTCCTTCCTCCTCTACAGAAAGCTCCTCCGTTCCCCCCTGACCCCAAGCTCCTGTGATTGCAGATGTCCAGGGATGGAGGCAGCTGCGAGAGATCAAAGCAACCGCGCAGGAAATCGCCAGCCACCTGCAGCTCAACGGCACGGTGGAGTTGGAGGGTGAGACGGGGAACAAGGACCGTGCTTGCGTCTCCCCAGACTCCAGTGGTGCCCAGGTCCCTCGAGAGCACCTGGGTGCACACGGGGTTGCAGCCTGTCGTCTCCCACTCACCGGGGCCTCTTCTCAGCCTCTGATCCCCCCTGTTGCCACGGTCATGTCCCTGAGCCCCTTTCTCAGGGCAGCCTGCTGCTCGGGGAGGCCTTTCTCCTCTGGGCAGCAGTAGGTTAAAGCCTGTCTCTTTGGGGCTGCATCTGGCAGTCTGGTGCCAAGGGCATGCTCCGGAAGCATGTTGGGCCCTCCCTGCTGCTCCGTGGTCCAGGCTGTGGGGTCCATCCAGGTCCTGCTGGACTCCTGGCTGCCCTGCTGCCGCTCACTGCCCACTCCTCTTCCACGCCGGTGTGGCTGGGGCAGCCCAGCTCAGCTCCAATGCCTCCTCCACCCTTCGCCCTTGCTGACCACCCTGGTCTTGACTGCACGTGCCTCCTCGACGGGCCTGGCTGGCTTATCCTCTGCCTCCCAGCTCCGTCCATTCGTTTCTGGGCCTCCTGCAGCTCTGCTGCGTCTCATGCACACAGCTTTGGTGGCCCAGATGGCAGGGGCCTCAGCCCTTGGGCAGCCCTGTCCTGGGCCAGGCTGGTCCTTTCTACACAGGCACGATGTGGGAACTTGCCCCACGATGTCCCCAGCTGTGGTCTCAGCAGCAGGCTCCATATCCTGTTCTGTGATCCCCCATCCTCCCACGCTCCAGTCTTGGTCCTGCATGGCTTTGACCCTGCCCATACGGGGAGATGGGTAGCACAGGGAGACTATTCCTAGCTGGAAAGGGTTTGCAAAGGAGCTTCACAAAAGGGTTGGAGTCTGAAAAGCCTTCCCCTCTCAGGTGAAGCTTGTGACGCCAACGAGATTTGATGTGTTTCTAGGTGCTCAGCTGCTGGGCAACATCAGGAAAAGAGTCTCAGTGATAGTGGAACAGCTGGGAAACATCACTGCAGAGAAACAAGAAACCCAAGCCCGTCTGAACAGCATCACTGCAGAGAAACAGAAGATCCAGACCCGTCTGGACAATGCCACTGCAGAGAAACGAGATGCCCAGGTCTGGCTGGACCATGTCATGGCCTTGCATGAGTCGCTGAACCGTAAGCATGGTGAGTGCTGGCTGCAGGAGGGTTGGGGTTGCACCTGCTGGGGCCTGGCAGCAGCTGAGGCTGCAGCCCCCAGGGCTGTTCCCAGATCCACTCCCCAGCCCTGAATCCCTCCTCACCAAATCCAGGTGTCACCATGTGCAGCAGGAGCAGATAGTGGTGCCCGAGGGAGGGAGCTGAACTGAGCCAGTGCTTTGGGAGGCCAGAGGTCGGGTTTCACTGGACACCAGGCCTGCCGGCTCCATGCCCACAGTGGGCATCACACCACGGCCCAAGGCTGGGTCAGCCTCTCAGACCCTCCCCAGAAGCAGCTCCGGACAGAGTGCACTGAGGCCAGGGCCCCTACAGCACCAAGGCCGTGAGCAACCAGGTGCAACACAGCAAAAGTGCTAAAAAAATGCTGATGTAGAAGCAGGGGATGGTCTCTGTTGGGCAAACCTTTCCTGCGCACGAATCCCCAGTGCCATGAGGGGTTCTCCCCTCTTCTGCAAGAGCAGCACTGCCCTACCTGGCTGAGAGCGCCCATGCTTCACCCCAGAGGCGACTGTTTTACTGCTCCGAATATCTCCAATCTAACCCCACTGCATCCACCCTAAAGAGTGCAGTCCCTGGGCACCGTGCCGTCACCTCGTGCTCCTGACCTTGATCTCTGCTCCTAGAGGCTGCTCTGACCATGTGCTCTGCAGGCTGGGTGTATCACAGTGGACACTTCTACTACTTTTCCCGAGACCAGAAGTCCTGGGCAGAGGCGGAGCAGTTCTGTGTGTCTCAGGACTCGCACCTGAGCTCCATCACCTCGGAGGAGGAGCAGGTGAGCGTGTCAGAGCCTCCCAGGGCCAGAGGTAGAAGCAGGGCATGCAGCACCTCGCAGAGATCCTTCTCTCTGGGCCCAGGGCGCGCTGTGAGAAGGGAGGTCACAGCCTCTATCACTGCTGAGACCCTGCAGCTGTCCCGCCTGACATGATCTCCTCCAGCTCTGAGGCCTGGGCAGGGAGAAGGGAGATCCCGAGACAGAAGAGGATGGGCAAGGGGAGGGGAGCACAGGAAAAGTCGCCTGCAGGACCTGGGTGTGCAGCTTGTAGGACCAGGTGGTAGAATGTGGAGGGATGGGGGAGAAGCTGGTCCGAGGAAAGAGAAGTCTTCCCTCCCAAATCTGCCTTCCCGCATGTTGTCAGGCCCCACGGGTTCGACAACGCATGGTTCCAGCCTGTTGTAGAATCAGAGACAAGGAGGGCGGGAGGGAGCTCAGGAGGTCACATTGAGTCCGACCCCTGCTCCAAGCAGCACCAGCCTCAACTGCATCATCAAAGCTAAGGCTTTCTCTAGCCGGGCCTTAAACGCCTCCAAGGATGGAGACTCTGTTACGCTGTTATGTAACGATGTTAAATTGCCAGTTGTTCAAACTGCGAATGAGATCTTATGAGGGGGATAAAGCAAAGTGCCACGTTTATTGATCAAGCACTTAACTAACACACACACACACACACACACACACACACACACACACACACACACACACACACACACCACATTCATACCCCAATTTCTGTTCTGCGCTGGTACACGTTACCAACCATGTTGGTACTCAGATCAACCTAGTGGCCAGCCAAGTTGATTGTGAGTGGGAGCCAGGCTCCTGCCGGCCCATCTCGTCAGACTAATCGATGCTCCAGGATGACGTGCAGAACAAGACCGAAAATCGCTACCTCTCACCCAAGGTTCCGCCTAAGGTGCGCGTGTGTGCAGCCATGCACAACTAAAAGTGTGGCCGCGCACAGCCTTTTCAAGGCCATGGGGCTGGCACAGGCTCCGCGGGCTCCGCGGAAGTGCTCCGCTCCCTCACATCAGGGCCGGGGAGTGGAGTGTTTCCCTGGAGCTGGCGGAGCCCATGCCAGCCCCCGTCCCAGCCTCCATCACTGCCTTGCCTCACCTCGGGGAGGAGTCGCTGCCTGCCCCAGCGAGGGTCCGCCGGCTCCAGGACATTGCTCTGCTCCCCTGCATTGGCTCAGGGAGTGAGGAGGCATCTTTTATGTGTCTGCGTTCTTCATCCAGTTGCTAGCTAAAGTTTTCCTTTTCCACAAACACACTCTTACCCATGCCGCATACACAAGAGTACACAAGAGTCAAGCACTTGTGTCAAGCTACAGAGCAATGCAAAATGGAGTTTCTTAAGGCAATGCAAAACTCCAGAAAATACATAAGATTAAAAGCAATAGGTGAAAGTCTATTTCCATGTTATTTACCTAACATCAAACTGGTTTTTATGCTTTTGCATAACATTCCCTTTTTTGATCCTTGTTTTGAATGGATCGCTTTATAATTTTCACAAGGCTATATATTATAAAGCAATTAAGGCATGTGATTTTGATTTAAAATACATTTGTTTTATTCAACAACACGTACAACACATTACAAATTAGCATTATTTTAGAAGAGATGATAACAGAACATTTCGGACCGCTGTTTATGATGGTGACCACTCCTTCACAATATCATACCAACGACGTGTTATCCTTTGTGTAGCTTGCTTAGATACTTTTAGAATTTTTGAACCTTGGTGTAAAATAGTTATAGTACGCGTTTGTTTTTGGTTTTGTGTTGTAGTGGTAAGATAGCTAATTTGTGAAATCTTTTGTAACCAATAATTTAAGGTAGTTCAATTGGTTTCTAAAGGGAAGTGGAAATTCATTAAATTGTTTTATTTTCAGGGATGATTTGCTTTAAGATGCCTGAGCAATTTAAAATGTTTTAAAAAAAGTAACAGAAACATCATAATATGCTGATAAATTTTAACAAAGCAAAAAGAAATAAGCAATAAGCAAGGCTAAATGAAAATATCCAGGGTTCATGTTATGCAGTTTTCAGCATTATGAGCAGTTTATAATTGTGTGTGTGTGTTAAATAATTGGTTACATGCTATTTATGACACACAAACATATCAAAACCAGAAGACCACAACAACAAATGCAACTGAACACATTTTTTCTTCATTGGTGTTTTAACAGCCACTGGTTTTTTTAGTTTATTGGTGTTATTGGGCATTCTGTGGCTTTAAAATAAATTTAAGTCACTAAATTGCCTATACCATTGAATAACATTAAGGTCACTAGGCAGGAAAGGCAACTGGGGAAACTTGCTGAACATCATGAGATTTCTTTTGGTCCAATCCTCCAGTTTGTCGAGGTCTCTCTGAATCCTAGCCCGACCCTCCAGTGTAGACGTTGGTGGCTGCAGGGACGGGGCGGGGGTGACTGTGTTGTCTTGCTCAGGCATCGGACATGGGGTTTGTCTCGGCTGGTTTGGACAGGGCTGACCCTGCCTCAGGCAGGTTGGACTGGACGTGACCCCGCAGATGCACGCCAGCCCAGCGGCTCCGTGACTGTAGCGTGCCGTGCAGCCGGGCCAGCACCTCTGCTCCCGGCGGGCTCTTTCGGGCGACGTGGTCATGCTGTGCATGATGTTGTGCAGGAATATCTCTCCAAGAGGACCCAGAGGAAAGCGCGCTGGATTGGACTCACAGGCCAGAAGTCGGAGGGCACGTGGCGCTGGGTGGACGGCACCGAATACAGCAAAGCACAGAGCGGAGAGTGAGTGGCGTGCAAGGATCGTGGCCCGGGTTTGGTTGGGTGACGAGCTCTGCAACGCTGGGCCCGTATCTCCTCCGCAGAGTCCAGCTCAGCGGTCCTGATCCTGATGGGCCGGGTGCTCAGGGACACCAGAGACGTGCGAGAGAAAGAGCTGCTCCCACCAAGGCCCCTGAGGTCTGGGGAGCAGTGCAAACACGGGGTCTGTGCTCAGGGTGGGCGAGAGCCACTGCCCCGTGCCCAGGGGCTCCACACTGATTTACACCAGCAGGGTCTGGCTTGGGCCACGGCAGGACCGCGGGGGCAAGGGCTGAGTGGGCATCCGCTCTGCCCTCCTCTGACGAAACGGCCCCGGTCCACGGCCAGCTGGCAGCAGATGCTGGAGCCGGCTGTGTCTCTGCCCCATCCACCACACTTGTTTCCCCACAGGTTCTGGGCCCCGGGTCAGCTGGACAGCAAGACCCAGGGGCCGAGAGGCCAAGCAACCTGTGTTAAGATGGAGGAGAGTCAGACAGCGGCGTGGAGCAACGCCAGCTGCACTGCCCATCACCGCTGGATTTGTAAGAAGGCCGCGGGGCGCGCTGTACCCTGACCCCCCAGACACAGCCTCCGCCCCCCGTGCAGCAGGGTCCCTGCGCTGGACGGGCAGGGTGGGCTCTGCACGGCCTCGGGACCCCCAGGGAGTCCTGCAAGCCCGGCTCGCGTTCTCCTTGGGGCCTTGCCCTGCTTTCTCACCCGCGCCGGCCACAGCCCTGTCTCGGCCCCTCTCATCCCACTCCCTCCCTGCTGCTGTCGCCGGGGGGTGGGGTGGGGGGTGGGAAGCGCATTAAGCACTGCCCCGCGCACGTGCTCTGAGGCTAGCTAGAATAATGAAACATGCAAATAAAAATGGACAAAACCTGCCGCGGCTGGGATGATGTCCTTGGGTGGGTGCTGCTCTGAGCTGGGGGTGGACTAGATGTGACCTCCTGAGATCCCTTCACATCCTCGTTGGCTGTGATTTGTTGGACCCTGGCAGGTGAGGGAGGTGAGAAGGCTGCTATTCAATCCCCCTCGGTCTTCCCTTCTGCAGACTCAATGAGCCCATTTCCCTCAGCCTCCCCTCACCAGTCCTGTCCCCCAGCCCCCAGCCATTGGCAATGCCCTTCCCTGGACTCTCCCTAATGCACCCACATCCTTTCTGTAGTGGTGTTGTGCTTCAGTTTAAATCTGCATCTGTTGCCTGGTATGTGAAAGCTAATATGAATACTAGGCGTGGAAGTTTGAAAGAAAAAAAAGTTTTATTGCCAGCAATAAAGGTGCAAGGTAGCAAGCACACTAAACATTATTTTTAAGCATTTTTTATACTAAAAGCTACAAGTATGCTATTCAGTGATTGGTTACAGGTGAATGATGCAAAAAGTTCTCTACTGAGCATGTCTCTTTACCATGTACTTCATTTTTATACATGTATGTTTCATTAGCATACTTTCTCTTTACCTAGGGGTGTGTTTTTTAGTATTATAATGAGCCCCTAATGAGCCCTTTCACCTATTTCCCAGTGAATTTCGCTGTTTGTCTTCGAGGCCTCTTGCCTGGTACAGCTGTCTCCTCCTTATCACTGCAGATGGGCATAATTCACAAACCAGTCTCCTCG
>JAGPOW010002993.1:3887-17862 GCA_030014935.1 Caiman crocodilus
CCCCCCCCCTGCCCCGCCAATCCCTCCCCCAGCACAGCTGAGCCGGCAGGAAGGATACGGTCCAGCTTCCACCGCCCCCGGGGTATAAGGACCCTCAGCCCACCCCCCCCAGGCCGGCTCTTGAGTGAGGGCTGCAGCTGCACCCGCCCCGTCCTGCGGGCAGGAGGGTGAGAGTGCCTGGATGCCTGGGTTCTTCGGGTGGTGGGGGGCTGGAGGGTGAGAGCAAGGGGCTGGGAGCCTGGATGCCTAGGTTGTCTGGGAGCAGGGTGCAGGGCATACAGGGGGCTGGGAACACAGATGCCCAAGTTCTCTGTGGGGTGTTGAGAGCTCAGACGCCTGGTTTTTCTGGGAGGGACTCGGGGTCTGGAGCCAGGAGCCTGGACACCTGGTTTCTTTGGGAGCAGAGTGGGAGTTATAGGGCACTGGGAGGGGGGCTGCGTCAGCAAGAGGAACCGACTGGGTGGGCACTGATATCCCAGACGCCTGAGTTCCCTAAGAATAGACGGTCGCTGGTGGAAACTGACACCTGTGCCCAGACACCTGGGCTCTCTGGGAGGGCAGTGGGGTGTAGTGCTTAAAGCAGGGTGCCTGTGTTCTCTGGAAGGAGGGTGGGGTTGGTGGCCTAGAACAGGGTGCCCAGACACCTAGGTTCTTTTGGTGTGAGGTGGGGGGCGTATAAAGGGCCAGGATCCCTGGAACCCTGGGTTCTTTTGGCATAGGGTTGGGGCCTTATAGGGGCTAGAATTCCCAGACCCCGGGCTCTCTGGTGAGGCATATAGGAGGCGGGGGATCCTGGACGCCTGGGGTCTCTGGGAGTGGGGTGGAGGGCTTCTACAGGGCTGGGAGCCCAGAGACCTGGGATTTTGGGGGGAAGGTGAGAGTGGCAGGCTGGACGCCTGTGCTCTTCGGGAATGGGGTGGAGGCCTGATAAGGAGCCCCAGACTCCTGGGTTCTGTGGGAGGAATTTGGGGCCTGGTGGGTGATGGCAGGGGGTGCTGGGAGCCCAGGGGGCTTTGTCACCTCCTCTGACTCTGCCCTTAACCCTGGCAGGGCCATGCTGCAGCAGGGGGCGGGGCCTGTGGCCCAGGGGGCGGGGCTGGGCTGTGTGCGGGAGTTCACGCGCCACGCGGGCGACGTGCTGCGCAACCTGGCGGAGCTGCGGCGGCGCCGGGTGCTGACCGACATTACCCTGGTGCTACAGGGCCAGCCCCTACCAGCCCACAAGGCCGTGCTGGCTGCCTGCAGGTGAGGGGTGGGGCCTCAGGTGGAGGTGTGGCCTATAGCACACAGTGAGGCCTGTGGGGTGGGGCCTATGGGCTAATAGGGAAGGGGCAGGGTTTATGGGGACAGGGCGTGGCCAATGAGGAAGAGGTGTGGGTTATCGGGACAGGGGAGGAGCTAATAGGGGCGGGGCATGGTTTATGGAGACAGGGCATGGCTAATAGGTGTGCACCAATGAGGAAAGGGTGGGGATTATGAGGACAGGAATGGAGCTAATAGGGAAGGGGTGGGGGTCTCTGGGATGGGGTGAGGCTTGTGATTGGGCGGAGCTGTATAGGGATAGGGCTGTAGCTACTGGGACAGGGCTGTGGCTTGTGAAGACAGGGCTTGACTGTTAGGGTAGTGGGGATGGTAGGGGTGGAGCTACATTGAGCAGGTGGGGCCAGAGTGAGGGGTGGACCCATGGGAAGGGGCAGGGCTACATTGGGGGCAGAGCCTCCTGGATGTGGGCGCGGTCCCCGGGGGGCGTGGCCACCTGTGGTGGGAAGAGCTGGAGGCACATGGAGGAGGCAGGGCCATAGGGCTGGGGGTGGGCCTACAGATATGCAGGGGCACAACTACAGGATGGGGATGGAGCATCCTGGCTGCAGCAGGGCACAGCTCCAGCTGATGGGGGCAGGCTCATGGATGTGGGAGGGGCTTATGGATCGGTGTGGCCACAGGAATGGGGGCGGGACTCCTGTGGGTGGGGCTTCATATTAAGCCCTTCTCTTCTGGCCTGGGTGGTGGGGCCCAGCCCTTGGGCTTCCTCTATGCTCCATCACTGTCATATTAGCCCCTTCTCTCATGGACTGAGGGGTGGGACCGGCTTTTGGGGATGGGGCTTCCCTTATGCCCCACCCCCTGAGATTAACCCCTCCCTTCCTGGGCTGGGGGGTGAACCAAGCCCTCCCCAGGCATTAACCCTTTCTCTCCCAGGGTGGGTCCAAACTACCCTCTTGGGGGCAGGGTTTCCTCTATGCCCCACCCCACTAACCCCTTCTCTCCTGGGCTGGGCCACCAGCGGCTTCTTCTACTCAGCCTTCACGGGCCCAGGGGGCCAGGAGCTGGGCGTGCTGCCCCTGCCTGGCATGTTGCCCCCTGCTGGGGTCCAGGCCCTGCTGGACTTCATGTACACGGCCCACCTACCCCTCACTCCTGCCTCTGCCCCCGCTGTACTCAGTGCTGCCACCTACCTGCAGATGGAGCACGTGGCCCAGGCTGTCCGCAGCTTCCTGGCTACCAGGTATGGATGGAGTTGGGGGGGGGGGCGCCAATCTGGGCCTGATCCTGGGAGCACAGGGGAGGTGTCACTGGCTGGGTATGGGGCCCTAATCCTGGCCTCATCCTGGTAGGGTAATGGGTGGTCCACATATTGGCCTGATCTTGGAAGGAGAGAAGTCATGGGTTGTGTGGTGGTGGGCGCTGATATTGGGAGGGGAGCGGGACCCTGGTCCTGGGAGCAGAGGTTAGGGATCACTCACCGGGGGAGGCCCTGGTCCTGGTGGTGGTGGTGGAAGGGGGTGCAATCCAGGCCCAATCCTGGGAGGAGAGGAGGGAAGTTATGGGCTGGGTGGCATGGGGGAAGGGGTCCAATCTGGGCCCCATCCTGGGAGGAGGAGTGGAGAAGGAGGTCACGGCCCAGGTGGGGCAGGGTGTGGGGGCCCTGACCCTGACCTGATCCTGGCAGAGGAGGGGGGGTTTGGGTAGTGTAGAGGGTTGGGTAGTGGGGGGAGCTGGACTGAGAGGAGGGGCCCCAATCCTGGGCCAAGGACAGGTTTGATTGGGGTGGGAGGAGAAGCCACAGGGGGGGCCAGTCATGGTGGGAGGGGCCTTGGCTGGGGAACAGGGGACCAGATCCAGGCCCAATACTAGGGAGCTGGGAAGCCCTGGCCTGGAGACCAGGGGGCCCCAATCCCCAGCAGGGGAGGGCAGGGGCCCTGATCCAGGGGTCTCTCTCTCTCTTCCTGCAGCTCAGTCCGCCCAACTGCTTCCCCACCCAGCCCCCTCCTGGATCCTGGGCTGGGGGAGCAAGAGGGTGAGGGGTTCCCACTGGGGACCCCTGAGAGCCCAGCACGGGGGGAGGGGGCCCAGCCAGGGTCCCCCCGTGGCTCCAGCACTGGGGGCCCCCACTCACCCCGTGCCTGCAATTGGAAGAAGTACAAGTTCATTGTACTCCCAGCCCAGCTGGGGGGGAGCCTGGACCCCCCAGGCCCTGCTCCAGACCCTGGCCCTGCTCCAGACCCTGGCCCTGCTCCAGGCCCCGCCCCCCCTGGATTGGATGGGGAGGTGGGGCCTGGAGAGGAGACCCTCAGTTGGTGAGTATATGAGCTAGGCGATATAGAGACAGCAGTCCATATATTGGAAGGGGTGGGGCCATATAGGGGCATGGTCCATATATGGGAAGGGGCGGGGCCATGTGAGGGCAGAGGTGGGGTAGTGGTTACATGGGAAGTGGTGGGGCCACATTGGGGCAGGAGAGCAGCAGATATCCATATATGGGAAGGAGCAGCGCCATAGAAGGGAAGGGGAATGGCAGAACTACATATATGGAGGGGCTAGGGAGGGACCCTAAGGCATATAAGGGCAGGGAAGCAGCAGCAGTCCATGTATGGGAAGGGTCAGGCTCAGCTAGGGACAGGGGAAGTCCTTATATGGGCAGTGGTGGGGCACTGGGCCCATTTATGGGCATGGCAGCCAAGGCACCATGGGCATATGGGCATGTACCATATGGGCAGGGGGGTGGCATGCCAACCCCATATATGGGCAGGGGTGGGGTGAGGAGGGTTCTGCCCCCAGTCTTGCCCCACCCCCATCTTGTCTTCCCCCAGGCTCCACTCGCCTTCACCTGCCTCCCTGCTCTGCCCCCATGGCCTCCCTGGGGCTCCCCAGCCCCCAGCACGTAAGTTGAGGGGGGCCAGAGAGAGGCTAGACCCATATACATAGCCCTGACCACACCTGCATATGTCAGGAAAGGGCAGGGACAGGGCTGGGCCCATATATGAAAGAAGGGGACCAGGGTGGTCCCATACACAGGGAGGGGGGGCCCATACCTGGCATAAAAGGGTGTGGCCTGTCCCACACATGACAGAAAGTGGGGTGACCTGGTCCATACATGGCATGTTTGGTTTCATACATAGCAGAATGGGGTATGGCCAGGGCTATATATGGCAGAAGGGCGTGGCTAGCCCAACACATGCAAAGAGGGGTGTGGCTCATCCCCTGCATGGCAGGAGGGGGCGTGGCCTGGCTCAAACAGAGCATGGCTGGCCCCCTACACAGCAGAAAAGGGCACAGCTAGGCCCATAGGAGGCAGAGAGGGGGCGGGGCTTGCTCCCCCCCCCAGGCCTCCCTAACCTCCGTGCCTTGTCCCCAGGGCCCAATCCATACAGCAGTGGGGCTGAGGCTGGGGGCACCAGGCCCCCTGAGAAACCCTTTAAGTGCCAGCTGTGCCGGTCCACCTTCCGCTACAAGGGCAACTTGGCCTCCCACCACACCATCCACACTGGTACGGGGCCAGGCAGGGGGTGGGGCCTCCAGGATGCCTGGGTTCTCTGGGAGAGGTGTAGGGATTGGGGCATGAGAGCAGGGGGGCTGGAAGCCCGGATGCCTGGTCTCTCCCTCACTAGCCCTTCCCCCCTCCAGGGGAGAAGCCGTATTGCTGCGGGGTTTGTGGGGCCCAGTTCAACCGTCCAGCCAACCTGAAGACCCATGCCCGCATCCACTCAGGGGAGAAGCCCTACAAGTGTGACACCTGCAGCTCCAGCTTTGTCCAGGTCCCACAGGGGGCAGGGCTAGGGATGCAGTCTACCTTGGCAGTAAAAGTGGGATTCCTCGGGCTCTCCATTGACCTCAGTGGAGACCCCCAGTGGCCATTTGAGTTACTGTCATCCAGGTCCCATGAGGGGTGGAGTGGCAGGGACAATCCTGCATGGGGTGGGGCTAGGCATGTGGCCTACATTGGTTGTAGCTGTGGGATCTCTTGGGAGTTCCATTAACCTCAATGGGGACCTCTAGTGGCCATGTGAGGTTCTGTCATCTAGGTCCCATGGCTGAGCTAGGGCCTGTGGAGGGTGGAGAGTCAGGGCCAAAGCAAGGCAGGGTGGGGCTGGGGATGCAGCCTACATTGGTGGTGGCGGTGGAATCCCTCTAGACCTGAAAGGAGGCCTCTAGTGGTCCGGGGAGTTACTGCCTCCCTCTCCCATGACCTCCAATGGACAGTGGCATGTCCTGGTGAGCAGGGTAGGGGCTGGGCACTGACCCCATCCCTGGGTCTGCCCTCACAGGTGGCTCACCTCCGTGCCCACATCCTCATTCACACTGGGGAGAAGCCGTACCCATGCGAGACATGTGGGACCCGTTTCCGGCACCTCCAGACCCTTAAGAGCCACATCCGCATCCACACGGGGGAGAAGCCCTATCAGGTGAGTGTCTGGAGTAGGCCTGGACTCTTGCCTCAGCAATGGGGGGGGCGGGAACAAGTGCTGACCCTGCCCCTTGCCCCCCTAGTGCGAGCCGTGCCAGTTGCACTTCCGCCACAAGAGCCAGCTGCGCTTGCACCTGCGCCAGAAGCATGGGGCTGTCACCAACACCAAGGTCCGGTACCAGGTCCTGGCTGGGCCCTACACTGGCCCCTGCTGAGCTGGGCACATATGTGTGCATGGACACATCCATACCCCTTCCTCTGTGTGCAGGCATGCAGAGGTGTAGATGTCTGTGTCACATGAGGGTGCCTCCAGCTGTGGGTGCCCTTGTGCAGTTGCATGTGTTCCTGATCATAGGCTTTCATGTTTGTGTATGTGTGTGTGTGTGTGTTCACATGCAAGGGAGTGCCTCCATGTTAAAGCATGTGCGTTCACATAAGCATGTTTACCTGCAAGTCTGTGTACCCATGTGAGTTCATGTGCATGTTCATGCACAAGTGTGTGCACCCACATTAAGTGTGTGAGCTCACATGTGTATGTATGTGTGCCTGTGTTAAAGCATGTGAGTTCACATGCATGTGTCTTCACATGCTGGTCTGTGTGGTCACATTAAGGCATGTAGGTTTGCATGTGTGCTCGCACATGTGCCTGTGTTAAAGCCTAAGAGTTCACGTGTGTTGTCACATGCCAATCTGTGTTCCCATGTTAAAGCATGTAGGTTCACATGTGTTCACACATGCCCATGTTAAAGCATGCAGGTTCACACACATGTGTCTTCACATTCAAGTCTATGCACTCAGTTAAAGCGCATAGGTTCATGCATGTGCTCACATACATGTGCCCATGTTAAAACAGGTGAAGTTCACACGGGTGTCTCCACATGCCAATCTGTGTGCTCATGTTAAAGCATGTAGGCTCATGTGTGTTCACAGGTGTGCACTCAGGTGAAAGCACACAAGTCCACGTGTGTGTGCCTGTGCTCATACACAAGTGTACATCCCATGTTCAAGCATGTGTGTATGAGTCCATACAAGCATACGCACATGGACTTAGGCATGTAGGTAATGTGTGGGTATGTGTGCATTTCCCTGCCAGCGCAGGTGCCCATGTCTATGCATGTGTGCACACTCATGTGCAAGCTCCAGATCCCACTGGACAGCCCCTCCCCAGTGCTTCTTGCCAGCAGGGGGTGCCACAGACCTAGGACACAAGCTCAAGGGTGAGGGGTGGGGCCTGCTGGTCAAGGACCCTCCACCTTTCTTCCCTATTGTGTCTCATTAGGTGGGGTGCCCCCAGCCCCCTCCTAGAGGTGGAGGGAACCCAGGCATCCGGGTCCCAACTTCTCATGCTTGACTCCCCCTGCCTCCTCCCCCCAGGTTTGTATAGGAACAAGGCTGAGAAAGTGAAGTCATGGCTCTGTGGGCAGAGCTCTGGAGTCCATGCCCCCTGCCTCCACTCACCTTCCTGGTTTTGTTTCCCCATTGGGTTAGGTTGGGTGGTGGTCTTCACAAGGCCATGTTGTCCTCTCCCTAAAGTTTCACTCCAAAGTCACTTCTCTTTTTTTTGGGGGGGGGTGGGGGCAGGGAATCTTCTGCTGTACCATTGGCCCATGGAGATGCCCAATGAAGGGTTCACACCAGCTTGGTGCCCAGTCAGGTCCATAGAGTTGTTCATAGATACGTCCTGAATCTTATTGTTTTCATGTCAAAGCCAGCTGGAGTGACTCTGGTTGGCCCAAAAATCCAGACCCATCTAGGATGGACTAGATGGCCAATGGTTGACTGACATGGTATTGGTTGTCATGGAAGGGCTGCGCGCACTATAATGCCCGCCATGGAAGAGCTGTGTGCTTTGGAGTGACTCTGGTTGACCCAAAAATTCAGATCTGTCTCGTGTCCATACCTAAACACCATCTGGTCCATTGTGACCCCTCCAAAACAGACTAGATGACTCAGGAGCCTTGTTACATTCTCTACTGTGGCTGTCCTGATGGCCAGTGGTTGACTGACTTGTTATTGGTTGACCGTGGAAACATCGTGGAAAGGCTGCGCACTCTGGAGTGACTGGTTTGACTCCGCTTGACTGAAATAAGATTTTCCTGGGACATCTCATCTACCCTAGAGATGTTGGTGGCTCCATTGTTGTGGGATCAAGGCTATCCCTTCAGTTTAGTTCTTCCCACCCTTGGAGGTGCCCATGGACACCTGATGACTCTGGTTTGAGGATAGCGTGGTCAAAATCAGCGCTCATCCATAGACAAGTCCCTGCAGGCCGGGGCTCTCTGTCTTTGACATTCCGTGCCTTGAAGCTCTTCCTTGGATGTCTTCGGAGAAGTCTAGGTGGCTCTGTCATGCTTGCGTCAATCCAGAGTCACTTCAGTTTGGTTCTTCCTACCGTCGGATGCAACTATGGACAGCTGATAGCTTTGGTCCTCCATGAACATGGCTCAGACATGGTCTGCTGTCTAAACCTCAGGGGAGGGACTGGTTTGAATCTAGTTCAAGTTCTCCAGATGTTCAGTGGGGAGGGACCTTTCCTGGGCATGAAGTTGGCCCCTGGATATCTCCTGGCTTTGATTACTTTCCTTCTAAATCCCACCTCCACCCCCTCACCCTATCCATCCATCCATCCCGCCATCCCTTGATTACCCAACACACCTTCCTTCCTTCCTCACAGATCCCTTCGATCTACCCATCTATCCCCTCTCCCTCTCCATTCACCCACTCACTCAACACCTCTTTCCATCTTCATCCATCCATCCACTCACTCTCCATCCATCCGCTCTCCCCATCTATCCATCCATCCATCAGCCTCCATCTACACATCTCTATATCTCCCCATTGATCTATCCATCTACTCTTCCTCCCTTCCATCCATCCATCCTTCCTCACAAATCCATTCTATCCACCCATCCCTCCCTTCACCTTCTATTTCTTTCCATCCATCCTCACCAATCTCTTCCATCCATTCTTCCTCAGAGACCCTTCCTATCCACCCATTCCTCTCTCCCTCCATCCTTCCTTTTCATCCATCCTCACAGATCCCTTCCTTCCTTCCACCCATCCCTCATTCCACCCACCCAGGAGAGGATACAAGTTCCTCCCTCTCCCATACAAGTCTTCTTCTGGCTCTTTCCTTGTTATTACCCCTCCTCCAATCCACTGCTTGTTGCTCATGCATATGCAAATATCCTTAATGATGCCGAGGAGGAGGAAGGGGTCGGGGAGCGCATAGCTTTTTAATTCACTTTGCATCTGCTGCGCTAACGCTCCATGGAGACAGAAGAGGGGAATTCAGGGTGGCCCACTCCCTCAGCATGAGCTAAAATGTTCTAGAGGCAGTGGTTTCCTGGGCAGGAAAGATGCCAGGGCGTGCCCATGTGTGGTTTGATCCAGAAGGTGCTCCCAGCAGTTGGGGTGGGTCTGGAAGCAAAGGTCTGTTGGGTTCTAGGCAGCATCTTCTACAGCTTATCCTGTGAGTCTAGAATGTCTGGGTCATCCAAGGCAAGACCCCAGCATTTGAAATTTGGATCTCCTCAGTCTACAGGTGTCATCTCCAGAGTCAAGAGGGTGGCATCCTGTCTAGGCCATCTTGGGTTCTAGACTTGGTTCTTGAGTCGCTCCATCCATGGAGAGAGCAACTCCACCGGACCCTTTCACCATTGGGTCCTAGATGTTACATTTTTAGGCCTTGATCCACCTGTCTCCAGATATCTGCTACATTGTAGACTGTTCTAGATCCTTCTTTCCCCAAATCTTTTCTCTGGCTCCTGAAACAACCATTCTAGACTCCTATGGCACAGCCAATCCAGACCCCGGCCACATCCTTTCAGGCCTCTTGAGCTCCACAGAGCCAACATGGTGGTAGCTCAGAAGATGTTAGCATACCTAGAACCCAATGGAGGTCATTGGTCATTAAAGGTACCTAGAATGTGTGTGATAGGCAGCCTTTTCCCCCTGCCAATCAAAACCCAGAGCCAGCCATGGTCTGGAACCACAGTGACACTCTTGCTGGCCCTGGGCACCAGTAGCAACTAGATCTTGCTACTCCAGAAGAGGTCTGGTACTTCTGGCACCAGGCGGGAGGGGGCGCAGGCTGTGGTTTTGAGAGACAGGCTGTTGGGGAAAAAGCCAACCTCAACCAGTGCCCGATGAACAAGAGCGTTGTCCAAAAGGACTCATGCCAAAGGGGTACCTGGAATTGCTGCAGCATCCTATTGAGTTTGGCGGTCTAGAACCCATAGACCAGTCTAGAGCTGATCCTCTTAAGAGGCCTAGACCAGGGTAGAAAAGCCCTGTCCACACCTGGCCCCCATCCCCCAGACCCAATCAGTGCTCCCTACTCTTGAGGGGGTAACCGCCTGCTCCACCCCCACCCTGTGTTGCAGGGAAACATGGGAATGAAGGGGTCTGCCTTGTATGTTGTGTCTTTGGGAGGGGGGGGTCACCCCACCCCCTGCCCAGCATCTCTTTGGCTGATGTCAATAAAGCTTGATACTTGCTTTGGTGGGTGTGGCCTCACTGGGCGCAACCATGACGGGCTATAATTTCTGCCTGGGATAAAAGAATCTCACAGCTTCCCTCAGGGTCTATTCCCCTGTTGAATGTATTTTTCCCAATGGCCAATCAAAATGTACCATGTTTTCTAGTACAGCACATGCCACTCCCTCCACTCAGCCCAAACTGGGGTGCATGTATTAAGTGATAAAGGTTATGTCTGCCTGGGATAGAGGGATCCTACCACTCCCCTGAGTGTCTATTCCACTGTTCTCACCACGAAAGTGTATTTCCCAACGGCCAATCAAAATCTATCGTATGTTCTAGTATAGTACACACAACTCTCCCCACTACAAAAAAAAAAAGAAGGTGCATGTCTTAAGTGAGGAAGGCAGACAAGGTTCCTTGGGTGAATTTGATATCTTTTATTAGACCAACCTAAATGGGTGGAGAATAGTTATTAAGTAAGCTTTTGGGTTCAAAACCCTTTGTCAGGCTAAGGAAGTTTCAGCGGTCAGTGCGTGCTCTTCCTGGATGGAATGAGACGTAAACAAGCCAGGGGCTGGGCAGGGAGTCAGCTGCCAGGCAGATTGTAATGTCTCAAAAATGCTATGTGTATGTTTAGTCCCTGATCTCTAGTATCCAGGAGGTTGATGAAATGGAGCTCATAGGCTTGTCTCTGGGAAGTGTGTAAGTTTCCCTTGAGGATTAGGACTGAGAGATTGGAGAGAGAGTGGCTCTCCTGTGAGGAAGGTAATTTCTGACCAGGATAGCATGATCCCACTTTTCCCTTAAGTGTCTGACAGTTGTCACCATGAAGGCATATTTCCCAATGGCCAATCAAAATCTACAATATTTTCTCATGTACCACACAACATCCCTCCAATTAAGCTTTGTGGGATCCTGCAACTCTCCTCAGTGTCTAGTCCATCAATCCAACCTCTTTTCAGGGGCGGGGGGCGGAGGGGAGGGAGGGGGAGAGAGAGAGAGAGATCGATCTAAATTACCGTAATTTATAGCATACCACATGCAACACCCCCACCAATAAAAATAGGTTGTGCATATTAAGTGAGGAAGGTCACCTCTGCCTGGGATAGAAGGATCTCCACATTCCCCTAGGCACTGTTGCTGTCCTGACACCTGATCCTAAGCATACTGTATTTTTTTGTGTACTATATGAGGCCCCCGCCTCACCCATATCAGCCCTCCCAAATTTGAGGGATGGGATTAAGCAAAGAAGCAGATTGGCTACCTGGGAGCTCTGATGGGCAACAGGTGTGGTATTAGAGCAGCCATATGCTAACCACCAGGCCCCACTCCCCTCCCAGAGCTGGAGAGAACCCAGGCACCTGAGGTCCCCTCTAAGCTTCCTGCATTAACAATGAAGCTGGAGACAATTGTGTCCTGCCTGCCCCCCCACCCCTGCACACTGGGAGCTTCCTGTGGGGGAGGAGGAGTCCACAGGGTCTATCACCTGGTCCAGAAAGAAGGGGCCTAATCCTGAGGCCGGCTGCCCCAGAGGAAAGCTGGGTTCAGATATCTGACCTCAGAGCCGGCAAAGAACCCAGACGTCCATGCCCACAACACCCTACTGCCCACGCAGAGCTGGAGAACCCAGGTGTCCAGGCTCCTGGCCCCCACCCCCCTCTTAGAGAGCCCCATTGTGCAACACCCCTGTCCCCCCACAAAACCCAGGTGTCTGGGACACAGACACCGCTTCCCCTGCACGCTCACCAGCCTGCCCTGCACCCATCTTCCACAATGGTATGCACACCATTCCTTTCCTTGCACACACCCTCCTGTCAGACACAGACACCTGTGTCCCTGCACTCACTGATCTGCACTGCACGCGCACACACAACACCCGCCCCCCCGCAACACATGCCAACACACCCCTTCCTGTAACATGCACCCCTTCCCTCAGTCTCCTTTGCAAGCACCCCCACGCCCTGCACAACCGCCCACCTCCCCTGTTCATGCACGCAAGCACACCAACACGCCCCCTCACTTCTCCTTGCACCTTTGCAGATTTCTCCTGCACACGCACACCCACACCTGCCCTCCCAGCCCCGTTACATACATTGGGGTGTATGTGTGTGTCCCAGACGCCTGAGTTCCCCCGCTTGTGTGTACACACGCAGCGTCCCCGCCCCCTCCCGTTACACGGCGTCTGCACCTCCCCCCCACACTCGGGGGAAGGGGGCGTGACCGGAGTGTCCCACACGCAGGCCCCGCCCCTTTGGAACGCGGCGGCCCTGGGGTTACTCCACGTGCGCAGGGGAGGGAGGAGCTCCAGCGCCCCCTGCGGGCGTGAGGGGGGGAGGACGCCATAGCGCTATAAGGCCGGGAGCGGGGTCGGAGATTGCAACCAACTCTGGGGAGGAGCCGGTAGGTAAGCCGGGGGGTGGGGTGGTAATTGGGGGCTGATCCCCCATTATAACGCTCGAAGAGGCACCTGCCCTGCTATAATGCCCCGAGTGGGTAGATAGGGGCTGATACCCCACTATAACACCCAGGGAGGGTGGTTGATGCCCCACTATAGTACCCCGGGAGGGCAGATAGGGGCTGATACCCCGGGAGTGGGGGTTAGAGCCCACATCCACCTGGCTGCAGCCACGTGGACTTTGCCCCACTCCTTCCAGCCATGCTGGAGGGGTGGTAGAATCAGCCCGGATGCCCCGCCCCTTCTGCGTCTGGCTGGGGCTGAAGGAATATACACCACCCCCGTTTTGGGATCAGGGAGGACCCTGAGGGTCCCCCCCCCCCCGCACACTGTGATAGGTGAGTAAGCTGTAGGGATGGGGTAAAATTAGAGGGGGGATATAAATCAGGGGGGCAGAATTGGAGGGGGTAGAGTTGGGTTGTGCTTTGCTGGTGGGGATCATTGGGGTTTGTGGGGGCAAAGATATGTACATGGATGTGTGTGCAAGTGCCTGTGTGCAGGTGTGTGCTCCTCAGGGTGTGGGTGCAGGGCAGCCCAAGGGGAAGGAGTGTTGTGCTGGGTAGTGTGTGTGCGTGTGCATTTTCTGTGTCCTGGACACTCAGGTCCTCTGTGTGCATGTGTGTGCAGAAAGAAAGCATGGGTATGTGAATGTGTGAGGTATAGAATGCTTGTGTGCACACACAGAGTACATCCATGTATTTATGTAAAGTGCTTATGTGTACATGTGTGTATATGTAGAGTGCTCTTGTGGGTGTGTATAACACAGATGCATGAGTACTCTCCATTTATGTGTGTGTATGGGTGTATATGCATGTGTGTATACACAAATACATGTATATTCACACACTATGTATTTGTGTATATGTAGAGAGCACTTCTGTATGTACCCACAAATGCACACACCAGTCTGTACATGCACAAGCTCTCTGCCTATATAGATCTGTGTGTGTATACCTAGAGTGTGTACAATATAGGAAGAGAGACTTTTTGTGTGTGATAGGAGTGCGTGTGTGTGTGTGTGTATGTGTAACAGCTAGAGGGAGGGGGTATGTGTGTGTGGGTAGAGCACATGGGCTCTTCCAGGAAGGGCGGGAGGCTGTGGGGTGCAACAGAGGCAGTGGGGCATGTGGTTGTCATTCTTGTCCCATACCTACAGTCCTTGGTCCTTTCCCTCTAGCTCCACCCCCACCCCTCCTGGTGCCCCTTAAGGGGGGAGTTATCCCCCCACACCCCCCCTCCCTACACCCACCCCTCACTTGCAATTCCTGGGACCCTCCCAGAGCTGGAGGAAAACCCAGGTATCTGAGCCCCCCAGTCCCCGTCAGCAAAGGAAGAGACTTTTTTTGGGGGGG
>JAGPOW010002993.1:23488-35159 GCA_030014935.1 Caiman crocodilus
GTTGCGGTCCCAGGTTTGGGGGGGTGAAGTGTTTCTCTCCAACTCCCGCCCCCTGCACCGTGTTGCCTGCAGCTATACAGTAATACAAAGCG
Organism: Caiman crocodilus; assembly: GCA_030014935.1. Lineage (NCBI taxonomy): Eukaryota > Metazoa > Chordata > Crocodylia > Alligatoridae > Caiman > Caiman crocodilus. Next base: position 23,581 of record JAGPOW010002993.1, read on the forward strand.
GTTTATTAAAGGGCCTCCCCCCCCCCCCCCAAGATGCAGCCAGCTCTGGGGTATCATCTATGGGTAGAACAAGGACCTCCCCGCAACCCCACCCATGCCCATTGAATGCTGAAATGCAGACAGCTCTGGGGCGAGTCCTGGCCAGGTACAAGAAAGACCCCCACCTCTGAGGCTGAGATGCAGCTAGCTCTAGGTGCAACTGAGCTCAGTATAACAGAGTCTGAGATGAGATGCAGCCAACTATGGGGTAGATCTCAGATGAGTATAGCAGAGGACCTGGAGCTGAGATGCAGACAGTTCTGGGGTGGGTCCTGGCTACATAGAACAGGGATATTCTCTGAGGCGTAACCAACTCTGAAATGGGTCCCAGCTGGGTAGAACAGGGGCATTCTCCCCGAGATGCAGTCAACTCTGGGGTGGATCCTAGTCGAGTATAACAGGGGACCTGGAGATGCAGCTATCTCTGTTCTCCTTGAGATGCAGCCAGCTCTGGAGTGGGTCCCGGCTGGGCAGAACACCTCACTGGCGGGTATGCAGATAGTTCTGGGGTGGGGTTGGGGAATTGGACCGAGCCCCCCAGTGTTGGGTGTCCTGCAGGCCCCGTGGGCAGTGCCCTCAGCGCCCGGCTCGGTGCCCGCCCCGTCGTCATGGCAGGTGGAGTCCTGGCAGGCCTGGGCCTGATCTTGGCCTCGTTCGCCACCAGCCTCATCCAGCTGCACCTCAGCATTGGGCTGCTCACAGGTACCTTCCCCCCAACAAGGCATTCTGGGTAACCCAGGGCATGGTGGGACCCCTGGCTGTGGCCCAGGGGCTGCTCTAGGAGCAAGGGATTCTGGGAAAGCAACCTCCAGTCTAGCTCTCCACTTGAGAGCAAGGGCTTTTGGGTAGCCCAGGGCCTGACGGGATGTGGGGCTGTGGCCCCGGGGCCTCCCTCTAGGAGCAAGGGATGCTGGAAAACCAGGCCATGCTCTAGCTCTCTAGCCTTGGCATTGTAGGTAACCTGGGGCAGGATGGGACAGCAGACCATTGCCAAGGGCTCCCTCTGGGAACAAAGGGTTCTGGGAAAATGCACCATCTTGAGAGCAAGGCATTCATAAATGATGGGACACTAGGCAATGGCCAAGAGTTCCTTCTGGGAGCAAGGGATGCTGGGAAACTGGACGGTGCTCTAGCTTTCCATATGAGCACGAGGCATTCTGGGTAACCCAGAGCAGGATGGGACACCAGCTCATCACCATCACCAGCCAGGCACTGTTGCTGTAGCTACATGGGCCTGCCAAGATGGCCACCAGGATAGGGGCTTTCAAGATGACTACCAGCTAACCCCATGGCTCAGGCCATTGCCATAGCAACCCAAGCCTGCCAAGATGGCCGCTGGGACAGGTGCTTTCAAGATGGCTGCTGGGACAGGTGCTTTCAAGATGGCCACTGGACCTCTAGCTTAGGGCTTCCAACATCCCTGCCAGCATGGGCAGTTCCAAGATGGCTATTGCCCCTGGGGCTGCTGGGGAGTACACTTTCAAGATGACTACTGGCCAGCCCTCTGGCTCACACCATTGCCATAGCAACTTCAGCCCGCTAAGATGGCCACCAGAGTGTACACTCCCAAGATAGCTGCCAACTGGCCTGGGGTTGTTGCCTTAGTGACCTAGGCCTGCTAAGATGGAGTCCAGGGTGGATACTCTCATGATGGTTGCCAGCCGGCCTGGGTCTGCAGCAGGTTTAGGTCCCTATGCCAATGGCCTCAGGCCAGCTTGCAGCCATTGTGGAGTACCCACAGTGGTGACCATCTTAGCAGGCTTAGGTCACTATGACCACAGCCCCAGGCTGGCCAGCAGACAGCTTGTGAGTGCTCACCCCTGCTGCCATCTAAGCTGGCGTAGGTCGCTATAGCAAATATAGCCAGTGTGGTGGCCATCTTCACCAGCCAGTGCTGCCATAGCTACCTAGGTTGTTTCCAAGATGGCAGCCAGTCTCCTCACCTGCTGCCTTTTTCCCTTCTCCTCAGGTCTGGGCTGGGCCCTGGTCTTCACGCCCTCGGTGGCCATGGTGGCCCAGTACTTCCGCCGCCGGCGGGCCCTGGCCACAGGCCTGGCGCTGTCAGGCGCAGGGCTGTCAGCTTTTGCCTTCTCACCGCTCTTCCAACTGCTGGCTGAGGCCTATGGCTGGCGTGGGGCCCTGCTGCTGGTGGGCGGCCTCTCCTTCCACCTGGTGGCCTGTGGGGCTTTGCTGCGGCCTCTGGCGCTGCCCTGCAGCCCCAGCACAGTCCCCTGGGGCCTACTGCGCTCCAGTGCCTTCCTGCGCTATGCTGCCGCCTTCATGCTGGTGGATGCTGGCTATTACGTGCCCTACGTGCACCTGGTGCCGCACGCTCGGGCACGGGGCTGCTCTGACTACCGGGCCGCCTCAGTGGCCTCCACGGCCTCGGTGGCTGACCTCTGCGGGCGCGTGGTAGCTGGCTGGCTGGCTGACCGGTGGGCTGCAGGGCTGTTGCGGCAGCTGGCGCTGTGGACAGCACTGACAGGCGCCGCGTCGGCACTGCTGCCCCTGCCAGGGAGCTGCCCAGGGCTGGCGGCCACAGCTGCAGCCTATGGGTTCATCGCTGGCGCCGTGGCCCCGCTGCAGTATGCTGGGCTGGCACAGGTGGTGGGCGCCGGGCAGGTGCTGGGCGCCGTAGGCTGGATGCAGATGGCCGAGAGCGCCGGATCGCTGGTGGGGGCACCACTGGCTGGTAAGGACCTTCTAGGCCCCACCCAGGGAATCCAGATATACAGGTTCCTTGCACCTCCTGCTCTACCTACCTTGAGAACTCAGGTGTCTGGGCTCTTAGCCCTCTTTGCTGAAGCATTTTAAGTAGCACTTTATCCCCTTAGACCCCCTGCTATTACATCTTCTGGGTTCTAGGTAACTCAAGCCATTGCCCCACGTAACCTTAAACAATGGGGATCCTGGGATGTTCCAGCCACAACCTATCCAGGTTCTAATCACATAAGGTCTTCTATATAGCACAAAGTTTAGTCCACCAATGTCACAGCATCTTGTGGGTTCCAGGTCATGCATAATGATGCCCCACTTGATCCAATTATCCAGAACAGTTGGGGATCTGGAGTGTTCAAGCCCAGTCCAGGCCCTAGATGAGCCATGTGATGTGTTCTAGGTAACACAAAGCATTGTTTTCTTAGCAACCCTCTATGGTATCTTCTGGGTTCTAGGTAACTCAAGACACTGCTGTGCACTGTGTCCCATTATACAGAATAATTGAGGTCCCAGGGTGTTCAAACCATGACTGTCCGTGACCCAGAGGACACATGGGATACATTGAAACAATTAAACATTCTAGGTAGCACAATGTCATCTGCGCCCACCCAAACTGTGCCCTGAGTTCTAGGAAGGACAGCACAAAGGTTTGTCCTCTTAGCCCATCACTATGGCATGTTTTGTGTTCTAGGTAACTTGAACCATACTCTGCATTATCCAGATATTCAGCCCAGGTCTTAGGTCCAATGCACAAGGTGTTCGAGGTAGCACATTGTTCTTTCAGACCCCTGCTATTACATTTTCTCAGGGATGTTCCAGGCACAATCTACCCAGGCCCTAGCTAACACACGAGGTATTCTAGGTGCCACAATGCATTGTCCACTTAGCCTACCACCATCACAGCATCTTGTGGGTTCTAGTTCACCCAAGATGATGCCCCACATTATCCAGAACAGTGGGGGTTCTGGGATGCTCAAGCCCTGACCTTTCCAGGCCTTGGATAAGCCATGTGATGTGTTCTGAGTAGCACATCACTGTAGCCCACCCAAGCTGTGCCCCAGGTTCTAGGTAGCACCAGGGGCACATTCTAGGTTATGCATGGCTCTTGTTACATTCCAGGCTGGCTGCGGGACACCACAGGTGACTACATGGCCTCTTTTGTGGCCGCTGGCGCCTTCCTGCTTGCTGGCAGCTGCCTTCTCCTCACGCTGCCAGACTTCTTCTCCTGCCACGAGGACTCAGAGGCTGAGAATAGGACAGGGGGGCAGGCTGAGAGGGTCCTGCCCTGCTGTCTGCCCCACCGGGGCAGTTCGGAGGTTGCAATCCAGGTCAGCTAGCAGAAGAGAGAGGCCATGGGGCAATGTCCATGTGATGATGGACTTCTCCTTGAGAACCCACAGATGTCTGGACCCAGGCCTCCCGATGACGTCAGATGACCCCCAAGATGCAGCTGCCTCTGGGGTGGGGAGGCAGCCACATATAACAGTGACTTCTAGCTTTCCCTCTGTTGCCTGTTCACAGAACGTTTCTAGATTTTCTCCGAGCTGCTGGCATCCTCCCACCCAGTCCCAAGCCTCTTTTGTTGCGTCATTAATCCAGGCAATGCTGTGGGGGACATGGTCACTGCTTCAGGAAGTGGGAGGGGGTGGGACTGACTGCAGTGACTGGGGGGGTGAAGGGCAGGGGTGTTGGTTCCAGAAAATTGGGGCCTTGTCTTCACGTATCCCCTAGTTGGGGTCATCTTGTTGGTACTGAGACACAGCCAGCTCCAGGGTGGGTTATGGCTGGGTTCCAGGTCACTCCATTTTGGGATCAATGCTTGTATTTTCCCATTAGATCCTCTGCACTTAAACTTTCCCCGCAATCTAGAATGTTTCAGAACAGGAGCCACTAGCTGTACTCACAAAAACAAAGTGCTCCAGGAGACACTGGTTGGCCAGTTTGGGTCCTAGGTAGCCCAACAGGAGTGAATCCTGGAGAGCACTAATATGATATGAATCAAGGCTATGTCCCAAAGTTCTAGGTAATACAACTGGATCGTACCTACACTGGCTAGCAATCTAGGTTCATTCAAGGCACACAGGCCAATCTACATGGTATATTCTAGATGACTCATAGCAATACACATATATGAATCAACACTATGTCTGTATGTTCTAGGTAACACAACTAGATCATGCCTACACCAGCTAGCATTCTAGGTTCAAGGCAGGCTAGTCTACATGTGGTGTTCTAGATTACTCCTAACAATGCATAATCAACTCCATGCCTCTACAATATAGGTAACAACTGGACTGCACCCGCTGACTAGTGTTCTAGGTTTGTTTTAGGCCTGCAGAACAGTCTACACAGTGCATTCTAGACAGCTGTTAACAATACACATATATTAATCAACATGACCTAGAACGTAAAGTAATACAGCTGGATCACACCGACACTGGCTAGTGTTCTAGGTTCAGTTTAGACGCACTCAGCAGTCTACATAGTGCATTCTAGATGTATCCTAGCACTACACGTATGAATCGACTCCACACCACTGCATTCTAGGTTAACACAACTGGATCACACACCAACTTATGCTCTAGGTTTGTTTTAGGCATGCAAGGTAGGCTACATGGCGCCTTCCAGGAGGCTCTTAACAATACACACGTTTAAATTAACGTGCCTCTACATTCTAGGTAACACAACTGGCTCACACCCACACTGGCTAGCATGCTAGGTTCAAGGTTCTTGATGTCGGTGAGGGTATTCATGTAGCTAGTTGTATCCAGATCCAGGGAATACTACCTCTGTATATTCCAGGTATCACATGTAAGATTCTTAAAGATCTAGACAGCCATCACCAGCTATAGACAATAATATCTTTCTATGTTCTAGATATCACATATAAGGGACTTGGCAATCTAGAGGCCCACAACTATAGTCAATGCCATCTTTGTATGTTCTAGGTATCACATGTAGGACACTTGGGCACCTAGATACCCACAACCAGCTGTGCCCAAAGCTGTTACTAACTCAGCATATTCTACATGTCACAAATCCTAGAAATCCATAACCAAATATACCAGTTCTGAGTTCTAGGTAACACAACTGTGCTCCCTGGGTTCTAGATAGCCATCACATCAATCTATCCAGGTCTGGCACGTTCTAGGTTTCCTGTGTGTTGGATCAGGGACTTTTTCATAGTTGGAACCTTGGTCTTCAGCATTACCAACTCCAGACTGCTCTCCATGTCCTCCCAGAGGATGCTGGGAATTCGAGCCCTCCACCAAGAAAGCAGAGATGGCTTCTGGGGTGCGATGGATGCAGGTGCCTGTCCACCTGTGTATCCAGGGCACGTGACAGGACTAGAAGGGAATGGGAGGCCGTGGTCCACAACAAAGCAACACTGAAGCTGCCTCCTAGCGCACTGGAGGCTTACTTAGGCAGACATAGATCCAGACTCACTCCAGGTATGTTAGTAGGCTTATCTCTGGGGGGTTAATCCACTCTACTTCAGGCCACAGCAAGCCAGATCCGCTCCAGATCAGTCAAACCAGAAGCGTGGCTCTGAACCCAGAGAGCAAAAAACAAGGCCACGTCCACCCCAGAGGTGGCTGCATGAGGGGACCAGCACAACCAACCAGGGTCTTTCCAGTTGGTTTATTGAATGACAGCTTTGCACAGGTGCCTTCTGATTCCTTGTGTATTGGGGGGGCTAGGACCCCCTCCAGCCCTGCCAGTGCGCCCCTCACTCCCAACCTACAGCCCAGCTTCTAACCACCCCTCTTCAAAATGGGAACTCCCACTCAATCTCCAGTGAATCAAGGGAGGAGATTGCTCCTGAAAACATAATAAATAGAAGGGGTGGGTGGAGTCTAAAACAAGGGGGAGGGGCATAAGAGCCCCCCACAGTGCTCAAAGCATAGGAGAGAAAAATCTGCAGTCAGGGTCGGGTCCATCCCTGGAGTCCCAGAAACTTCTGGAGAAGGGGATGGAGCCAGGAGGACATATGGGCAGGGCCTGGAGGCACCCTCCCCTCCTGCCAGGAGAGAGGGTGGGGCTACAGCGTGGTGAGTTTGAGGTCACGTCGGGTCAGCAGCTCGGGGTTGTCCGAAGCCATAAGAGAGAAATCCCGGAAAATGTCGAGATAGGTCTCATCACCTGGGAGAAGTGAGAGCGTCGGGGTGGTGGTGGGGCAGGAGGCCTCTTCACTCCCGAACTAAAGCCCCATCAGACCTGATGCTGCCTCTCACTCCTGACCTGCAGCCCCATCCCCCCAGCCCTGCCAGTGCCCATCACTCCTGACCCACAGCCCCCTGCTCCCCCCAGGCCCTGCCAGTGCCCCTCATTCCCAGTCTGCAACCCCTACCCTCCCAGCCATGTTCCTTACTCTCAAATCGGCAGACTCCTGACCTCCCCAGCTGTGCCAGTGCCCATCACTTCCAACCCGCAGCCCCCTGCCCCTCACTCCTGACCCACAGTCCCCCCCCAGCTGTGCCACAGTGACACCCACCTGCCTGCCCCTGGGCAACTTCTGCTTCTCTCATCTTTGCTAGCCGCAGCCTGTGGTTGGCAGGGGGAGGAAATGAGATGCCAGCTTCTCACCTCTTGGAGGATCCCTGTTACACCGAGCCATGCTCCACCCCAGAGCTGGCCGCATCTCAGATTCAGGCGAGGGACCAGCCACCCCCAACTGCACACAACCCCAAGGGCAAGACACTCACAGGGTGACGATGTCAGCGTTGGTCATGTCCATGGCAATGGAGAGCGGGTCTTTGCCCTCCACGTCCATGGCGTTGATATTGGCCCCTCGCTTAAGGAACAGGCAGGCCAACCTATCAAAGACCAGGGAGAAGGGGCAGGAGAGGTAAGGCCTCTCATCCAGCAGTTGACCCAGGTCTGCTCAGCTTAGCATGGAACTGAGAGGCCCTGAAACCAGTCTCCCATCCAGGCACCAACCTTGCCTGCACCTGCTTAGTACAGGATGGCCCAGCAGGCCCTGGGTGCTGGCATCTGAGTGACAGGCAGGGGCTAGAGGTCACATGGCAGAAATTAGGGGCACCGGCAGGGCCGGGAGGGTTGTGGGTCAGGAGTGAGGGACATCGGCCAGGCTGGAGGGGGAAAAGGGGCTGTGGGTCAGGAATGAGGGGCATCACTTTGGGGGTGCATACAGATCAGGAGTGAGAGGTACCAGCAAGGCTCAGCAGGCTGCAGGTCGGGAGTGAGGGGCACCGGCACTAAGCAACAGCAAACCGCACCCCTCCATGCGCACACACACCCACACACACACACGCAGGGGCCCACGCCCGGCCCCGTCGGCTTGGTTGACGTTGGCCCCATTCTGGAGCAGGAACTCGCAGGCCAGCAGGGAATTCTGGGAAAGGAAAGTGGAAGGAGGTTCAGGTGACCCCTGACCCCTCCAGGGACCCAATGTCCCCATGTTTCTCCCCCTCCACTTACCGTGGCCACAGCCTGCAATAGTGGTGTGCGCCCATCGGCAGCTGCGTCAGCCCAGTTGACGTCGGCCCCGTGGGCCAGTGCATCGGCCATGGTGGGCAGGCTCTGCCGCTCAGCCGCCCATGCCAGCAATGCCCCAGGGTGCAGGCGGCGGAGCTCCGAAGAGGGCAGGGTTGACTCTGTGAGGCAGTGAGGGTGCATGGTGGGGCAGGTGAGGGGGAGGGAGGGGCTTAATGTCAGCCATGGCCCCAGGCCTGCCGGTAGCCCTCACTCCCGCAGCCCCCTAACTCCTAGCCCTGAGGGTCCCTCTCCCTCCTGACCCACAGCCCCCTGTGCCCCAGCCTTACTGGTGCCCCTCACTCCCAGCCCACAGCCCCCTGCCCCTGCCTGTTAGTGCCCCTCACTCCTAACCTACAGCCCCCACCAGGGGGAGGTCCTACCTGGAGCAGACTCTGGGGGCCCAAGAGTGCTGGTACTGTGGCTTCCTACTGGGAGGTTAACAAGGGGATTGGGTTAATGAAGGAGGATTAATGGGGGAATTGGGGTGGAATGGGGTGGAAAAGGATTACCCAGAGTCAGCATGAGGGGGTCAATGTGTGATTCACCCCAGGATCTAGGACACCCCCCTCCAAACTCCCATTCCCCACAGCACTGCAGGCCTCCTGCTCCCCCATGGTACCTGGGGCCCGGCTGAGGTCCAGCGGCTTGGGCTTAGGGATGGGCTTGGGGGGCCGGTCACGGGTCGGGGGGCCTCGGCGCAGACCCCCCCGGCTCTGCCGCACCTCAGGCAGCTTGGTGAGGAACTTCTTCTCCACATACTTGGCACGGATCCACGTCTCCTTCTCGGCCCTGAGGGGACAGGATAGGATGGTGGGGGGGGGTGTCATTGAGTGGAGGGGGCTAGGGGCAGAGTCTGCAGGAGTCTGGGAGTTGGGCCTCACCGGGTGCAGCCGGGGTGGGGTCTTTTCACTGTCATCTCCTCTACACGTGCCTCGTAGATGCCGTTTACGGTGCTGTTCCCCAGCTCACGCATCAGCTGCCGAGGGTTGAGCCAGGCGCCTGTCTGTCATGGCCCAGGCCCCACCCTCTACCTATCCCCTACAGCTAAAGGCCTGCCCCCAAGCCCCACCGCAGGAACCTGGCACCTGTTGGTCACACCTAAAGCCCACCTCCTATTCCCTGTTCCACCCCATGGGACACCCATGCCTGTCAATCACAATAAAAGCCTACCTACATCCTCAGAGCCCTGCCCCACACCTCCTCTGAGCCTGCCTCATAGGCCTATCACAGTCACAGATGGGTCCTGGCCCCCTCCCCAGGGCTCTGCCCCACACAACCCTGGCCCTGTCTGTGAAGCCAAGCCCTGAACCCACAGCTCCCCAGCATAGGACCCATGTGCCAACCCCAGAATCCTGCCCACATTGACTGGTACGAGGGTTCTATCACAGCCCAGGACCCCCACCCCCATAAGACAAATTTATCAATCAGTGCCCCAAAGCCCTGCCCATCCCCATAGCCCCACCCCCTTGGACCATCACACCTGTCAATCACAGCCCCCTAGCCCTGCCCCCATAGGACACACACCTGTCAATAACTGCCCAAAAGCCTTGCCCCCACCCCTAGCACCCTTAAAGCTATCAGTCACTGCTCCAGAGCCCAGGCCCCAGCCCCACCTTGTTACCTTGACCAGCTCAGGCTCCCAGGAGTCCAGCAGCAGGGACCGCACCTTGGAAAAGTGGACACCCAGGCTCCTGCAGGGTGGGGGAGGTGAGATGAGGGGGGACCCTCTAAACCCTCCAGTGGTCCCAAGGGTCTGTGTGGAGGGTCCCAAAACAGTGCTGGGGGGCTCTGTGGGGGAGGTCCCAGGAGCAATAAGGGGGGTCCCCAAGCAGATGCTGCAGGTAGGCGTGGCATGGGAGGATCCCACATGGGTACTAGGTGGTGGGGGCTTAGTCAGGGGAGTCCCAAGGGACATGGGGGGGACCCAGGTGGGTGATGGGGGCGAAGCTGTATGGGGGGTTCCCAAGGACTATGGCAGGGTCTCTGATGGGTGCTGGGGGCTATGTGTTGGGGCGGCTGTGGAGAGGGTCCCACCTGGATGCTGGGGGATATGTGGGGTCCCACACAGGTACTAGGGAGTGGGGGTTGTGGGGAGGTTCCAGGGGCTATTGGGGGGGGTCTTAGGTAGGTGCTGGGGCACAGGGGTGGCATGGGGGGTGGGTCCCCACAATGGGTGATGTGGCTGCATGGGAAGGCCCTGGGAGCTGAAGGGGGCTGTCAGGCAGGGGCTGGAGGTCCTGGGCGCACCTGTGGATGCCAGAGCACTCGATGCAGAGAGTGATGCCCAGGTTGATGCTGGCCCACTCAGGTGCAGGCTCACGGCAGTCACAGCATTGTGCATTACCCTCCAGCCGCTGCACCAGGTCCAGCACTCGCTTGTCGGGGGGCTCCCGTGGGATGCCTGCTCGGCCCCCCGGCAGCAGTGTGGTGGCCGAAAGCGAGGCTGGGCGCTCCACTGGCTGCAGGGGACACAAGGGGGTGGGGCGCAGTGTCATTGTGGGAGTCTTACCTGTCTGGGGGGACTTGTGCGGGGGGATCTCTGTACCTGCCTGTGGGGCCACTGGGGTGGGGGGGGTGGGGGCTCTGTACCTGCTCAAGGAGGTCTCACTTGCCTGGAGAGTTATGTGGAGAATCTCTGTACCTGCCTGGAGTGGGGGTCTCTGTACCTGCCCAGTATAGCTGGGGGTGGTGGGGAAGCTTGGGGGGCCCAGGGGGTTCCATACCTGGCCAGGGGTCTGTGCCCGCCCCTCACTGAAGGCTGAGGCAATGCTGCTCTGCACGGCGCTCATCCAGGCCTGCTGCTGCCGCTCCGAGTCCGCCTGCAGCAGGCAGCTCCTGGGTATGGGACATGAGGGGCACATGGAAGATCAGGCAAGCTCGAGGAGTCTCCTGGGGGGGTCAGAGGGGTTCCTGAAGGGTCCCAGTTTGGGGGGGAGGGGGCGCATCTCAGTGGATGAGGAGAGTTGGAAGGGTCTAAGGGGAATGCCGGGGACAGGGGGTGGTCCCTGGGGAGGAGATTAGGAGATACTGGGAGGGTCCCAGAGAAGAAGTGGAAGGTCTCTGTGGGTCCCACAGAGCAGGGAAGAGTACTGGCAGCATCTAGGAGGGTGAGAAGGGTCCCTTGGGACCCCTACAGGGGAACCTAAGTGGGGGGTCAGGGGGATCCCACAGGGATGGGGGGCTTAGTGGATGAAGGAAGTTGGCAGGGATCCAAGGGAAATGGGGTGGTTCCAGAGGAGTGGAGGGTTGGGGGGGTTCTAAGGGGTAAAAGTCCCAGGGGAAGAGTCTCTGGGGGGGTCCCAGGGAACAGAAATGGGAGGTCT
>JAGPOW010003005.1:14095-27175 GCA_030014935.1 Caiman crocodilus
GCACAGCTGGGCGAGAGCCCAGGCTCCCAGGCCCCCTCCTGCCCTGTGATGGTGTCGCAGCTGGAGCCAGCAGAGCTCAGCACTTCTCCTGGGGCCCTTGAGGGAGCTCTGGTACCCCTCACTGCCAGCCTGCAGCCACTGGTCCCTGTGCCCCCAGCTCTGCCTGTGCCCTTCACTCCCAACCCGCAACCCCCCTGGCTCTGCCAGCGCCCCACACTCCAAGCAGGCAGACACACCCTGGAGTCCCGGCTATCTCCACCCAGCACCTTCAGCCACTCTCTGCTTTCAGAGCAGCTCCTCTGTGACCCCCGCACCCAGCCAACGTCTCCTGGTACCTGCCCAGGTGAGCTCCGGATGTGCAGCCAACCCTGTCGGGATCATGGCTCCAGATCCTGGCCCAGGAGACATCCTCCAGGTCAGTTTCCACGGGCCGTGGTTGCCACAGGGGTTGGAGTCTTTGATGCCTCAGTGGGCCAGGTTAGGCCAAGGCTGGGCAAGAAGTTGGGGAGGAGGTGGCTCTGGCAGGGCCGCAGAGTAGATGGGGGTGTCACATCACCTACCGTTGCATTATGGGGCACAGCACTGCCTGGGGTCTATGGTGGGGTTTGAACTCGTGTCCCTCTGCAACTTCTGCTCCTGCCCCAGGGACCTCCAAATCGGGGCGCTCACCCCCTTGCCCCGCCCCACCAGGCACAAAAGCTGCCAGCTGTTACAGCCTGTGTGTCGGGGGTGAGAAAAGAGGGAGAAATGCTCTCAGCTTCAGGGACCCCCCAGAACCTGCCCTGGGTCCCAGTTGCCCCCCACCCCGATACCTACCCTTACTGGACTCCAAAACCAACTGCCTGGGAGAGGCAGTAGCATTTCTATCCAGGCAAGAATCTATCATGGCTTATTATTGCCCCCACTATTCCTGCTGCTCTCTTCACTGCCCAGCTGTTAAAGGACCCTCTCCCCTTTTGAATGGCCCCGACCTTCCGTAAGTCAGGCTGCGATTCTGCCCCTGGCCCTCTGGGCTGGATTTAACTCTAGCTAAAACACACCCACTCAGGTGTGGAAAGATTAACTTGGGGGAACATCCACATGGTGAGGAAAATAGTGTCCACTGGAAGCACCGCCCAGGGCTCAAGAAGGCCAGATGCTGTTTCATGAGTACTTTTAATTGTAAGGACGAGAGAACAAAAGAAAAAGCAGCTTGTGATTATTTTGTCATAGGGAATCATAGCGAAGTCAGAGTGAAAGGGGCCTCTGGAGGTCATAGTCATCATTATGGGGTCATAGTGATGTCAGGCTGAAGAGGACCTCCAGAGGTCATCTGGAGGCACAGAGTCCTATATGTATGGCTAGAAGGGACCTCCAGAGGTCACATCCAGTCCAACCTCTACCTGAGGCAGGATCAGCCCTGTCCAAATCACCCCAGACACGTCCAGCAGCAAACCTCTTTGTAAAACTACTGCCCATCCTGACGCGACCCCAGATATTTATTGCATCCGAACCTGCCCCAGGGAAAGCAGGGGGACCACAGCCACCAATGTCCTGCTGCTGTAGAAGGTTGTTAAAAGACACTCCAGGGACCCCCGGTAGAGGCCATGTCCCTGGTACAGAGGAAGGCAACCCCCCCGCCACCAAGTCTGTACCAATCTGACCAGGGGATAAATCCCTTCCTGACCCCAGGTATGGCATCGGTCTGAGCCTGAGCAGAGGACAAGACCCTCTAGTCAGGAGCCTGCGGAGTTGGTCCCAGCAGGAGCATTCTCGCACAGCCCAGTCCCACGCCCAGCCCGGGCTGCAGCCAGCACCCAGAGTCTCTGGGGGAGGCTTAAAAAACACCTGACACATGGAGCAGAAAATAGGGCTAAGGGGGCAACAAGCAAAGCCCAGAAGCCTGGAACATCCCTATAGCAGAGCACAGGCATCACAATGCCTAGATGATCTCAGTGCATGTCCAACCTCTCCTTGAACCCTCGAGTTCAAGGAGATGATGGAGAGTGCACAACTCCCTTGGGCATAGACCTGGCTCCACCTAGATCATCCCCAACCAGTGCCTGTCCAGCCTCTCCTTGAACCCCCTCCAGTGCTGGAGGGTGCACAACTCCCCTGGACAAGGCACCAACATGTGAGGCACAGAGCAAGAATCAAACTGGGACCTTCTGATTTTCCTGAAGCCAAGAGGGAATTGCTTCCACCCGTGCTGCTCCATGTCAGGGGGTGCTGGCTGCAGCCCAGACTGGGGATGGGGACTGGGCTGTGCCAATGCCTCTCCTCTAGCCAAGTCATGCACCACCCAATAGAGGTCCAGTTGTTTCTGTTTCCCTCTGAAACCGAATCGTCCAGCCTTTCATCCCGAGCAGTGTAGCAAAGCTTTCAGTTTCCTTTTATCCACGTGTGCTGTGTTCCACATCATCTGCGCATTCTAGGTCTGCCCCGGCCGGTCAATGACACGCATGTTAGGCCATGCCATGACGCTGACTTGGGGCCCATGGGTGGGCTCTGGGATCTCCTCTGTAGGAACGCAGCTGGTGCCGTGGCGCCGAAACCCAGCGTCGCATACACAGCTCTCCATGCATGGTGCTGGGCACAAGGTGGCATGGGGGCAGGCTGCATGGCAGGGGTCTGCACAGGGCTGGTAGTGGCTGTGGGCCGGACACCTGGGGACTGTGGGGAGGACAAAGCCAGTCAAGAACCCCAGCACCATCCTGAGCTCAGATTAGACAACCGGACCACCGGCTTTCTACTCACGGGTGACCACTCAATGGGACTGAGATAAAGCAGGACCCCGAGGTAGGATCTAGAGCCCCCAAAAAAGCACCAGTGGAAGGAATGGGGGTGAATTCAGGATGTGGGGAAGGGAAAGGCAGGGAGAAGCAAAGAGACTGAGTCCAAGTGCTGGGATGGGGGCATCTCCCATGTGGGTACCAAGAAAAAAGAGGACTCTTTGGCTACAGAGGATCTGCTTATCCGGGGACAAGGACACTATTCCTGCTTGCTACTGAGCATGGCAGTGAGGGTCCTGGTCCCTGAATCAGGACTTCTTAGAGATCTAGACCCTCAATGCTGGGGGCTACAAGAAAGCGTGTGTATACACTTGCAAATAAGCACACTTAAATGTAATGCACATTAGCTTAATGTGCATTAAGCAGGCTTAGGCAAGTGTCTACACATGCACTAACTGTGTGTGGACCAACATGGGACTCAAGTTAGTCCCAAGTCAGTCGGCACACACAGTGTTAATGTGCCGTAACTAATCGCGTCTTAACTAATTGCACCTATATTTGATACCTGTGTACCTACACCATTTTTAAAGCGCGTTAAGGGCATGTGCATGTAGATGCATGCCCTAATGCACCTTAAATTTAGGATAATGTGCCTTAAATGCGTCTTGTGTAAATGTGCCCAGAGAGGAACAAAACTCAGCTCCCTCTCCTTTCTGGCCTTCACTCTCTGCCACCACACAATGCAGGAGTCGTGCCCTGCCTTGCGCTGTGACCCCTCATTCTTGTATCATGGGACACAGTTGGTAATGAATCCCCATGGACTTTCTCCTAGAACCGTGGTTTCCAACCTGTGGTCTGTGGACCCCCTGGAGGGTCTGCAGACTATGTCTAAGGGGTCCACAAAAGATGACGGTGATGAAACAAAAGCATGTGAATACCCACATTAGCCATTCAAAGGGCTCTGCACCTCCATTAGGTATTTTTTAGGAGTGCTCAGGGGAAAACTACTCTAAAAATTGCCACTGACTGAATCAGACCTTAGATCTGTCTTGCCCCATCTCCTGGGTCACGTCAGCAGACAGCAAAGGCCAGAAGGGAGAGTGAGCTGGCTCTGAGCGGAGTTTTGTTCTTCCCAAAGGGTTCCCAAAGGTATTGAGGGTCTAACCTTTGGGAGGCGTGGGGACCACACCTGGGTGCAGTACTGGTGGGAATTGGATTGGGAGGGATGGAGAAGGTGTCAAACCAGCTCAGAGCTCAGAGGTAGTGAGGGGTCTACTTACCGCAGAAGGAGTTGTTTCTCCACGGGGAGATGCTGGCATTTGCCCGCTGGCAGGCAGAGGCATAGGTCTGAATGGAAGGGCACAGCACACGCGTGTCCCCGCCAGACACGCACACATCAAAGACACAGGCCAACATGTAGGGGCTGGGGTCCAGCTGGGCATGGCACATGGAGAAGGGCCCATCGGGGTCCTGGAGCACCCAGCACTGGGACTTCGCTGCCACCAGCCCAGCATCCTGGGCGCAGCCCGGGCACACCTCCAGGCAGCCATCAGTGCAGCCAGGCACTGATGCCACCTTCCAGCCCGCAGCCAAGCTGGAGGCATCGGGTGCCTGGGAGTCATCCGGCAGCAGGTCGTCGTCATCAGGGGACCCG
This sequence comes from Caiman crocodilus, assembly GCA_030014935.1. Taxonomy (NCBI): domain Eukaryota; kingdom Metazoa; phylum Chordata; order Crocodylia; family Alligatoridae; genus Caiman; species Caiman crocodilus. The sequence continues at coordinate 18,461 of JAGPOW010003005.1, forward strand.
TTGAAGTTCCCGCAGAGCCCGCAGGTGTGGCCGCGGAAGGCCGGGGGCAGGATGAGCTCCAGGCCATGGGCCAAGTCAGAGTGGAGCTGCAGTCCAAAAGCCGTGGTCAGTGCCACAAGCAGCCCATTTGCATGGACCGTGATGCCTGCGGCTGGCAGGTGCAGGGGCAAGGGCTGGGCCACACCATCCACCTGCGGGGGAGAGAGGACAGCACCAAGGAGTCATACCTGGGCCAGGGCAGAGAGTCGTAGGGAAGCGGGGCTGGATGGGACCGTCAGAGGTAGGGTGACCACTTTTATGGGACCAACTGGGGAGCTGAGATGAAGTTAGCCAAGACTTTGAATGAGAGATGTGCTTCATCAGGTCTCTGATCCCTGCAAACCAGGCCCGGCCCGGCGAACACCAGCTGAGGGGAGGGGGTGTGGGAAAATCTTGGGTGGGAGGCAGACACTCAACAAGCACATCTAATTGTGTGTCTGCTATTTGGCTGTCTGCTGCCCTCGAGAATCTCTCACCCCCTTCTGTCCCCGACTACGACACTGCTGGTCACTAGCTCTGTCCTGGGCAATGCTGCCACTTGCTAGCTCTGTCCCAAGTGATGACACCAGTCGCTAGCTCTGTCCCCAGCTCGGACTCTGCTCGCTAGCTCTGTATCTGGCTGCAACACCAGTTGCTAGTTCTGCCCCCACCCTCAATGCTGGTCGCTAGCTCTGTCCCAGGAGAAGCTGCCAGTTGCTAGCTCTGTCCCAGGCTATGACAGCCCGTGTCTTGGGCTATGACACTGGTCACTAGCTCTGCCCCGGGTGATGCTGCTGTTCCTAGCTCTGTCCTGGGCTATGATGCCAGGCGCTAGCTGTGTCCTGGGTGATGCCGCTGGTCGCTAGCTCTGTCTCAGGCTACGATTCCAGTCACAACTCGGTCCCAGGCGATGACACGGGTCATTAACTCTTTCCCAGGTGATGACACTAGTCCAATACAAGGTCTCAACCTAAGGAATCCCAGCCTCTCTCATACCTTCTTTTGGAAGCTGTTGGATATTTTAGCCAAGCCACAGAGTAGGGATGACCAGGACTGGTCTGTGGGCTGGATGAACAGTGCAGATTGGACAGTGCCTGCAGGTCGCTCCAGCCAGTCTGGGACTGCGATGCCTGCCCCAGAACCCATGTTATATGTGGTGGTGCCTGCTCCGGAGTGGGCACCACGGGCGCTGGATGCGGCAAGCACTGAGGGGTCCCCGACCGGCCAGCACCAAGGTCCAGATGATGCAGCTCCTTTACCCTAGTTCCCCCCCCCCCATTAATCTCAAGTTTTCTAAACCCAAGTTCTCTCAATGTTTCCAGCTGAGTGAATCAATGTTCTCAGCCTGGCAGAGCCTCCCCGGCCCCTCCGCTGCTGACTTCAGGAGGTGTTGGCAATGACTCCGACTCCTCTCCACGCAATGCCCACCCCCTCCTGAAGCCTAATCCCAGGCCCTGAATGCAGGAGAAGGGCGAGTCCCAAAGCCTAGGGAAGACTTAATTATGCTGTAGCTCTGGGAGAGAGAGTCAGATGGGCGTGGGCAATGCAGCTCAGTACACAAATCTGCCTCCAAGGTGGTGGACCTAGAGAGCAGTGCTTCTCAGACATTTTTGATGCCAGGCCTCCCCTCATTAGACTCCAGGGCCCCTTCTGGAAATCCCAGCTCTTCACTTTCACTGCTTTCTTGCTTTCTTCACTTGGAAAAATCCTAGCGGGACTCTCCTGTTGCAAAGCCCTCAAAAGGCCCCAGGAGGGTTCAGACTCCCTGGACTCCTCCTGGAAAACTCTGGGTTGATCTGGTGGATCACAGGTAGGAGTTTGCACAAATGATAGTGCTAAGTGCCCGTGGTACCCTTCAAAGGGTCTCACGGCATCCCCCAGGAGGAGCAGCACCCCGTCCAGAATCACCACCCGAGGGACATTGGCATCGAGGTTGGAGAGATCTTACGCTGAATGGGAAACTCATTTTTCTGGTTTTTTGCTCATAATATCCCTGAATGCTGGATTTTCGTCTTGTTTTTGGAAGGCAGACTACAGATAAATACAAGATCCTCCCACAGGTGTGGCCAACCACATCCAGCAACTGGCTGGCCCTACGCGGCCTGTTTCAAGCCAAAAAACATTAACATGAACCCTTTTAAAGCCACCACAAAATGGGCAGCTACTGCCAATTCTGCAGCCACTGTAGCCCAGTGTCTCCATGCTTCCATTCCAGCAAAGAGATTCGGTTTTTCCTGTTTAGGACATGCCTGCTCGATTTTGGAGGGCTGGTTTTGGGGGGGGAAACCGTGTGGTAGATGAATAGATATGGTATTTTCCCACTCATATCACGCCAAAGACCCAATGATGAGAGGACAGGATGTTTCTAGCTCTCCAGAGACAAAAGTTCAGGGACTTCCCCTGGAATTGTTCACCCCATAGAGTTACCTCCACGGTGCCAGGCTGTCCTCTCCGTAGGTGGATGTGGACCCCATTCACCAAGACGGACACCTCCGATAGCCCGGCCACAGGGTCCTGGGACTGGTTCTTGTGCGTCACGTGCACACGGAAGTAGGGCGCTGCTGGGGAGACCCCACAGGCCTCGGCAAAGATGTAACTGCAAGTGCCACGTAGATCGTAGAGCCGCCCGTCGAAGGTGTGGTAGTGGGGCAGCCCGGCTGCCCAGCAGATGCCAGGAGGGGGCACGTGACAGCCCAGAAATCCCTCGTGCGTGCTGCAGATCTCCCCCGGGGCACAGGTGGCATTGGAGCATTGAACCATGTGGGACGAGCCCTGGCACTGGCACCGCTGCTGGCACCGCTCGCCTTCCCAGAACTGCTCTCCAGGTAAATAGTAGCGGCCATTGTGGGTGCAGCCACATTGCTCTGGGCTTACACACGTGGTGCCACTCAGCACCAGCCCTGCATCACACTGGCAGCCTTCAGCACATGGCGTGGGGCAGGGCTGGGGCTCCACCGGGCTGGCACAGGAGGCTGGGCAGGATGGGCCACAAAGCTTGTAGTGGCTGTGCGGGGGGCAGAGCAGCTCTGGAAGAGATGGGGGCAGGGGTTAGACATGCTAAAGGAACCCTGTTTTCACTCATTTGCTGCACCAGTGGTCTCAAATTGCTCTGTGTTTGATGTAGAAGCAAGGAATCATGGGAAAACAGGGCTGGGGGAGACCTCAGGAAGCTACATCTGGTCCAAGCCCCTGCTCGAGGCAGGACCGTGCTCTCAGCCACGTGCTGCTGCCGCCTCTCAGGCTGTCTGTAATACTTGTAGTGGCTGTTGGGAGCAGGGGGAACAGAGCAGCTCTGGCTGAGACACGGCGGGGGTTAGACCCCATTGTTGACCTCCAGATCCCCTTGTTACAATCAAGGCCCCCCACCCCCATTACACTCCAGATCCGGCTCTGAAAATCCTAGCTCTTCCCTTTCACTTGTTTCTTGCCTGCGGAAAAATCCAAGAGCAATTCTCCCATTGCAAAGCCCTCAAAAGGCCCAATCTGAGGAGGAGGGTTCGGACCTTTTGGACTCCTGTTGGAAATGTCTGGGTCGATGTGGTGAATAGTGGGTGGAAGTTTGCCCAGCCGATTGCACTAATCCTTGGAAGGACCTCACGGTACCCCGTGCAGCCTGTCAGGCGGGTCGGGTTGGGTCCAGCCTGGGCACCGCATCATACCCTTGTGGGGGCTCCAGGGTGGGGTAACTGGTGGTGGGGCTAGATGCTGGATTCCAGCAGGGTACAGAGGTGCTGCCTGAAGCCAAACCCAGCTTGAGACCCTGCATCTGGCCTTTGCCTCTGGGTTTCCCTTTGGATCCAGTAACTTGATCCCAGATTCCTGTCCTGCCAATGGGGTCCATGGCTGGCTCCTGCCTTTTCCCAGTGGCTTAACCACCAGGCAAGACACCCATGACCCAGTATCTCTGCATCCCCCTGCATTAATGGGACATGTTGGAGCTTGAGCTTGCTAATGAAGGGTCTCCTTGGATCTGGAATGAGAAGGACTATTCACAAAGAGTCTCCTGTCTACAGGGAAGGGTCTACTCACCGCAGCCAGCCTTGTGGCGCCAGGGTTGGACGGACAGGCCGCGGCGCTGGCATTGTCTGGCGTAGCTGCTCAGTGCCTCACACAGGGACCGGCGGCTGCCCCGCTCGGCGCACGTGTCCTTCATGCAGCTCTCGGCCAGGGGCTGCGCAGAGGCCGGCATGCCACATGCGTGGAAGGGCCCGTTGGCATCAACAAGCATCCCACAGGCATTTGGGGATCCATACTGGGCCAGCTCAGCTTCACTACACAGTGCTGGGACCCCCACGGCTAAGCAGTGAAAGGGGGATCCAGGCTCCTTCCAGCTGTCCCTGAAGGTGGCAGCATCATGGACCAGAGTGCCAGCGGGTGTCCGGAAATCATTGCTTGGGTCCCCATCGAAGTCTCCCCCGAGCCCACAGAGAGCTCTAGCATAGGCCTCGGGGATACTCATGGTCACATCACGGGACCTGTCATAGGAGACGCTGAGGCCGAAGTCTGTCTGGACCACGGTGGATGAGCTGCTGAAGTAGGCACGGACTTTCCCTGCTGCCAGGACCAGGGGCAGGTTGGCTAGAGACCCATTCACCTGCGGGCACACAGAGAAGCCTGTGAGGCGTGGATAAAGGGCAGGAGGCAGTGGTGAAGCTGTACCCCCCCACCTTTCATATTGCAGCTCCACTGCAGACCATCTGAGACTTTTATCTCAAACCCCAAAAGGTAAGATTATCTCCACCTTTCCCTTCGTGCTCACAGGTGTGTTCCCTGCCCTCCCCTGTCGGTGGCTGCTGCTTTACCAGCAGTCCCAGCAGTGGGGGCAGCAGTAAAGCCAGGCTGTGTAGGGGCTGGGCTCAGAGCCAGTGGCCGGGGTAAGGGGGTCAGTTTCCAGCCCCTGCGCCTGCTCCAGGGACCTCCACCCATGACCACTGAGGCTGAGCCCAGCCCCCATGCAGCCCCCCCCGTGACATGAGAGAGGATGAAAGCATCATGTCACCTGGTTGAGAATCACTGGTTTAAGCCCAGTGGGATTGGAGAAAGGAGGAGGGTGCAACACCTGGTTGAGAATCACCGGGCTAAGATCAGCATGATGGGAGAGAGGGGATTTTTAAGGTGGTCTTTGGGCTGAAAGGTGCCGATTTCTCAGTCATTCAGAAATGCCTTCACCTGGACCCGGCTGTCCTGCCCCGCTGATATCGCAACACGATGCCCATAGACTTCCACCTCCACCCGGCGCACCCGGGACATGGCAATGGACCCCCAGTGCTGACTCTCCACCCGGACGGCGAAGCCAGGGAGCTGCCCAGGAGGGCCGCAGTACGTGCTCAGGGTGTACGTGCAGGCCCCTGGGGTGTCAAAGGTGGCTCCGTCGAACGTGGTGTAGTGCAGGTGGCCAAAGACCCTCAGGAGGCCGAACTGCATGGGGTGGCATCCCCGGACACCATCCAGGATTCGGCAGGTCTCCAGGGCCGCGCAGGCATGGGGCTGGCACTGCATGGGTTGGGCTGGCTCCCGACAGATGCACTTGCGGCTGCAGGTGTCGGTCAGGATCAGCTCCGTGCCTAGAGCATGGTAGTGGCCGTCCAGCAGGCACCCGCACTGTCTCCGGGGCACGCACACGCCCGCCTTCCATGTGTAGCCCTCCCTGCAGAAGCAGCCAGACACACAGGGCTTCCTGCAGCGGGCAGGGGCGCCGGGGTCCGCGCATGAGGCTGGGCAGGCCGGGCCGCAGAAATCGAAGTACTGGTTGGCCGGGCAGAGGAAACCTGGTGGGAGCGAGGGAAGAGCGACCCTTGCAGGATTTCACTGAGTGGCCCCTTCGCGACTCAGCAGGGCTCTACCCGGGGCCACGTGTCTGCTCAGACGCTGGTGCTGTGGCCGTTACACTCGTTAGGCTCCAGCCCCCTTCATTAGGCTCCACATCCCCCCCAGATTAGCTTCCAGGTCCCTTTGTTAGCCCTGCACCCTGCATTCGATCCCAGTTCCCAGCTTCCCAGGCCCCTTGTTGGACTCCAGGACCCCCTCGTTAGGCTCCAGTTTCGCCCTTGTTAAGACCCCATGCCCTCCCATTAGACTCCAGTTCTCCTCCTAAGCCTCCACCTCCCTCTTAGGCTCCAGTTCCTATTGTTAGACTCCAACCCCATGTTAGACTTCAGTTATCCCTCATCAGGCTCCAGCCCCGCTCTCACATGGGGTATACATGCATTCACTCCTTGTCTGTAGAATCACACGCATATCAGGGCCATGCCTTGGTGACCATGAACCCGACCAAGACTTTGCTACCCAACCAAGCCCATGCCAGTTTGTTAGGATGAGGATCTCCTGGCTGTGATTCCTGGCCAGCACCAGGTTCCCTGAGACCTCAGTAACCCCAAGGACAGCAACCCCAAGCCCCCAGTGCTCACCGCAGCCCAGGGCCCGTCTCCAGCTGGGCACCCGCACGCCCAGCAGGGCGCACATCTCGGCATAGGACTCCAAGGCGGCGCACAGCATGCGGTTGCCCATCCCATACTGGCACAGGTCGTAAACGCAGGACTCGAGGTAGGGGCCAGGGAGCTCATGCCAGTGGCACTCGGCGAAGGGCCCCGAGCGGTTGGTAAGGATCCCGCAGAGGCGCCGGACCTCAGGGAGTGCCAGGCACGGCCGCAGCTCGCCTGTGCCATTTGTGCACCTGGAGCCATTACGGGAAGGCAGTGGGTTATTTCCATGTTGCAAGGCCAGGGAAGGTCCGACTCACCTCCCACAGGCCACGTGTGGGCTGATGCAGCCTGGAGCCCCAGGTACCCAGTAAAGGGGGTGCCAGGATGGCCAGAGGAGTGGCCAAGCTCTGGCTACATGGGGAGGCTGAGGGAGATGCCACCGAGAGCCAGGGGGACCCATTCACAGTTCCTCAGCCACTGCCGGATGCAAGCTATTGGCCCCCCACTTGTCCCGTCCTTAGCCTCCAGGCGCCATCACCCCTCTAGACTCCAGTTCCCCCTTCTTAGACTGGTTTGGAAAGGGTCACTGACAGGGTGGATCTGGACTGGTGTGCCCTCCCCCAGGGATCTGGGGAGCCTGGAGCTGACCTGCCCGCCCATCTCCAGCTGGGAAGAGACCCCCAGGACTCTGCCGGATGCCGACGGAGCTCCCGGAGCGCCGCACAGACATCCTCCCCGAAGCCACTGGGACCTGGGTCCAGCTAGGCCCTCTCCAGTGTGGTCCCAGAGACCTCTTCCAGCCCCCAGACCCCTCTGGAGCGTGGCTGAATTTTGCAGCCCCCTCCCCCACTCCCAGGTGAGAGCCATCCTATTGGGACCAGAAGGCCAGAAAGGTTCAAAATCCCCAAGCTGGTGCCGACCTGCTGGGTCCCTTCCCACCGCTGTCTGCCCCCAAAGAGGGTAAACCCAAACCCAGCCATAACCAGAGCCACTTGGCCTCAGGTCCCGTAAGAAGCCAGGAGCTAGGGGGCCTGGTCTCCTCTCCCGGGCAATGACAATGCCAGGCCATGCTGTGGCACTGGCTGGTCCCACAGAGCACGGGGCTGGCTTGAAGAACCACCCCCGGCTCCAAAGCTCCCCAAAACCCCCTAGGTCTGAGCAGGGCAGCAGTGGCTTACCCTGGTGGGCTGCGGTCAGAGACCCAGGCGTTGCCAAACTGGGCATCGTCGTGGGCGGGGGTCCCGTCCGGCAGCACCTTGTCACCTGCAGGGTCCCCATCGAAGTCACCGCACATGCCGCAGAGCCCACGCCGGTGCTCGGGTCCCACGCGCACAAAAGCGCTGCTGGCACCGTTGAACTGCACCTCCAGGCTGCCCCCGGCCCTCACCACCAGCAGGCCCTTCAGCCGCACGATGTCAGCACTGGGGCCCAGCTGGGCCGGCAGCCGCGTCCTTGTCCCGTTGACCTGGCCCGGGAGGGGAATGCGGTCACTTCACGCCCGAACCGGCCTGCGCCTCGCCCTGGGAGGCAGCGGATGCCAGCAGGCAAACCTGACCAATGCCTGACCTCCAGACCCTGGAACATAGTAAGCCACGCCCCTTCTTTACTTGACCCCACCCCCTCCCTGCTCTGACCCTGCCCCCAGAGGTGTGGATTAATGGCGCTGCCATGGGTTTCTGTAGCAAGGCAGAAGCCAACGCCCTTGATCTATCAGCAGCTGCAGGGCCAGGGAAGAGTTAACCGGAGACACTGCCCTTCCCAGCAGCATCCTCCTCGCCAAGGCTGGAGGTTCGAGCCCTGCTACCTCCATGCTGGAGCCCCCTTTATCTTGTGCCCCGTGTCTCAAGAGAAGAGAAGCCCAGCTGCACACTGCGCCCCGGAGCAGGATGTCACTGGGAAAGAAGAGAAGAGACTACGACCCCTGCTTGGGCATAGGCTGTGTTTGGGTCACGTCAGCCTCTGCTGGGGGTAGTCTAATGCCATGGGGGCAATCATGGGCGAATCACCCCAGGGAAGGGGTCGATGCGAGCAGGAGTGCACAGACAAGGCACTGAGACACAGACTCGTACAAGACAGGGTTGACTGGCACCTTTGTAGGCTAACTAAGATATTCCACATCTGAGTCCAGTTTTGGGCCCCCCACTATAGAAGGGATGGGGCGAGTTGGAGAGAGTCCAGTGGAGGGCAATGAACATGGTTCGTGGGCCGGGGGCATAACTGGTGAGGAGAGGCTGAGGGAACCGGGTTTATTTAGTCTGCAGAAGAGAAGACGGAG
>JAGPOW010003005.1:58945-71946 GCA_030014935.1 Caiman crocodilus
CCTGGCCCCACTTGGGTCAGGGGTCTCCCGAACACCTGCTGGAGCTGGTATCTCAGCTTTTGGCAAAGCATCAGGGCGCTTGACACAGGACTTCCCTCCGTGCTGGGAATGTGTCTCCTGCACGCAGCTCCCGGACGAGGCTCCTACAGAGCCCAGCACAGCCCACGGGTGTCATGCCGGTCCGTGCCCACGCAGCTCCCAGGGATGGAGGTGGGGGGAAATCAGGGTGCGGGGGGCATGGACTTGCACGTTATGCACCAACTCGGTGTCACACGTCTCTGTGAGACGCGGCTGCTCCCGGCCTTTGTGCCCATGGCCTCTGCCCTGATGCCACATCCCTCTATTCAGCCCTGACACCCACCACCTACTGGCTCCTAAATCCCAGAAGAAGCAGCTCTGACTTTCCTGGGTGACAGCTATGAATGGACCCATCACCCTTGGGTGTATCCCATAGGGAGCAATGGGTCCTGGGTCCCTTGGGCCTCCTCCTTAGGACATCCTGAACCTCACTGCTTGCCCCCATGGGTCCTCCTTCCCTGTCCATCTCCCCCAGCACCTTCACAGGCCCTTTCCTGGCCCTCCTCCAGCCTTGCTGAGCTATGGGCCCAGGACCCTGACTAGAGCCCCCTGCCATGTGGTGCCCCTCACTCCTGTCCCGCAGCCCCCAGCCCCCCAGCCCCTTTCCTAACCCTGCTCCAGCCTTGCTAAGCCTCAGGACCCAGGTTGAGATGCAGGCACCAGGCCCCACAGGGTTCAGGAAACAAGCACTTGTGGGGTGCCATCACAGCAGGAGGCTGCTGCAATTCTCTTAATGAAGCCCAATGTTTTTTGTGGGGGTGTGTTTTTGTGGGGCGCAGCTCACCCAGCTGATGTTTGCAGGAACACGTCCACTAGTGAGGCCAGGCGCAGGCCTACAGTGGGAAGCATTGTGATGCCCCTTGATGCATGCAGTGGGCATCTGTGCCTGCAAGGCTGCACCCAGGCCTGATCCCAGCATCTCCAAGGGAAGGAGAGGATGGGCAGGGTGGAGCGACTGCAGGAGGAGAAACTGAGGCCAGAAGAGGGACAAGAAGAGAGATGCTGGAGGGAGGCAGGAGTCAAGCTTGCAACAAAGAGAAAGTCTCCGGGGGTTTATTATCACCTGGCGCTCAAGGACGAGGCCAGTCAATAACAGGTGCCAGGCACGTCTTTGTTGCCCGGTGTGGAAGGAAAGACCGGGACTCGGGATGGCCTGACGTGGGGGTGCTGGGAGTGGAGCAAGATGCACCGAGGGACTGGACCTGTTCTGGGGGTACGTGGGTACCAGGAGTTATGGCAGGGTGGGGAGCCGTGGGGGTGGGCGGTGGGTCCCCCTACTGCTGGGGGCCGTGGGGCATAGGGTACCTGGAGTGGTGCTTCCCCAGGGTGGAAGGGGCTGAACGGGGGGCGGTGGAGCCTGGTGTCGCTTCCACTCACACGCTTGTGTACACACTAACATGCTCATATACACACTGACACACTCACACACATGCACACACGCACACGCATGCACACACACGCATTCGCATACACAGTCACACACTCTGCATTCACATGCTCACTCACAGACTCTCATGCATGCGCGCGCGCACACACGCACACACACTCCATTCATATAGACACTCACACTCACCCCCTCTCATGCTCTCACACATACATACATGCACACTCACACACACACTATATATTCACATGCTCACTTACACTTTTGCACCCATGCATTGACACACAGTCACACCCCCTCTTGACAGTCACACACATTCACACATACTTTCACTCACACTCTCAGGCACGCACGCACGCACACATATACATAGTCATACACACTAGCCACATTTGCACACATACTTTCACTCTTGCACATACACACCCTCTCACAGGTATACACACTCACTCTTGCATGCATGCACACACACCCGTGCACCCGCCTCCCCCCATGCCCATTGCAGAGACAGGGCCTGGGAACAGCATCCATCTGCACTGAGGTACCTACGACAGAGAGTAGGTGGGGGTGCTGTTCCAACCCCCCAGCTATGCCCTGGACCCCGTGGGTGCTGCAGGCCTGACGTGGCACCAGGGAGGGGACATCCTGGCCTGGCTCCTCCCTGGTGGCTCCCTGTGCATTTGCGAGGGGGAGGGGGGCAGCGTGACGGCCAATATTGACCCACGCGGGGCAGTGCCCACAGGAGAGCGGGACGCCTGGGTTCTCTGCAGCTGGGGGAGGCGGGGAAGCTGGGAGCACACCTGCACATGCACACGCATGTGCACTTACACACGCCTGGCATGCACCAGGAGGGGGGAGGGGGGAGGTGTCCCAGCCTGCCCTGCCCAGCCGCAGCATCTGGGGGCTGTGCCAACTCCCTGTGGCATTCTCTTAGTTGCCTCGGTCCTCCCCGGCTGGGGCTGGGGTAGCCAGTGGCCTTGGCACTCAAGTCACTTGGTCTCCCTGCTGCTGCCTGTCGCTGGCTTGGTGCCCATCTTGCTGTCTCCCCCGGCTTCACAGTCCCGAGCGGCCTCTGGGGTCCCCCGAGCATCGCTGCCAGCCTCCAGCCCCGTGCCCGGCACATTAGTACCACTCAGATCCCAGTGGCCTGGTGGGAACAGAGGGTAATGGGAGGAGAGTCAGGCTGGGGGGGCCGGGACCTGTCCTGAGCTGCGTTAGGCCTCAGCCTGGCCCCCTCCACCCCAAAGTGGATTAGAGGGAGGATCCTCTCCCTATGGCCATAGATACCTTCTCTCCTCTTCCTCCAGCCGTACAGGAGCACTGCGGCCATCGGCCCCACGGCTGCCACAACCCCCAGGGCAGCTCCGAACACCACCTCGTTCTCAGCAGCGCCTGCATGGGAGTGGGGGGAAGACAAGGGGCAGGTTTGAGGGCTCCGGGCAGACCCCAAATCCCACCCCGGCACCTTATTGATCCATGTGTTGAGGGGTTTAAACCTTTCCCGAGGTGCTGGGTGCACCCTGGGCTGGGGCTGGGGACTGGGCTGGGCCAATGCTCCTTCTAGCACCTGCCCCGCAGGGTCCTGGCTGGAGGGTCTTGCCCCTGTGCACAGACACAGGCCGATGCCAGATTTGTGGTCAGGAAAGGATTTTACCTCCTGGTCAGATTTGGTCAACTGGGGGCGGGGGTTGCCTTCCTCCGTAGCAGGGACACAGCCTCCACCTGGGGTCTCTGGAGCGTACATTAACAACCTGGTACTGCAACAGGACATTGGTGGCCGCGGGACCCCTGGTTTTCCTGGGGCAGGTTCGAGGCAGGTACGGGTGTGATGTTAGGTGTCGTGCCAGGGCTGACGATAAGTTTTAGGAAGAGTTTAGATGCTGGATGTGTCTGGGGTGGTTTGGACAGGGCCGGTCAGACTAGATATGACCTCTCAGGGTCTCTTCCAGCCCTGTGGCTCTATGAAATCTATGAAGGGAGGGAGCCTTTTCTTTCCTGACTCTGCCTGAAGTTGCCACCAAAGGGAGATTTTTATTCTTTTTTTGCAAAAAATTGAAATATGTGTGCGCGTGCGCATAGGTGTGCTTATATATGTGTGTGTTTGTATGTGTGCATGTATGTGTGTGCATCTGTGTGGCTTAGGTGCATGTATGCATGGGGATGTATGCATGTATGGGTATGGGTATGTGCATCTGTGTGCATGTTTGTGTGTTACATGTTTGTATAAGTGCATGTGTGTATATGTATATAGGTGTGTGTTTGCATGTGTATGTGTGTGCATATATGTATGTGTGCATGTGCGTACATATGTGTGAAGGTGTTTTGTGTACGTGTGCATGTGTGCATATATGTGTGTATTGTGTGCATATGTGTGTAGGTGTTTTGTGTGTGTGCGTGCACGCATATGTATGTATATGTGTATGTGCGCACGTGTTTGGGTGCACCTGTGAATGCGTGTGTGTACATATGTGCGTATGTTTTTCTGTGTGTATTCGGATGTGCATACATGCGTGTGTATGCATTTGTGTGTGTGGTATCAGGGCTTGTCCAGGGGAACGTGGTCATGATCATGGCCCCTGTGTGGGGTGGGGAGGGTCTCACCTGTGATGAGCACAGGTAGCTCCACTTGTAAGGCCTCCCCCAGCGCCAGGTGCCGCACGCGGCAGGAGAAGATGCCGCCCATGCTGTCTGCGCCCGGGGCGAAGGCATAGCTTAGTGAGAGGCTATAGGTGCCATTGGGGCTTCGCTGGGGGGTGGTGCGGGCCGAGCTGTCCAGGAGCTGCCCATCCCGCAGCCAGGCCACATCCACAGCTGCTGGGTAGAAGCCCCTGACGTGGCACTCGAGGGAGGTCTCTGCGGTGCCTATGCGCCGGGCCACGGACACCCTTGGAGCAGCTGCAGGGCATGGAGGGGTTGATCCATGGTGCCAGGGGTCTCCCCCAGTCCCCTCCCTGCCAGGACCCACTGGCGACCCTCACCGAGCACGTGGAGGCTGGTGTTGCCCTGCTGCTTCTCTGCCCCATAACCCACAACACACGTGTACAGCCCCTCGTCTGCCAGCGTCACTCCGGCCAGTGCCAGCGAGGCGTCTCCAATCTCCAACACCGTCTCCACCAGACTGGCCCCAGGCCGGGCTTGGCCCCCACCCAGGTTGTAGCTTGCGATCCTCTGGGCCTCAAGACACCAGGTCACCCACAGGGAGCTCAAGGCCACCGGTCCCCCGACATCGAACCAGCATTGCAGCCGGGCGCTGGTGCCCAGCAGGGCGTGGGAGACGGGTGCCGTGAGCACCTGCAGCCGGGATCCTGCATGGGGTGAGAGACACCCGGCCAGGGCCCGATGCCCAGTTGCAACAACCCAGCTTGGTATATGACCAGGCTGCTCCAATGCTCCTTCCAGCATGGAACAAGCCCCCAAATCCTGGCTCTTCTGTTTGGGGTCAGCCATGAGGTGTCTTGGCTCCATGCCCCGCTCCTCCCCAGCTCCTCACAAAGTCCAGGCCAGCCTCCACAAACTCAGGGGCCACCCGGGCTGGCAGAGGCTGGCTTTCCAATGCCCAGGGTATAGGGCATAGGGGGGTTGGGATGCAGGGGAGATCTGAACTTACCGTCCACCCCCAGGAAGAGGAGGGGGAAGAGGAGGAGAGTCGCCAGCCCCATGGACCCACCACTCATCTGTCTGTCTGTTGGCTCTCACCCAGGCAAGAGAAGGGCGAACCTGAGAGTGTTGCTATTTATGTGGCCCTGCAGCTGTTACAGCATTGAGGGGGGGGCAGGGAGGAAGAGCCTTGCTCCTAGTAGGCGGACTGTAGTCCAGCCGAATCATCCTTAATCCAGCTCAGATGGGCTCAGCTAGCACGGCGGGGCTCCGTAATGCACCAGATTTCACCTCATTTGTGGCTACATTAGCTCAAAACTCCCGGAGAACAGCACTGGAGAGCCCTTCGCTTCTCTTAACGTCCCCTGGGGATGGCTTTTGTCCTGCTCCACCGGACCTGGGTGCTTCTGGTTTGCAAGATCTCTTGGCTGGTTTTGCTGGCCACAAAGAAACAAAGAACCATGTGAACAGATTTGGTGTTTGTTACAACCGAACCCTGATGTGGGACAAATCCCTCTCCCCAGCAAATTATACTCTAAGGATGTAAAAACTGTCATTCCCTGGGTCAGGCCCTAGGTCAGCTCCCAAGTCCCAAAACGGCACAGTGTGGAGGCTGGAAGGGAGGGGTCTGAGATGGGTTGTTTCCCCTTGTTCCTCTCTCCTTGCAGCCTCCAGCATTTAAAGTCTATACACACACACACATATACACACAGATTACAAAGGTAAAATTAGTATGTGTTGCAACACACTAAATATGAAAAACAATGACAAAAAGTCAATATACACACATACACACACATGCATATATTTATATGTGCGCACACACGCACATGAATGCATACATGCATACACACACGCACACACATGCATACATATATACACACACATAAATTGTGCAGGTAAAATTAATATTTGTAGCAACACACCAAGAATGTAAAACAATGACAAGACGTCTACACACGTACACACATGCACGCGCGCACACACACCTCTGTTAGTGTAGATGTTGGACAACAGAATATATATTAAGTACCCAATTAAAAAAACAAACAATCCCTACATGGTACCAGTGCGTGTGCAGGTTTTGTGTACACACACACAATGTATTTGTCTGAGAAAAAAAAGGAGGCATTACTTTCTGACTGACTCTTCAACAACACACACACACACATAGACACATATACAGACACGCATACAGATACACACATACATATATACGTGTTTACATGCATATGTACACAAACACACATATTCATACACACGAACATACAGCCACACTTAACATTTTTGCAAAAAAAGAATTAAGTCCCCCACCCTTTGTTGGCAAATTCAGGTGGAGTCAGGAATGAGGAAAGAAACGTTTCCTCACTTCAACCCTTCAGGGATTTCACGGAGCCGTGGGACTGGCAGGGACCTCTGGAGCTCACGTCTAGTCCAGCCCCTGCCCAGGGCAGGATGAACCCTGCCCAAACCACCCCAGACAAACCCACTTTCCGACCTCTTAGTACAACTACCACCAGCCCTGGCACAACACAGACGTTGCACCGGCAGCCCCCGTAGCCTCAAAGGCATCGCTCCATCTCCTGGCTTGCGCACTCCTCCCCAAGGGCCCTGCTGCACATGCACATGAAAGCCTGACAGAAACCGGCTCTAGACCTGTCACCCATTTCCCAGTGCTACCTTTGTAGCTGCTTGGTTCTTTTTGTGGCTGGACGGCCATTTCGATGGTGTAGTAATTACTTTGGACCTGTGGCTAGTCTTAAATTTATTGCACGATTCACCCATCAACCACATAGTATATGCAATGTGTAGCAGAGGCCCAAGGCACTGGACCCATAGGCCAGCTGGGCACCCCTCATCTCTATGGACCACATCCATGCACATGGATTATAACATCTGGGGTTCATTCACCTGCTCCTCTAGTGATGTGCTACATGTCATCGCCAGCTCACAGCACCCTTTGGCTGTCTGCTTGGGGCAGGTGGGGGGGTCCATGTGTTTAGGAATGAACATGGAGCTAACATCAGTCCCAGAAGGACACACAAGCCTGTGGCAGACTGGGACCTCCTTGCACCGACTTCAGGGCGGCTGTTCTGAGACGCCAAAACCCTGAAACCAATTTAGATGGGAAATTGTAGGGTAAGACGTGACCTCTCCAACTGGACTGGGTCAGGTGTGGTCCGAACATGGGCTGCGGGTTCCTATCACCTGGATTTGCCCCTACACCTCCCCTCACTCCTTCGGTGGGTGACCTGCTTTATGCATCTCTGGTGCCCACTGTGGTCTCTACCCATGGTGCCCCCACTTTCTTCCTTCCCCTTCCATTTCTAACCACCCCTGCCTGGAGAGGGATGCCAGCCTCGGCCCTTTTCAAGGACCAAGACCAAGCTGCAGAAACAGAAGGCCCAAAAACCTGTTTCTGAGCGACCGCAGCCTGAACCTTTGCAAATGTGCAAAGCAGCTTGGTCAGCAAACCACAGGAATCCACTCCCAGGTCTAACTAAACACAAAGCCTAAAAGGGGACATAATAAGGAAAGACCATACATTCAATTACCTAAACACACCATCGCATAGCTTTACCTTGAATGACTGGCAGTAGCGATTGATGTAACCCAACACATTCAATGTATATTTGCTTCCATTAGATATACATTTTGCTCAGTACTCTGAAACGTCACACTGACAAGAAGCTGAATAGGAGCCAACAATAAGTTGAATAGGAGCCAATAATGTGCCCTTGTAGTCAAGAAGGCTAAGGGCATCCTGGACTGCATTAGTAGAAGTGTTGCCAGCAGATTGCGGGAAGTGATTATTCCCCTTTTTTCGACACTGGGGAGTCCACCTCTGGAGTCCTGTGCCCAGTTTTGGGCCCCTCAGTACAGAAAGGAGGTAGACACATTGGAGAATCTAGCAACAAAAATGGTTTGGGGGGCTGGGGCACATGATGGATGAGGAGAGGCTGAGGGAACTGGGCTCATTGAGTCTGGAGGAGAGAAGACCGAGGGGGGATTTATTAGCAGTCTGAAGTGGGGGTGCAAAAAGGATGGAGCTGGGCTGTTCTCAGTGGTGGCAGATAACCGGACAAGGAGCAATGGGCTCAAGTTGCAGCAAGGGAAGTTGAGGTTGGATATGGAAAAACTTTCTCAGGAGGAGGGTAGTAAAGCACTGGAACAGGTCCCCAGAGAGGTGGTCGAGTCTCCATCCTTGGAGGCTTTGAACACATGGCTGGACAAAGCTTTGGCTGGGATGACGTACTTTGAGCGGAGGGTTGGACTAGATGCGACCTCCCGAGGTCCCTTTCAATCCTTACTTCCTATGGGTCTATGACAACAGGAGATGGAATAATAAATAATGATTAATTTGTCCAAATAAAATTAGCCTCGTCAGAGAAAACCACGAATGAAGATAAGGTAGAAACAGGCTGGGGCTGAATGGTATTTCACAACAGAGAAGGAAATGAGGTAAGAAACCCTCCCTTTAACTTTCCCTGAGGCTATAAATCCCAACAAATTAACACCTTCCAAGTCCACAAGACATTCTGTTCAGTCCAAGGCCAAATGTTGTAGTGAAGCCAAGACATTTAAATAAAACCAATCAGAGAACCTTAACTAGACTATTCAAAGCAGCCACATACGACTAACCTAGCGAAACAGTGACTTTTGCTGCCATTTCATGACCTATATCCAAGCAACGCATAAGGTATACAAGCGCCCTTGTAAATCAAGGGCATATGCTGGGGGAGACCATTTGGAAAGCGCAACAAATTCAGGACCTGCTGTTAATCCATGAGCCCTCGAGTCTCCCAAGCCGGGATGGGTGGGAATCTACAGTGTGCCATTGTGGGCAGCCAAACCTGTTTCTACCACTTTACTCAGTAGCCTGACTCCGCGGTTAGCTGTACTTTGGGTGCATTGGCTGCTTTGCACACGCAGCACTGGATGAAGCCAGCCGTGGCTTACGAAAGCACTTTCGTAAATCTACAAGGTGCAAACCTCCCCCTGGCTTCAGCTTGACCCGCTAGCTCAGGCTCAGGCCCTGGCTCTGTAGCTGCAAGCCTCCCAGGGCGCTTGTACACATGACACGGGGCGCAGGGTCCACGTTGTCTTAATCCAGCTCCCTCAAATTGACACAATGGGTGTCAGTTTACGCTGTCACTCTCTATGGGTGACAAGTCAAAAATGACCCAACTTGCTCTGTGCTCCCCCCACTCCTTATCACAGCATGCATCCAACCACCACGCTCCTCCTCTGCTTTTAGCCCTGCTGGGTGTTGGTCTCTCCTCCCGCCTCCCCACAGCTCAGAGCCTTGAGCAGCCAAAGGCTGTTACCCCATTGTGGCCTTTTTGCCCTCCTGCCCACGGTGGCTCCAAGATGTTGAAAAGGGGGGTGCAGATGACAAGATGCATCATCACAGTAGCTCAATGCACGCATTTCATTACATAAAAAGAAAATAGGGGCTTTACTACTAGATTTGGGGCCTCGGGCTGGATTGTTTAGCTTGAGGAAGTCCAGGTTGGATGAACGGGCTGGAAGATGGAGAGAAAACTGGCTGGATCATCAGGTTCAGAGGGTAATACTCAATGGCTTGATGTCTAGTTGGCAGTCAGTCTGAAGTGAGAGACCCAGCGGTCAGTCCTGGGGCCAACTTTGTTCAATATCTTCATCAATGTCTGGCACAGAGTGCATCCTCAGCAAGTCTGCAGATGATAACAAGCTGGGGAGAGTAGTAAAGCCAGGGGCAGGGCTGGGATTCAGAGAGACTTAGAGATGCTGGCGCATTGGACCAAAAAGCTGGGTTGATCTCACCTTCTTGAGCCTCTGGATGGTGCCTCTGACACTTCCTTAGCTCCCACGCCGCAGCGCTGGGGGTTCCCGCCAGCCCTCACCCGCCTGGAGCATTTCACACCCCAGTTTGTGTTTCTAGCTAAAGCGGTCCACAGACCTGGGATATAGGGGCCTACATCACTGGGAGCCATGGAGGGACCACGGACAAGGAGAGAGGTGTTAACACTCAGAGAGTGAAGAGATTAGCAGGAATTGCTTGATTATAAGGAACCGTAAACAGGCTTTGGCCATGACCGAGATCCATGGAGGAGCTGGTGGCTCTTCCCCCTGTGGCCAGAGAAGCAACAGCCTCCAGAAGCTTATCAGCACCCCTGACCCCAGTGACCCAGACTGGGGGTGGACGGGCACTGTTACCCATGGTGGGTCATGCAGACCTGAGGTGGATGGAGCCGGGATGCAGAAGCCGGGTCCCCCCCCGGCGGCTCCAAACCCATTGACGTCCAGCTCTGTGGGCTTTTGGCGTCACCGACAGGACCAGGAGAGACACCCAAGGAGGGGGTGGACTAGGCGGGTCCCCGGAGGCCCCTTCCAGCCCCGCTTCTCCTGCCTCTATGATTCCTGCGAGGAGGAGGCTGTCAGACGCACTTGGCAGAGCCACGCAGCGAAGGGGCCCTGCAAGCCCCGGCCGTGCCTGCCCGGCCCGACCCCCATGGCGGGGTCACGGCCCGGCCCGACCCCCATGGCGGGGCTTCGCTGTCCTGCCTGGCCCCCGGCGCCTCCCGCTCCGTGCCGGAGGGGCGGTCCTGGCCAGGCCGCCCGCGGGCAACGCTGGGGCTGCAGCAGGGCGGAGCGGGGGCCGCGGGGCACAGGGGGAGGCTGGGCGCCACCCTGCGGGGTCCGCGATGGCCCCGGCGCCCTGCCCAGGCCCCGCCCAGGCCCCTTGGGGGAGCCAATGGGTGCAGGAGCTAGAGGGGGCGGGGATTCCCGGCAGGCCCCGCCCCCCGGGAGGTGTGGGGGCGGGGCAGCAGGGGTCTGCGATGCCCCCGACACACGGATTAACCCCATGAAGTCCGGAGAAGACCGAGGCTCCCGGGCTCCTAAACCTCACCAGGTAGAGAGAGCCCAGGCGTCCGGGCTCCTAAACCCCCCAGGTAGAGAGAACCCAGGCACCTGGGCTCCTAAACCCCCAGCTACAGAGAACTCAGGCACCTGGGCTCCTAAACCCCCCAGGTAGAGAGAATCCAGGTTCCTGGGATCCTAAACCCCAGAGCTACAGAGAACCCAGGCACCTGGGCTCCTAAACCCCAGAGCTACAGAGAACCCAGGCACCCAGGCTCATAAACCCGTGAGGTAGAAAGAACCCAGGTACCTGGGCTCCTAACCCCCCCCCCGTAGAGAGAACCCAGGCACCTGGGCTCCTAAACCCCTCAGGGAGAGATAACTCAGGCGCCTGGGCTCCTAAACCCCAGAGCTATAGAGAACCCAGGCACCCAGGCTCCTAAACCCCCGAGGTAGAACCCAGGTACCTGGGCTCCTAAACCCCCCAGCTACAGAGATCCCAGGTTCCCGGGCTCCTAAACCCCAGAGCTACAGAGAACTCAGGCGCCTGGGCTTTTAAACCCTCCAGGTAGAGAAAACTCAGGCGCCTGGGCTCCTAAGCCCACCAGGTAGAGAGAACTCAGGCGCCTGGGCTCCTAAACCCCCCAGGTAGAGAGAACTCAGGCGCCTGGGCTCCTAAACCCCCC
Source organism: Caiman crocodilus (assembly GCA_030014935.1). Taxonomy (NCBI): domain Eukaryota; kingdom Metazoa; phylum Chordata; order Crocodylia; family Alligatoridae; genus Caiman; species Caiman crocodilus. Next base: position 70,535 of record JAGPOW010003005.1, read on the forward strand.
AGCTACAGAGAACCCAAGCACCTGGGCTCGGGCACCGCCCCTGGCTCCTCCCCGCCTCGGGGGTGCTCAGGTGCCCGCCCAGGTAGGGAGGGAGGAGGAGGCACCTGCCGCCATGGCCTGGCCCGCACCTGCCAGCCCGGGGCCCTGAGCCCCCCGCCGGTACCGACCCCCACCCCCGTGCTGGGAGCCTGGATGCCTGGGTTCTGGGGTGGGGGCATCGGTCCCTGGTGTTTCTGCCCCCGCCAAACCCTCTCCCCTGGGGATGGGCTGGGGGTGTCAGGCTGTTCCGGGGGGGCTCTGAGCCCTGCGGGGTGGTGGACGGGGGGCTGCGGGTCAGGAGTACGGGGCGCCAGGGGTGAGGGGCACTGCAGAGCTGGGGGGGCAGGGGGCTGCGGGTCTGGAGTGAGGGGCACCGGCAGGGCTAGGGGGGGCAGGGGCTGCGGGTTGGGAGTGAGGGGTACTGGCTGAACTGGGGGGGCAGGGGGCTGCGCTCTGCTGTGCCCCCCCAGTGGCAGTGCCCCCTCCCCCAGGCAGGCCGTGCTGGTGCCAGGGCTGCGGGACGTGGCCCCAGGGCCGCGGGTGGATGATTAACTGCAGTCCAGAGATGGCCGGGAAGGACGGTGAGTTGTAGCCGGACCCCCCCAGGCCTGTCTGGACCCCTGCCCAGACCCATAGGCAACCCCGGCCAGACCCCAGCCCCTATTTCTAGGCCAGGCCCAACCCAGACCCCCTCCCAGACTGGGTTAACGATTAATGGGGCATCTGGCAGGAGGCAGGGGTCCGTCCCTGGTCCTTCCTCCACTGCCAGGCCCTGGGGAGTCCCCCTTGGACCCCAGGGGCTCCTGTGGGTGGTTCACGGGGCTTCATGATAGGAAGAACTCAGGCATCCGTGTGTCCGTCCAGCCCCCAAGGCTACGGGCCTGGTGTGTTAGAGCTGGGGGTGGGGGGGCTGTGGGGTCCCAGACGCCTGGGTTCTGAGGTGGGCACCCCTGGGTCTGAGCAGGGCTGGGGGGCCTGGGAGCAACCCCCCCTTCCCCCACCCCATCTATCCCAGATTAGCTGGGACATCCCAGAGCCAGGCAGCCACGAGGGCCTGGCAGGGGCAGAGTCCAGAGCACAGCCCCCACCCCCACCAGGACGCCTGGGCTCCCTCCCAGCTCTGGGACGGGAGGGGGGCTGCAGGGGAGCCTGGACACCTGGGCACCCTCGCAGCTCTGGGACGGGGGGGGGGGGCTGCAGGGGAGCCTGGACGCCTGGGCTCCCTCCCAGCTCTGGGACGGGACGGGGGCTGCAGGGGAGCCTGGGCGCCTGGGCACCCTCCCAGCTCTGGGACAGGATGGGGGCTGCAGGGGACCCCTCATGCCTGGGCTCCCTCGCAGCTCTGGGACGGGAGGGGGGCTGCAGGGGACCCC
>JAGPOW010003005.1:108514-122479 GCA_030014935.1 Caiman crocodilus
GTGTGTCAGTCAGTGTGGAAGTGCCCAGGGACACTTGGACACATCTCTTTTCCAACAAAGAATATTTTACTCCTACCATTTATTTTTAGGCATTGGAGTAAAATATAGCGAGAAACACCAAAGAGTAGCTGGACTCTGGAGCTAAAGATGTGTTTCCTTAGACCAGTGGTTTTCAACTTATGGTCAGTGGACCCCTTAGGGTCTGCACACTGTGTCTAGGGAGTCCACGAAAGATAAGTATGATCAATCAAAAGCATGTGAATACACACATTTACCATTCAAAGGGGTTTGCACCTCCCTTGGAAATTTTTTAGGGGTTTGCCAATGAAAAAAAGGCTGACAGCCACTGCCTAAGACTTCCTTTGGTTACTGCTTGAAGTGCCATAACCCTGCTAGTACCTTGACTGAGCACAGAGACATGAAAATAAGAACATGGCAGGCATGACTAGAGTGTCTCAAAAGCAACCTCAGAAAATAAGTCTAGATGCAATGTCTAGAAAGGCCATACCTGGTTGGATCCTTGCACCCGAGCAGCTGTCATCAATAGCTCTGCCTCTAAGGAGAATCATAGACTCAGAGAAAATGAGGGTTGGAAGGGACCTCAGAAGGTCATCTAGTCCAACCCCTTGCTCCATGCAGGACCAGCCCCAACTAGATCATCCCAGCCAGGGCTTTGTCCAGCCAGGTCTTCAAAACCTCCAAGGATGAAGGAGGCATCAAGTTGGGTTCTCAAGGCTGAGACCTAATGACCCCAAGCCCCGTCTTTCCCCAGGCCGCAGTGGATGTTTCCAGCTGAGTCCCCTCCTCATTGGAGCTACTGTGGTTGCTGACATCCTAATCATTGCCTTCATTAACCTGGGTGCTCACTACCTGTGCAGGAGAGGTCAGAAGAAAACAGAGCTTGCAAAGGATGAAACTGTGGCCGTGGATTCCTTGTATGGTAGGTAATGCATCTCGGGGTCTGTCTATGGGCTACTTAGATGGTGGCCAGAGTGAGGTTTATGGGGGCAATATTGGGGGTGACCCCAAGACTGACAAGACTAGGATGACCCCTGATTTGAGAAATGGCTTCTCCCTCTCCCTCATCCTCTGCAGCTTCTGCAGCCCCAGGTGATGTCCTGAACTGTCCCACCCTAGAGATGGAGCCGACGTATGAGGTGAGCACGAGGCCTTTTCCCAGCTATGCTCTCCTAGCTGTGTGTTAGGGATACGTCTGCTGCTGCTAACCCCTCAGAGCGACCTCCTTGCTCCCCTGCTGGATGAACTCCGGAGAGCCTGTACGCATGTCCTAGGCCGCTATCTTGTGCACAGCTAAGGAGCAATTCACCCATCATTGCACTGGGGCAGTTGCCCCACTCTTTGATTGCTGCTTCATCTAACTTTTAAAACCAACTGGCACAGCATTGCTATTCAGGCAGCACTGAGGAAAGTCAGCTGACTTCATGGCTCATTGTCTTCTCCCCGATTCCTGCTAATCTCTCTCCACTCCACAGGTGTGAACAATCCTCTCTCCTTGTCAATGCTCATGATTTTCCATTATTCCAATGATCCTTTCTTCTGCCATGTTGTTGGCTGTTAGCCGGCCCTCGTCATGTCTCTCTTCTAGTTCGTAGCTCTGCAGATAGCTCTAGCTAAAAACCTTAGTTTGGGTATAGTAGTAGTACTCAGATCTATCACTTCTTGGCCTTTTGGCTGGGGTCAAGGGTTAAGTCATGACCAAGGATCCTAGTTTTCTCTAATAAAAAACCCCCTGTTTTTTAGATTAAAAAAGTATCCCCAAATCCACGTTTCCATGATTAAAATGGAATGCCTCTAAATATATCTACCTAGCTAGCTAGCTAGCTAGCTAGCTAGATAGATATAGTGGTATTTAATTTTAACAATGGAAAAATGTGAATTTGGGGTTGCTTTTTTAATCTGAAAAATGGGGATTTTTTTTTTATTGGAGAAAATCAGGATCCCTGCTCATGCCTAACAGTAAAGCATCAAGACACTCGAGAGGGCTAGATTTTGTTTTATGAAGATGTACATTTAACTAGCATGACAACAGAACTAGTGACACAATATCTTTGGAATATTTTAACTATTTTTGGTTAGTTAGGGTTTTTTAAAATGTAACATATAATCATAGAACCATAGAAAATGAGGGGTTGAAATGTCCTTAGGAGGTCACGTAGTCCAACCCCCTACTCAAAGCAGGACCAGCCCCAACTAGATCATCCCAGACAAGGCTTTGTCTAGCTGGGTCTTCAAAACCTTCAAGGATGGAGACTCCACCTCCTCTCTGGGTTGCTTGTTCTAGTTTTTCACTCTCCTCCTTCTGAAAAAGTTTCTCCTAACATCCAACCTCAACTTTCCTGGCTACAACTGGAGCCCATTGCTCCTTGTCCTGTCATCTGCCACCACTGAGAACAGCCCGGCTCCATCCTCTTTGCACCCCCTTCAGGGAGGTTCCTACCTCAGTTTTCAATCCCACCTCAGTCTTCTCTTCTCCAGATTAAGTAAGTCCAGTTCCCTCAGCCTATCTTTATAAGTCATGTCCCCCGGCCCCCTCAACATTTTTTGGTGCCTTCCACTGGACTCGCTCCAATTTGTCCCCGTCTTTGGGGGGGCACACAAAACTGGACACAGGACTCCAAGTTAATCTAGAAAGTTTGTGCACGTTTAAAATGAACACAAGGCAGGTCTTTTTCACTCAGCATGGAAAGAAAGGAAGAGAGGGACAATGGGAAATAAAAACCCTGGTTAGACCCAGTTCCCTCTGCCTTCAAGCTTTGCCTCTGCCACCACGTGGCACAGGAGACTCGGCAAGCTGGACCTAGGGTGTCACCCCATGGAGGACATCTTACCTTCTTATATGTGCTTATTGCAACAGTTACATTTCATTTTTGCTTTGAGCATGTATGGAGTGGTATAGTAGTAGCCTTCTACCATGTTAGTAAAGCTTCTAGTTTCTCTTTAACAGGGGAAAAATATATGCTGTTATATGCGATGATGCCCCACACCTTCTGCACATCCCCTGTTCAAAATCTTGGGTCTGCCCATGAAGACATGCTAAGTGCTCTTGTATCGTAGCAAGGTTGTATTGTAGCAATAGGTGCCTCTTTCCTCCAGGAACAGGCCCAATCCCTTTGTGAATCTGGTTCAGGTGTCAGCTCTCACCACATCTGGTGGCCAAAAGCGCCACCCTTTCCTTCCCCGCTGAGTGAAAAACAACTCCTGCTGCTCAGGTTAAAGGTGCACGAACTTGCTTAGACGCTAAGTTTAACACAGCACACATGTTTCTCCAGTTAAAAAGAAACTAGAAGTTTGACTAATACGTGGAGGACCTAAGGCTGGGTTATTCAGTTTAAGATGGAGGCAAAAACAAATATAAGATCGTGGAAGGAGCTAAAAACACTGCACAGGGCTGTTAAATAGGAGCTTCATTACCAGGGATCCTGGTTTCCTCTGATAAAAAAAAAATCTCCAATTTTCAAATCAAAAAAGTAACTCAAAATCCTCATTTTTCCATGATTAAAATGAAACACCAATATATATATATATATATATATATATATATATATATATATATTAGTGGCATGTCATTGTAATCATAGAAAAATGTGGATTTGGGGATATTTTTTAAATCTGAAAATTGGGGAATTTTTTAAATCAGAGAAAACCAGGATCCCAGCTCATAGGGGTGATAGACAACAGAATGGCAGAAGACAGGAGATCTTGAAGGGCAGAAGATCAAGACCTTTAAAGAAAAGAGGGTTGTTAACATGTCTGGAGTGACTAGTTTAGAAGGACTCGAGTAGCCGACAATGAGCCCTGGTATCAAGTGACTCCCTCCTTGCCGCCTGACTAGAAACACCGCTTTCCTCCACTGCTGCAGCCGTGCTTCCTGCTTCTGCCCATTTCAGGATATCTTTGCACCAGTTCCCAATGGGCTGATGTCAGCTGTCTTCCACAGAACGTAGGTTTCAAGTCCTGCGGCTCCCGGCCGGCCCTGTGACCTACCGACAGGAGCCCGGATTTTTCTACCCCGTTGCACGGCCGGCCCCTCTCCACTGTACCGGGCAGTGAAGAAGAAAGAGGAGCCTTTTTATGTGGCTGTGGGCCGGATCCCCAGAGAGCATCAGTGGGCACCAATGGAGGCAGCTTCTTCACTTCAGACTAGATAAGGACTTGGTCCACTTGAGTCCAGCACTGGCTGGACACTCTGAACTATGTACAGTTATCTTTACCTTTGCTTTCCTCCGTAGCTGAGGGCACAGCAGCTTCCTGGGATCTCACTGAAGCATTGGGTGCTGGCTGTAAATGGGGACTGGGCTTAGCCAACTCTTCTGCTGGGACTCAAACCCAGGGGGTCCTGGCTACAGAGTCCTGCCCCTCCACTCAGGCTCAGGCCGATGCTTGATTTGGGATCAGGAAAAAACTTCACCCCATGGTCAGACTGGTAAAGAGAGGGAGGGGGGTCTGCCTTCCCCCGTAGCGTGGGCATGGACTCTCGTCGGGATCTCTGGAGAGTCTATTCACAATACTTTATAGCAGCAAAACATTGGCCGTTGCGGCCCCCCTACAGCAGGTTTGGGTGCAATGTCTCGTGTCACGTCAGTGTTGGCAGTAGTCTTAGGAAGAGTTTAGATAATGGATGTGTCTGGGATGGCTTGGACAGGGTTTATCTTGCCTCAGGCAGGGGTTGGACTAGCTGTGACCTCTGGAGGTCCTTTCCAGCCCCATTTCTCTATCAAGCGTATTTTAATAATCTTCAAAGCAGCAGGACGTTGGCACCACAATCCCCCTGCTTCATATCGCGTCCGAGTTGACTGTGATTTTTCTAATAGGTTAGAGAAGAATTTGTCCTGGACGGTTTGGACTGGGCTGATCCAGCCCCAGGCAGGGGCTGGACTAGATATGACCTCTGGAGCCCCTTCCAACCCCATGTCTCTAGGATTTCATTCTGAATAAAGCATCTTGACAGGCTGCTGTGTCTCTTTGCAAACATTTTTGGACAAATAGGTAAGGGAAAACTACTTTTTAACAGTCCAGGCTGTCTCTGGCCATGACCCTCCTGCCCCCACATCAACCACACACACAGACACCCCCCCCACACACACACACACGCACTCCCCTTTCTCCTCACGCAGCATATGACTCTCCCACACCATATATCTGCATTTCCTCCTACACAGCAGCTGTGTTTAGCTCTTGCTCTTTTGAGCTCTCCAGTTTCCCTAGCTGGGTGGCACATCCTGGATCAGGGGTAAAGCGTCCAAACCCTGGTGACCCGCAGAGTCCCCCCCTAGGAAAGGACTTGTCTTCCATGCAGGCTTTGTCCTACCTACTTTGCCCAGCCAGGATGTCTCAGAGCCACTGACCAAGCTCCCAGCCCTGGGGGCAATCCAGGAGCATCCTTTTCCTCTCTGCATCTCTTGGAAAGCGGGAGAATTAAGGAGAGACCCAAGAGTCATAGACTCAGAGAATGAGGGCTGGAAGGGATCTCAGGAGGTCACTCCAACCAGGACCAGCCCCAACTAGATCATCCCAGACAAGGCTTTGTCTAACTGGGTCTTCAAAACCACCAAGGATGGAGCTCTTACCACCTCTCTGTCCCAGTGCTTCACCACTCTCCTCCTGAGAACGGTCTTCCTAATATCCAACCTCAACTTCCCTTGCTGCAGCTTGAGCCCATTGCTCCTTGTCCTGGCATCTGCCACCACTGGGAACAGTCCAGCTCCGTCCTCTTTGCAACCTTCCTAGTTGAAGGCTGCTCTTCAATTCCCCCTCAGTCTTCTCTTCTCCAGGCTAAATCAGCCCAGTTCCATCAGCCTCTCCTCACAAGTCATGTCCCCCAGCCCCATCACCATTTTCTTTGCCCTCCACTGGACTCTCCAATGTGTCCACACCCTTCCTGTAGTGGGGGACCCAAAACTGAACACAAGACTCCAGATGTGGCCTTCCCAGTGCCAAATACAGAGGAAAAATCACTTCCCTCGATCTGCTGGCAACACTCCTACCCACGCAGGCCAGGATGCCGTTAGCCTTCTTGGCAACAAGGGCACACCACTGGCTCCTATGATGGACCCTCGCTCTCAGGGCGCTGGTCCCCACCAGCAGGGTCAGGAGCAACACACCCCGCAGGGGTCAGGAGCTTTAGGGGCCTGCCTTCCCTGGCACTGGGACTGCCCCTGGGATGGGGAAGGGCAGTGTCGCAAGGACAAGGTGGCAGCACCACGTACCTCCACAGGGCTTCCCTGGGTTGTTCCAGCTTCAGTTGCAGGTGCCCATCCAGCTCCCCAGGGAATGGGCCACTTCCTCTCCCCCAGGTCCCCTCCCCACACCCCCAAGGCTTTTGGAGCTTGCTAATCTGTGGGTTTTGCTCTTGTTGGGAAGGAAGCCCTTCCGCTTTTGGTGGCTTTCCCATTGCCCCAAGCCTTTTGCCACCAATCAGCCATTCTCCAGCCCCTTTCTCAACCAGCCACAAGAGAGGGATCCCACACCTCTCCCTAGTGAGGTTATCCAGCTGTTCATCACTTGGGTGGCACCAATAATGAGAAATCCCTGCTCCCACCCCTGTGTTAGGGTAGCTTGTTATAGTTTATGCTTTAAAGTTGCACCTGCTAAGAGTAGCAAATTATAGTATTGTTTATATTTAGCCTTATTTAATCATTGCGTACGTTTGGTATAGCCTCGTTAACATTTTATTTTATTAGCTAGGCTTGAGTTGTTTTTGCAGAGCTCGTAGGTCCTTTTCTTTTTTATTACTGTGAGAAGTTCTTCTAACATAACATAGTAACGGCCTTGTTACCAGCTCAAATTAACTGAGTTTGGCACTAGCCAGCTGAATCAGAGGGATGAAATAATTGGATATGTTAATGAAAGGTGATAAGGGAGACCAATGGACACTGCCTAAAATAAGATACCAGAAAAGGGCCAGATTAAGAGGTGTTCTTGTGATGGGTCTGTTGAACAGAGGAACATGCTGAAAGGATAAAATACGGGCAGTGTGCTGACGGCAATGAGACCAATCTGGAAGCAAAGGGTCATTGAAGGAGTGCAGCTGAAGAAAAGCATAAAAAAGGGGGCAGCAAGGAAGTTAGGCATTGCCACCGTTGTCCTAAATCCAGCCTTCAACACCTGTCTGGATGTCCCTGACAGGGACCAGGAGGCAGCCGTATCGCTTGGGTTCAGAGCCAAGAAGGACGGGATGAGAGGTAATATCCCAGATCGTCCATTCAGTCCTTTGTTGCCACCTGCAATAGAATTCACCATTCACCGTTGAATAGAGGGCAGCAACCACCAACCAACTGAATTCACCATATGGTGTAAGGTGGGTAAGATCGCTAGCAGGGGGGAAGTGATTGACTTTAGGAAGGCTAACTTCAGTGTGCTCAGGAGTCTAGTCCATGATGCACTGCAGGAGAGGAGTATTGGCAATATGGGAGTCCAGGAAGGGTGGTCGTTCCTCAAGGAAGTGATCCTTCGGGCACAAAGGGAGCTGATCCCAGTGCAAGGGAAAGTGCGGAAAGGGCAAAATAATTTCCATGGCTAAACAGAAATCCAGGGCAGCCTAAGGGCAAAAAAGAGGCATGTAGCTATCAAGAAGGAGTATACCTACCTGGCCCACGTTTGCAGGGAGGCAGTTAGGAAGGCCAAAGCAACTACAGAGCTAAGACTAGCAACATGTAATAAAGACAACAAAAAGTCCTTTTCTAGGTATGTAGGGAGTAAAAGGAAGATGCAGGGCAGCACAGGACCTCTACTGAACAAGGAGGTGCAATTAGTGACAGACGGGGGGTACAAGGCTGAGCTCTTCAATGAGTTTTTTGCCTCACTGTTCCTGAACAAGGGTCAAGATAAGGCTCCCCATGGGGTCTTTATTAGGCATCGGAGAGACACCCGCCCACCAACTGTCGACGCTGACGTGGTGCAGAGTCACTTGGGTGGGCTGGACGTGTTCAATGAGCTGCAGCCGCGAGTACCGAAGGAACTGGCCGGTGTCATAGCAGAACCACCGGCACGGCTGTTCGAGCACCCGTGGTGCTCGGGTCAGGTCCCGGAGGACAGGAAAAGGGCCAAAGTGGTCCCTATTTTCAAGAAAGGGAGGAAGGATGATCCCAGTAATTATAGGCCAGTCAGCCTCACCTCCATCCTTGGAAGAGTCTTTGGGAAGAGTATTAAAGCTCATATTTCTGTGAGTTCAGTGGGAAAAATAATGCTTCAGAGAAACCAGCATGGATTCGCAGCAGGCAGATTGTGCCTGGCTAATCTGGTTTCTTTGTATGACCAGGTCACAAAGTGCTTAGACACCGGAGTAAAGGTGGATGTCATTTTCTTGGATTTTACCAAGGCCTTCGTTATGGTCTCTCATCCTATTTTCATACATAAATGAAGAGGCTGTGACATAGACATTTACATGGTCCGGTGGGTGGCAAATTGGCGTGGTGCTCGCACCCAGAGAGTGGTAGCAGACGGGTCGGTGTCGACCTGGAAGGATGTGGGTAGCGGTGTCCCGCAGGGCTCTTGAACTTTCTCACGAGCAGGGTAGTAAAGCACTGGAACAGGCTACGCGGAGAGGAGGTGGGATCTCCACCCTTGCAGGTTTTTTAGACCTGGCTAGACAAAGCCTTGGCTGGGATGATCTATTTGGGCCTGGTCCTGCATGGAGCAGGGGGTTGTGACCTCCTGAGGTCCCTCCCAACCCTGATTTTCTGATTCAATGAGTTCTCTGCCTTCACTGCTCCTATTGCAAGGGCTTTTACAGAACCCCCATGCTACGAGCTAGAAGCCACCGTCTAATTACCACCAGCAGATAGGTAGAGCCCTTCAACAGCAAATATGCAGAGCCTTTTTCTCCCCAGCACCACCTGGGGTGACGAGGAACAATGGTCATAACCTGGTGGAGAATAGGTTTAGGCTGGAGATCAGAAGACAATACTTTACAGTCAGGGTGGCCAAAATCTGGAACCAGCTTCCCAGGAAAGTGGTCCTCGCCCCTACCTTGGGCAGATTCAAGAGGAGGTTGGACGATCACCTGTCTGGGGTCTTGTGAACCCAGCATTCATTCCTGCCTGTGGCAGGGGGTCAGGCTAGCTGATCTGTTCAGGTCCCTCCTGACCCAAGCTACTGTGAAACTATGAAATTATAATTGCCCATGAGCAGTATGGAAGCTTCCTCTGTTTCCTATGTGGACCCCTATTTCCTTGGATTAGACCTAAGCATTTGACAGACAAAGTCCTGGTAGTCTCCCTCAAGTTCTCCAATCCAGGACAGCTCTCCAGTGATCTTCCCTTATTCGTAAGCACTCCCTGGATAAGGTGGGTGAAGGCAGGTGTGGGGGTCTGTGCACCGGGTGTCTCAAGGGGCTCCACCTTGCCTGGGCCTGGCTTGGTACCGGCACCTTCGGGGCTGGAGGTCCTCTGTGCGTATGTCCTCGTAGCTCCTGGAACGAGAGCGCAGGGTGCAAAACAGCAGCTGGTTGGGGATGATCGAGGCATCGCGATGCCTCTGTTCTACTGTGGGAATGTCCCAGGCTTCTAGACTTTGAAAGTTGTGCCCTCTCCACCCCCAATTTCTGCTCCATGTGTTGGGGGGGTTAATCCTCTCCTAGAGGCACTGGGTCCTGGCTGCAGCCCAGGCTGGGGGTGGGGACTGGGCTGTGCCAATGCCCCTGCTGGGACCAACCCTGCAGGGTCCTGACTAGAGGGTCTTGCCCCCTGCTCAGGCTCAGACCAATGTCAGATTTGGAGTCAGGAAGATTTTTACCCCATGGTCAGACTGATATGGACTCAGGGGTGCTGGGGGCTGCCTTCTTCTGTAGCAGGGGGTCACAGTTTCTACCTGGGATCTCTTGAGCATATATTAACAACGTTTTATAGCAGCAGGACGTCGGTGACTGCAGTCCTCCTGCTTTCCCTGGGGCAGGATTGGGTGCAATGTCTGATGTCATGCCAGGGTCAATGGTAGTTTTATAAAGAGTTTAGATGCTGGATGTGTCTGGGGTGGTCTGGACAGGGCTGATCCTGCCTCAGGCAGGGTGTTGGGCTAGATGTGACCTCTGCAGTTTCCTTCTTCCCCACTTCTCATGGACTCTCTGCCCCTATGGGCGCTGGAGATCTCCTCCACCCCAACATCTCTACGACCCTATAATGATAACTATATGACTTCTAGTGGTCCCTTCCAGTCCCACTTCTCTAGGACTTCATCATTCTACCTCCATGGTTTTCAGCCTGTGGTCCACGGCCCCTAGGGTCCACAAACTATGTTTAAAGGGTCCGCAAAAGATGCCTATGATCAATGGAAAGTATGTGAATACCCACACTTGCCATGCAAATGCGCCCACACCTCCATCTGAAAATTCGTAGGGCTCCACAAATGAGAAAAGGTTGAAAACCACTGCTCTAAGGTGAATCAAACCAGGCAGGCCAATGCCTCAGGAAGATGCAAGCAGCTTTACAGAGGCAGTGATGGGAAAGGAGCTTACACCCAGATAATCATTAATCCTTTGGAGTGATGGCTCCCCACCGGACACAGCTATGTCATTATAATGCTACCAGCACTTCCTCTGCAGCTGGCATTTGGTCCTGCAGCTCATCCCAGTTTCTCAGCTCAGTGGCAAAAGGACTGGTGTCATGGCATGTGCGCCTCGGGCTTTCACTGGTGTAGAGATGCCACCCCGATGGAAATTGTCCCTGTCACTGACACTAATGTACCGGCCGCTGAACCCCGGGAGATGGCTCATGCTTCAGCACCTGATGCTCTCTACCTTGTTCAGCTGGCCCCCAGGCTGAGAGAGCTGCAATGGAGGGTATGGAGGGAAGGCAGAAAACTCACCTACATCTTCCCAGCCGTACAAGCATGACGGCCGTCCCGGTGGCGATGAGCAAGGCAAGAATGCTGATTCCTGCAGTCCAGCCCGCGTTGGAGTGACCGGTGTTTGCTGGGGAAAAAAACACAGCGAGAGAGAGAGAGGAGGGAGCTCTCCATCCGTACTTGGCCAGCTAGCTCATTCCCTTTACGCTTGACTAATTACCCCTGTGTAACCGGTGTAATTAGCAAGGATCCTGGTTTTCTCTGATTAAAAAAACAAAAAAACCCCAAATTTTCTGATTTAAAAAAGTAACCAAAATCCACATTTGTTCATGATTAAAACAAAAACCTCTAATATATATATGTGTGTGTGTGTGTGTGTGTGTGTGTATATATATATATATATATATATATATATATTACATACACACACATACACATGCACTTATACGTAGAAAATTAGAAACACCACTATATACATATAAAGAGTGTACTTATAGTCGAATATAATAAAGGCTTAGTCTGTCTGCCTGTCTATCATGCTTCTGGGCAACTGCGCGTGCACCGCTGAGAGGCCGGGCAGCAATTGCGTGGGGGCTCTGCCTCCTGGCGCAGGGAGGAGGACGCCCCACCGCTGTGCGGGAGGAGGCCGAGGCGGGCGGGCGGGCGGGCAGGGGGGAAGGAGCTGCTACCGCAATTCTGCTTGTTCGGCAGTCCTGGTCATGTCTCGATCCTCTTGCACAGCCCTGCTGGCTGTCTTAATTCAAGCTAAAACCTGAGTTCAGTGGGCAGTACTCATGTGAGGTATCAGAGGTGCTGTCAAGACACTCAGAAAGACTAGATTTTATTTCACGAGTCTGAATAAGAGATATACTTTTCACGATAATGACTCCAGGACTAATGACACAATCTCTTTTGACTATTTTGTCCATTTTCTTGCCCAGCTTGTTGTGTGTTTTTAAGCAGACTATATCATCTAGCAAACACCCTGGGGGAAACAAGGGAATGGTCCCAGAAAGTTATATTTGCTTTTTGCTCTGATCTTTACCTGAATAATATAGGGTTAGGCCCCCGGCTTATTAGTAAAGCTTCTAGTTTCTGTTCAGCTGGAGAAAATATGTCACGTTGTGTGTGATGATGATACACCACACCATCTGCTTGCCCCTTTGCTATATCCTGGATCTGCCCATGTCCAGCTTCCAATTCACGTACTCATAAACAGTGAGGGTTGGAAGGGACCTCAGGAGGTCACATCTAGCCCAAAACCCTGCTCAAAGCGGGATCATCCCCAACCACATCTTCCCAGCCAAGGCTCTGTCCAACCAGGTCTTCAAACCCTTCAAGGATGGAGACTGCACCACCTCTCTGGAGAGCCTGTCCCAGTGCTTCACCACCCTCCTCGTGAGACAGTTCTTTCCAATATCCAACCTCAGCTTCCCTTGCTGCAGCCTGAGCCCATTGCTCCTTGTTCTGCCATCTGCCCCCACTGAGAACAGGCCAGCTCCATCCTCTCAAACCTCTCTTCAGGGAGTTGAAGGCTCTTATCCAATCCTCTCTCGGTCTTCTCTTCTGCAGACTCAATGAGCCCAGTTCCCTCAGCCTCTCCTCATAAGTCATGTCCTCCAGCCCCCTCACCCTTTTTGTTGCCCTCCAATGTGTCCACATGCTTTTTGTAGTGGGGGACCCACAACTGGACACAGGACTCCAGATGTGGCCTCACCTGTGCTGAATAGAGGGGAAGAATCGTTTCCCTTGATCTTCTGGCAATGCTTCTACCAATGCAGCCTGGGATACCCTTAGCCTTCTGGGCAACAAGGGCACACTGCTGGCTCATATCTATCTTATTGTCTATTGCCACCCCCAGGTCCCTTTCTGCAGAGTTGTTGCCCAGCCAGTCAGCTCCAAGCCTGCACCGGTGCGTGGGATGGATTTGTCTTAAGCACAGGACTTTGCACTTCTCCTTATTTTCTGTGCCCTGCGTTGATTTTGCGGAAGTTTCTGTTACAGGGGTTCAACCTCTTCCAGGGTTTTAGAGGAAAAGAGGTGTTTGCTGGGCCCAGGTTAAAACCATTCTCACCACCATTTCATCAGGCTGCTCTTGTGCACTCACGCATTGACGTTGGGGCTTGACATCCAGGCAGTGCACCTACCCCAGGGGATAATGAGGCCCCCGGCCTCCAGGCTGCTATGCTCCACCTGGCAGGCATAGCGGTGCCCATCCTCCGGTGCCACAGCCAAGGTGCTGCGCAGCTGGTACGTCAAGTCAGCATTGGGCAGGATCCCGGTGGAGCTCATTTGTGGGCCCGGTGCCACCGTCTCCCCATCACGCAACCAGGACACGTGGATTGGCTGGGGGCGAAACCCCGTGACCCGGCAAACCAGGTGCAGCGACGGTGTCAGGGGAGGCTCCCGGGCAAACACCACAGCAACGGGGTGCTCTAAAAGGGGCAGAGAACGCATTTCCGTGTCTCCTTCACTCCCATGCACCACCCCAGAGGCAGTTGCAACTCTGTGTGGGGTAAGAGACCCCAAGGGAGAGGGACCGCATTGGTCTGGCCTCACCTTGTCTCTCAAGAGCCTCCTTCCCGTACCGCAGGAAGCTGCCGAGATCATCCATGCACGTGGTATTAAGGAAGAAGTGCAGCATGTCGACCGTGCCCTCGTCACGATTGAGGCTGTCCCGTACGTACCGCGTCAGCTCATCCTCCCGCCAAGCCACCCACTCCTGCGTGTCCCGGTCAAAGCTGACAAAGTCTTCGCCCTCCAGGGCGGCTGTGTAAAAGCCCCGCGAGGTGCCATTGGGGTGAAGCTCGCAGCCGATAGAGCCCTGGATCACAAAGGGGACTGGATGGGGGAGGGTTGGGGGGGATGGGCCCCAGGGGCAAGTGGGAGAGAGGAAGAGGGAACGCTGCTGTGACGGGAGCGGCTCCGTGATGTACAGTCTCTTCCCCTCCTTCCAACCCATCTGCCTCATACTCACAGGTCAAGTTCAGATGCTCGGCCCATTGCTTCACCTGATGGATGAAGTTATTCAGGTACATGTGGATCATCAGCTCCAGGTTCCTCCAGTGCTCCAGACTCAGGGCTCGCTGGGCCCAGGGCTGGCAGAAGCGGATGGGGCAGGCGCTGCAGTCCAGGGAGTTGGTCTCCATGTCCCCCAGCAGAGCC
>JAGPOW010003016.1:32314-71191 GCA_030014935.1 Caiman crocodilus
TTCGTCCGGCTCTCCCGTCCCCGGTGAGTTTCCTATATCTTCCTTCGCCCCCCGGGGTCCCTCTCTAGTCCCTAGGGACGGCCCGGCGCCGTCACACTGCTGCTTTGGAACCTGGCTTCCAGAGTTGCCGTGTAGATGAATGGATTGTGCAAACTACTGTGGCTTTCTGTTAAGTAATACTCGGGCCTGTTTATCCTCGGTATCAGACAAACGAATTTAGACAATCGTACTGGGGATTCTAGGCCAGCAATTTATTATTATTCTTTTTCTTTTTTTTTAGTTTAACCAACTCTGGTATATATTTCTGCTTTGTGTTTCTAACCATTTTCTTTTTTTTTTTTTTTTTATTTGCATTCAGGAGATGGGATTCCAAGGGAAAGTAGTCCATTTATTACCAATGCTGACATGGATAAAGGGATTATCTATGAAGGGAAAAACATGGCTCTCTTTGAGGTAATTTTTTATGCTTACCTAGTATATCATTCTCAACCCCTAACTTACAGTGAGAATAAGCAAAACTAATGTTTCTTTCTGTTCACTAAAAACTTAATGCACAAGAAGTAAATGTTGTCAGTTTCTTTTAATAGTTTCATTTTGGATTTTTGTTCAAATGTGTTTTAAGTTTGATCAAATTCACTTTCAAAATGTTAGTTTCAATTGTAAACTCGTTTGAAGGGTATATTGCATATTAATAAACATCACTGAACAAAACAATCCAGAGCTCCAACTAAAATGAGTATGGACTCATGGGCCCTGTCCATATGAGTAGGGGCATGTGTTTGCAGCAGCACATAGTAGTGGCACAAATTTTATGCCACTGCTTTGTGCGGCCCCTGTCCAGGCACTTTACAGTGGGACGTAGTCCTGCTGTTCCATGTGTTGCAGGGAGGGGCTACCTAGTGCACAAGGTGCCTCGGTGCAAGCTAGCTGGCAGGGGAGTGGCACCTGGAGATGGGGGTGCGGACAGCCTTGCTCCCCATCTCTGTGCACTGTTGATCCCCTGTGCTGAGGCACTCTGCACCCCAACCAATTGCTCCCTGGCTGGCTGAGATGCAGTGTGCTTCGAGACATGGGAGTGGGAGTCCTTTGAAATGGGGAGTAGCCAGCTGCTGTGCAACATTGTACAAAAAATACATATTAAAAAATGTCAGTTGTGCCAAAAAAAATCTTAGCATACTTACCAGATAAAAATGAATCAAGGCTCTGCATGTCAATGTTTGAAAAGGCCATTTAACATCTCGAATGTGTTTGAAAACTATTTACTAGTATAATATTTACATGCACTACTATTTTAAAATCCAAACAGGAAGAAATGGATAGCAACCCCATGGTATCATCTCTGCTTAATAAGCTAGCAAACTATACCAATCTGACTCAAGGTGTAATTGAACACGAAGCAGATGAAGACAGCAAACGAAGAGAAATCAAGGTATTGAAACTTGATCAGTGTCACTATATACAGTTTTAATTGGTGAGCAGCATACTATGTAAAAAAAAAAAAAAAAAAAAAAAAAAAAAGTGAGCATGCTTTGTGCCTTGAAACATCTGTTATCTAAAAGACTCCTTTGCCTTCTAGGGAGATGCTCAGTGGGTACTTTAGCCTTTATTGACCTCCACACTGCTACCACCAGCACCCGAGCTGGCTAGCTCAAGTATGCAGAGAGTGTGAATACACATATTTGGAGCAGTTTCAAAAGGGTAGCAGCTGTTGAGTGGGGACAGTCTGAGGACAATACAAATGTTATAAAACCTTTCCAACTTCAACCCTGGATGAAGCAGTGTTTTCTTCTGCTCCTTGAGTGTAGCTTTATTTCTGGTACTGCTAGTGACCTGACCTTTATTTTCCAGGCAGACTTGTACATTGGCTGATGTGGGCCTCCCTTATTAAAGAGTAGCATAACTAATGCTGATCAAAATGAGTTTATGGAAAATATATTATGTCAGACTAACTTGGTATTGTTTTAGTGATGACAAGTTTGGTTGATTAAACACAATAATGATTATATAACACGTTAAAGTTTTGAAAGACATTTAGGTTAATAGCACACAGCATTTTGATGAGAAACTAGACATTAATATGATAGCCCTGAAGTAATCAGTTTCATGTTTTGTCTTTTGACCTGTGCTATATAGGAAATTAGATTGAGTGAACACAACAGTTCATTTGGTCTTGTGTAAATTGATATAAATTTGTCAAAGATCAACATGAGAAGGCTTAAAAAAACTTGTTTTTCTCCATCAATGTTTTTTTGGATAAGCTAGTTCTAGAATTAAAAGTTCAGAATCTTTAAAGAGTTGGATGTAGCAAAAAATGTGCCTGATCTTTCTTATTTTTGGTAATGAACTGAGGTACTGATAGAGGTTGGAGTATCATAAGATGACATGCTCAGATTATATTTTAAAGGGCAGCAAGTCAGTTGGATTGGTTGCTAATCCCCTTCTAAGAGTTCAGATGAAACTAAAGTAAGTGACTATAAACTGCTAGTAGAGAGAGTTTCTGCAAAACTGCTAACAGGCCAGAAGGTTAGAGTGTAGTGAGTGCTGTACTTGTATTTCCAAAAGGCACTGGGGGTGATCAGGGGAATTCAGGCCCGTAAACTTTATTTCAATATGATTTATGAAGTATTGATATACAGAATGCTGAAACATTTGGAAGGTCTTGATCTGAGTTCATCTTTCTTGAATATAGATAATCAGAACTATACATTTTCTTCTAGGTGAAGACTCACTGGTGCCTTCTAAACTGGCATGAAATGTCATTGATATTTATATATAGTTAGGAGGGGTGTGTGAATGGGCCGTATTTGATTCGGATTTGGCCTGAATCGGGGGCAGAGATTCAGTTGATTCAGATCATTGTCCCCGATTTCAGTTTGGCCAAACCTGAATCTGAAGATTCGATGCTGCTTTGGAGGATCAGCAATTCGGACATAGACACAGCTTTAAATGTTTTTTTTTCTACATACCTCGAGGTACAAAGTGCGGCTCATGAATGTTGTGATGCTGGGGAGGATGCAGTGTCCCACAGGAACGTTGGGGGGAGGGGGGGGAAGGCACGTGCTCGGCAGTGAACCTGGAAGTGGGCTAGAAGTACTTCTGGTCAACTTCTGGGTCTGCTGCCGAATGCGCTGGGGAGTCTCCTGCACTCCTGTGGGACGTTCCATCCTTCCCAGCATCACAGCATTCACGAGCCACCTTCTATCTAGAGGTGTATAGAGAAAACATTTTAAAGCTGTCTGTCTGAATATTTCCAAATTGATTTTGGATTTGAAGATCCGGCCACCAGATCTCCACCGCATCGAATCGGGGACCAAAGCTTTGCACAGCCCTACTAGTTACTATTCTACTTGTTAATGTTAAGGTTAGCTGTTTTAGCCTGTGTACTTGTGGAAATGATAACTTTTTCCATGTGTAAACGCTAGAGTGGTATCTCAGTGTGTCTTCAAAGAGATGGAGAGTTGTTAACAGTGACTATATCTGCATGGATCATTAGAACTAACATTGCATCTTAACAGTGGCTATAGTTTAAAAATAAAGATTCAAAAACCTCAGTGGGATACACCATTCAGTCCATTTGAGAATCAAATACCTGCCTCAAGTGTACAAATGTAGAAAAACCTCAGGTTAGCTCCTTGAGACTTTTTTAAAAATCCTGGCCAGTGTAATTAATTATTAGTGCCAACTGTTTGGTGGTTGAGTACTTTTGCAAACATGTCCGGATAAGTTATAGGAAACGGTTAGAATGTTGACAGGGGCCTGAATAGAGAGCTATAATTTCTTTTTTTACTGAAAGCAACACCAAGAAAACATTAATAACTAAGTCGGGCTGGGTCAGACCTGTAGCCAATCTAGTCTTGTATCTAGTCTGTCAGTGGCCATCACCAGCACCAGGTGTTTCAGAGGAAAGTAGAAATGTAGCCAAGTATCAGAAGATGGGTCTATATAAGCCCTGATACTTTCTATCCTTTTTTTGCATTAATTCTCATCTGTAAATTTATAAAAACTAAAGATTCTGAGATTCTTCACTCAGGTTTTTTTGTTCAACTCTTATTCAGGGAACATGTATGAGCTGTAAGTTTTTTCTGAATGAGGGTTTTGGGTATACTTAACCTTTTACTTGGGAAGGAATGATCTCTGGAATTTGTATCATTTGTTGTTCTCAGGCTCCACGGATGGGCACTTTCATTGGTGTGTACTTGCCCTGCCTACAAAACATTTTAGGAGTTATCCTTTTCCTGCGTTTAACTTGGATTGTTGGAACAGCTGGGGTCCTTGAATCTTTCATCATCGTGTTCATGTGCTGTGCTTGTGTAAGTTGATCTTCATGCTCTTCTGTTTTTAGCATTGGTGAAATTGCGTTCTCTACCACCTCTGCACCATTCCTCTTCCCAGTTGTTTGCCTCAGAAGCAGGGCGAGATCTCAGAGGGTTCAAGTAGCAGTAAAAGTACATCTACAATGTGGTACTTGTTAATCCTGCCTTGACTGATAGGACATAACAGCTTTGTCTGTTTATCATACTTGAACTAGCTTCACAAAGCTCAAGCTTGAGCGTCTTGTCACATGCAACACTTAACATGTTTTATTTAGATCATAGTAGGCATAGCTACAAGTTAGAACTTGTTCTGAACAGTTGCATGGTAGTGCTTACTACCCTCTGGAGAGGCTGGAGCCAGTTGTACAGTTGATGACCAGCTGTTCATTGGTTCTAGCCCCCACACTGCACCAGGGCTGGTGAGGACTGTGTGTATTACTTTTGTGGAGCAATCTCATGATGCTTGCTATGAAATTATGGCACTTAACACGTGCTTTACTGCTTGAAAGTGTGGATGCTAACATTTTAAGTGCAATTGAACATTACAACTAGGATGTGGCAAGGCCCTGAAATGCTGATGTAGTTTGGCCTTTTACTTAGTTACGAAAACTAAGTTTAAGGGTTCTCATTAAATAAGTTTCTAATGTGCATCTTCTGTATTGAACTATGCTGTAGTAATTTTAAATTTAGACAATGATGAAGTATTTCTCAAAACTTTAAAGCAAATGTCAAAAGTCATATTTTATTAGCACCATTTGGCTTGATCTAATAAATTAAGTTAATAAACTTAACTATTGTGCTGTATGAAACCCCTAATGAAAAGTTACACAGATTCTTAATAACAAGTGACCAACCAATGTTTAATTAAAGAGAGATTTTTGTTATTATTTTGTTGAAAAGTGCAAGTCTTCCTTCCTTTCTAACTACCAATCTTATGTTCAAAAGCTGTTATGGTATGACCTTAAATATAAATGTGACTACCTAAATTAGTACTGTAAGGCCTACTGCTCAGGTGGCTGGCTTAAGGATGAATCAAGTTAATGGTGGCAGAGGACATGATACATAAATGTCATTTCTTGTTTCAGCAAACATTTTTGTAAAAAGCTTTTTATGGGTTCTAGTTTCTTTTCACTAGACCAGGAGGGTTGTGCATCCTTTTAAGATTTAGGTTTGGGTTTTTTTTCCTTTTAAAACAAAACTGTAAACCTATTTTAAATCTGACTTTCTCCATTTTATGCCTTCCTTCCACAGACTATGCTAACAGCAATTTCAATGAGTGCAATAGCAACGAATGGTGTAGTCCCAGGTAAATCCCACCTTTTTTTATTCTGAATGTGAAACCTTAAGTGATGATGCATATTTTTTTTTATATTGTGTAGACAGCATATGTAAATTGTATAACCAAGTGAAAGTTGAGACAGTAAAACAAAATTGTGAAACGTCATCCAGTAATGCTAACATCAAGCCCCAAACTTCTGTTTGAATTATGCATCTTTTCTGAGGAATGTGCTTATCCAAAATGCATATAGAAATTGTCTTGCCTGCTGCTCTTTATTATGACTGGTTTTTCTTCAGCTCTGTTTGCTGGCATTACTTTGTCCCCTGCCAAGAATACTTGATATTGGGAATGGAGAACTTCATGTTATCTCCACTACTATAGTGCACTGTCTTCACTAGGCAGTTTAATGTCCTTTTTGCACACACAGTATGTCAATCTATTGCTCAGTTGGCTTAAGTGTTTCAGTGTGGGAAGGTGGGCCTTTGCTGCTCTGTTACTGAGTGTACACCAAGATCCACCCCCTACATTCAAGCGTAAATGCTTATACCTCCAGTGAGTTGCATATTGTTTTTCCCCACACTTGAGCACTGAAAAATCTTCTCTCTTCCTGGCTTCATTAATTTGTCTTTGATCTAGCCCAACTCTCAGCATTCAGTTTACCTGCTACCACCACGACATACTGAGGTTGAGCAAACAACCGGGTAGCTAGTGCTCTATAGCCCAAGTTGACTCTTGACATTCTGGTACATTTGCACTGGTATATTCAGCGATGATGACATTCTTCCCTGACAACTTGATTAGTGTCTTAATTCCAAAAATTTAGATTTAACTAAATGCTATGGGCATAATACTACTAACCTGATCTTTCAATAGAAACAGGACTAATTGGCACGATATTAAAATACAGATACACTTGAGATGAGCCTTTTCAATGTGCCTGATTTTAATAAAGCTAATACCAAAGGAAATCGATTCTGATTTTTATTTTAGAATGCATAAGTTGCAGTATTTTTATAAGCTTCAATAGAGGCTGAACTTTTAAGTCTACTAACACAAAATCAAGTGAAATCACTTTGTAAACAATATCTTGGTTGAATGATATTTTTTTTTCCACTGGATTGCCATTTCCATTTTATTCTGTTTTGAAAAAGTAGATACTCTACTGACATCCTGAGTAACTTTGATATTTTTCAGTTCTGAACATTTAATGTTCCAATTTATTCTTCACCATTCCTGACATTTAGTTTATTTTTATTGACTTATGCTTATCAGTTTGGGTTTTCTCCTTGCCTTTTTGTAACTTGTTTTCCTATCTAGCTTTGATATATAAATATAATTTTGCAAAGTTAAGGCTGGTGGGAATCCTACTCATTTTAAAAATTCTGTTTTTTGAAATGCCTCATTTTACAATAATAATTTTCTCCCTTTCCATTTTGAGCATATATTGTAGTGATTAAGTCAGCCAATTGCAGCTTGGGTCAAAAAATTTAGGTTTCCAGTAAACACCACCCCCTCTTGTACCACCTAAAATTTATACATAAATAATGACCAAAGGGATGCATTTCAGGATCTGATTTTGTTAATGTTGACTTTTTACAGCTGGTGGTTCATATTACATGATTTCAAGATCTTTAGGGCCAGAGTTTGGCGGAGCAGTGGGTCTCTGTTTTTACTTGGGTACAACCTTTGCAGGAGCTATGTACATTCTTGGTACTATTGAAATTTTATTGGTAAGTACTAGTTGTATCCCCTTAATATAAATATATCTGATCAGATTTTGGAAGTTTTAGGGTGCACATGCTCAAGCTAGTCGGTTATTTTTCCAAATAGTTATTGAATATTTTAATCTTTGGAGATGCTCTAGTTTTCCTTCAAGAATGAGGAATCTGTTGAAAGGATTTATCTGTAGCATATAGAAATAAAAATAATGTTAGCAGACAGGTTGCTCTGTTCTATATTATCAGCATTTGAACAAAATGTTATTAAGCCAGAAAGTAAACAATTAAGGTGATCAGGTACATTTTTCTTTCACTTGCACTAAAATAAAACTTGTTGGCCTATTGCTACAACAACTTTTAACTTCTTCGAAGCATTTCATGCTAAGAATAACTGTAGTGAAGTGTTACCTCTGGCATTCTGATAAGGAGGATGTTTGCTGAACGTATAACTTCATCTTTTAATGTGGGTGTGGTGGTTTGCATTTACTTAGATTTCCTAGGGTTGGGGGGAAGATGAGATTTTTAACTGTGTCCTCCTTGTGTTCATGCCAGAGTTAGGGCTTTGGGGTAACTAACCTTTTTGGTATTAACAATGTTGTGGAAAGAACATAGTAATTGGTAAGTCTACTTTTCTACTTACAGCAGTAGAAAGTATGATGGATGACCTTACTTGTTTAGAGATGCTTCTTTAAACCAATAATATTGGATGCCAGGGAGAGTATAGCAGGGAACTGATTATTCTAGATTTGCAACCTTTTTCAGACTTGAGATACTTCCTTGATAAATTCAAGGCATCCTTTCAAAGACTTGGGGCGTTCCTCAGAGACTGTCAGCTCTTAGTCTTCATACTTTTTGACTACAGAAAAATAATAGAACAGTAAAAATAGCACAGCATCCTGATTGGAAATCACTGCTCTAGATGCATCCAATTCATATGCTGTACTTCTAAAGCACCCACTACTGCTGCTGCTGTCTTTGGAGATAGGCCAGTGGTCTGGCCCAGTACGTCACTTTTTTTTTTTTTCTTATTTCCAGTTTGCCAAGCTTTGAGGAAAATTGTTTTTTTCTATGTGAATTTCCCTAGTTGTTTTTTAACAAAAACACTTCTGTACATTGAGGATGAAAAATGGAATAACCACATCTTGGAAAAAAACATAGAAAACATGGTGGTTAATAGTCTCTCTTACTTCAGGAGTATGTTGATGTGAGATTAAACAGGACCATCACAACTTGGAATATCTGCTGTCATGTAAGAGACACAGCACTACATAGCAAAACTTGTAGTTGTTAGAAACTTGCTTTAAAGTTGGTGGTGCTGAAGTCAGTGTAACAGATTGAAGGGGGTCATTGGAATTTTTCATGCATATAGTTGTTAGCCATCAGTGCTATCATATACTGTGAACACACCTGTGAACCTCAAATCATAGGATTATATAGAAATAGGACTGGAAGGGGCCTTGGGATCTAGTCCAAACCCCAGACCAAGGCAGGATCAACCCTATCCAAACCATCTTATAAAAATCCGTTGTCTAACTGCTTAGCAAAACTACACAGTCAAACCTGCCACAATACAAAACAAAATCCCTTATCTGCCACAGGTAAAGCAGGGGGGCCCCAGCAGCCAACATCCTGCTGCTGCAAGGGTTGTTAAAATACATGAGAAACTCCCAGACGGTGGGCAGCATTTTGCACTATAAAGGAAGATAAAATTGCCCATACTCCATACTTATCTGAGCAGGGGGTAAACTTAATTTTTGACCCCAAATATGGTGATCAGTTGGACCCTGAGTCAGACTGTCTAGTTGGAAACCTTTGGGTTTAAGTTCCACCAGGAGAACTGCCACACCCCAGTCAAAATTCCTGGCCTTGACTGCAGCCAACACCTAGTGCCTCTGAGGAAGAATAAAAAAAAACTCTTGACATGTAGCAGCAGGAGGGGAAAAAAAATTTGCTCCCAGACCCATGTGACAACCAACAAAGCCCTGAAGTATGGATAATACCCCAAGCAGAGGTATAGCTATACATAGATTAAGCCTGACCAGTGACTGTCCAACCTCTTCTTGAACACCTCTAGTGATAGAGAGTCCACAGCTTTCTTAAGAGGTTTGTTCCACTGCCTCACTGTCCTAACAATGAAGAAATCTTTCCTGATATGCAATCTAATCTACTGTATTGCAACTTTATGCCATTGGTCCATGTCCTATCTTCTGCAGCAAGAGAAAGAGGTGTTTTCTCTCTTCTTTCTGGAAGCCTTTAAGTAGTCTTCCAATACTTTATTATGTTCCCTCTTATGCACCTCTTCTACAAGGTGAACATACCTATTTCCTTCAACCTTTCCTTCCAAGCCCTTTATTAGCTTTGTCTCCTGTTTCTGGACCCTCTCTAACTGTTCCATGTCCTCTTTTTTTTTAAATGTGGAGCCCAAAACTGCACACACTACTCTAGACAAGGCCTAACCAAGGCCAGGTAGTGGCACTATCGCTTCCTGTGTCTTTCACTTAATGCTTCTATTGATGTATTCCCAAAACCACTTTCACCTTTTGTGCAGCTGAATTGTACTGTAGACTCATTGGGTACATCCAGACAAGTGTACACATGCAGGGACGCAAGCTTTCTGTGGAACAGATGGCAACAGTGCACATCTGTGCTGTTGTGCTTTTTGCCCCAGGGCATGCCCCTGCATGTGTGCTCCAGAGCCTGGCAAATTGGCCTGGGATAGATAGGGGAGCCTGAGGCTCCGGGAGCATCCCAGGGCAGTAGCAGCACTGGTCTAGCTGCATGGAATCCAGCCAGCCAGGATCTACTTCTGGCAGTGCACACTACTGCTGTTTGGTTTTTTTTGACACTAGGCTCTCCCAATATCAAATTTTGGCACTGTGCTGCATATAAGCAGCACAGTGAATGGGTGCACATGCACCATGTGTAGTTTGTGATGCCTCTAACAGCTGTGAAGTGCCACAAACTGCATGTGTGCTTGTTTGGATGTGCCCATTGAGTCTGAGTTTTACCAAGATTCTCAGATTTGTTCCCAACAGTTCTGCCCCCCAGCCAGGTGTCACCAATTTTAATTTGTATTTCTGATTTATTCTTCCTGAGGTGTGTAGTGCCTTGTATTTGTCAGCATTTGATCTTCATTCTCTTAGCTCCAGCCCAGCTTCCCCATCTGTTGATCCTTCTGAATTGTGCTGCTGTCCTCCAGCACGTTCCCAGTCCATCCTAGTTTTGTCTTCTGCAACCTACTTTCAGTGTCCAAATCATTAATAAACGCGTTGAAGAGCACTGGGCCCAGGACAGACCCCTGCGGGATTCTACTCAAAAACTCTTGTCGTTCTGACGTGGATCCATGTATAGACTGGATCCCAGTAGTCTTTCCTACCCAAGTGCAAGGGGGTTGGACCCAATTTATCTGTAAGGTCCCTTCCAGCCCCCAAACATCTATAATTACACTTTGCTTGCTTCTATTGACCCTACTATGTTTTTATAGTAGTTTTGTCTAGTTCTCATTTCTCTGATTTATTTGTTTGAGAAGGTCATATGGGACCTTATATCTGGACTTCAGCAAGGCTTTTGACACTATCTACAGCATTCTCTTCATCCAACCAGGTAATTGTTTGGTCAAAGAAGATCAAGTTTTGGGTTTTTGTTTCTTTGGGTTTTTTGTTTGTTTTCTACATGATTTATTCAGATGGGACACAACTTTTTTTTTTTTTTTTTTTTCACTCAATTTCAAAATGAAAAAGATCATAGCCATTTTTGTAGAGAGATGTCTATACTTTGGAAGCTTTAATATATGGACACAGGAGTATGCTCTGAAAATGGTTTTAATGTTGAGAAACTAGGACCTTCCTGCTCCCACCTTATTTTTGGTTCCTTAATGTTCTAAAATCTATTATCCCCTTCTAGCTTTCTAATATGCAGAAAGTTAAAAGCATGGCTGTCACTTCACTTATGTTTGGGGACCTCTTTTCCTCTGCTCAAGTATTTAGCAGACCTTCCTGTTTTTTTCTCCTGCTGCACACAGTTCTCTAGTAAAGCTTTTACTCTGACTTTTCAGTCACTCCACCATCATATCATGTTACCGTTCTGCCATGTGGTTGCAGAGTTTCAGGGCCTCTTAGATCAGTTTCACATTTGGATCCATTGAATTCAAACATGCTCACATAATTGGATGTATTTTTTTTAATGGAAATTGTAGTGTTGTAGTCTCCTGCTTTCTGAAGCAGAACTAATAAGATTGCACAAGACAGCAGGCCAGACATGAACTTCCTGGAATTATTGCACGATCTCCAGCAAAACCTGCTTAGTAGCACATCTGTTTAATTAATATATATAACCCTTGTTCTAGGTGTTGGGTCTGAAGCATCATGGGCTGGGAAAGGGTACTTGGCACTAGCCTTTCTTTTTGTGCATCTGCTCTGAAATCCAAAAGGAGTCTCAAAGGCCAGCTTTTATGACTAGCATGATAAGCTGTATTCTCTTGGTGACATGTAGGCACCACTAAAGTGCATGGGAATTTTGCCACTGAATCCGGTGGGGCCAAATTTTCACTTTTCATCCCATTAAATCTCTGAATGTGTTCTTTAAAGCCAAACAGCAACTAATTCCAATGCTACTACAGTGTTCTGTATCCACAGGCATGGGGTATGACACTTCAGATGCAAGGAAGCAATCAGTCTCTGGAACTGGTGCATCCATCACCAGACACTTGTCAGCTGTGTATCCACAGCCCTCAAATCCATTCACAGTAAATGCATCTCCCTCAGCCACAAATCAAGAACTCTGTCCTTGACTTGGACAGTCTCCTGGACTTAGTCCATCCAAAGATCACCTACTTTGCCTCTTGTATCAAATACAATACATAAAATACAAATAAAATGTTGAGTCGATTATATGGATCCTGTGGGTTTCTCAACTTAAGGTCATAGCTTTGCTCGTATGTATGTCCAGCTGCTCCAGTGGACCAGATCTGGCTGCCAGTGCCTGGTTATCCAGCCTGTGTAGCTCCCCATGCGTACAAAACTTTGGTAATGGGAGAACAATCCCACTGCTCCCCTACTGCCAAATTTCCAGGACCATGGGGAGCCATGTGGGTCAGATAATGTAGCTCCGCACATTAGATCAGGCATTCAGAGTGGTGTGGGGCCTGATTCCTAGTGGGCAGGGGTAGCATGTGGGCTTGATTCCCAGTGCATGGGGTTGCCCCACACCACTTACCTGACCCATGGTGCCACAAGATTGGCCACTACTGGTGTTTTGTTTGTTTTTTATAGCTGTGTCAATTATAGAAGTGGCTCAAAAACAAGCCTTGTTAGTTTCAATACTGAAGCAGTGGCTATGGCTCCATAATGAAAATTACTTTTGGAAATAACTGTTCTTAACCGCATTATCGTAGATTTGTCTGAGGTTATTTGCTGTCCTTTTTGATGATTGTATATCTGTGCATTTGTCTACAGTAGGGAAACTGATGCTGGAAAGAATAAAGCTGAACACATTTTTAAGATCTACAAACTCAAGAAAATGTCATTTATAGTTTTATATGAAAGATCTGGAATCTTTTTTTAAAAAAGTCCTCAACTACTTTTTGTTTTCTTTTATAGACATATATTTCTCCTAGTGCTACCATATTTAAATCTGAAGAGGGTGGAGAGGCAGAGGCCATGTTAAACAACATGAGAGTTTATGGGACGTGCATTATTGCTCTCATGGCGATAGTAGTCTTTGTCGGAGTCAAATATGTCAACAAACTTGCACTAGTCTTCCTTGCTTGTGTGATCCTTTCCATTATTGCCATTTATGCTGGCGTTATTAAGACTGCTTTTGACCCACCAGACTTTCGGTAAGTGAATTGTCAGGATGTGTTTTATTACTTTTAATATGTTCAGCTTTGAGCCATATTCTGGAATATGAGCATGGTTGTTATAACTTTAGAAATTCTACAGATTGGTATAGACAGATGGGTGCGGAACAACCAAACATATTTGCGCTCAGAAATTATTAATGTGTGCACTCAAATACCTTGTTGTCTTTATGGTATGTGACATTTTGGGAGGTATTATTTTATGTGAGGTTTTTAAGGTTCTGAACTCCTTCTTTTGGTGTTTGAATGTTTCATTTTGCATATGTTTGTTTTTTTTTTTAACCTAATGGATAAATATATATCCAGTGTTTCCACTGAAATATACTAAAAATAAAACCAAATGAATTTCCTTTCCTGTTTAATTTTTTTTTCCCCTCCCTCTTTCTTCTTGCCCCCTTCCCACCCTCAAGTATTGATAATATTTTTGTTGTTAGTTTGGGGGAGTTTATAGCAAACTTTTTCCCTGCATGTTATGATGTAACGCCATGTTTAAAAGTTTTTTCTTTCTTATTTTTAAAAAATACTTCCCTACTTCAGGACTGAGAGGATAAATGCATTAAAATGCTGTGAGGCAATAGGGACTAGATTCACACAAGGATTTAAGACTTAAAGACTGGAGGCACTTTAAACAAAACCCCCAAACCAAAAAGCAAACAACCCCCCTCTTATACTGTGGATACCAGAATGCAAAACTGGTCTCAAGCTCTTGCTCAATTTAACTGTCAGCGTTGGCCCTAGACAACCCAGGGACCCAGGCTGCTCATGCCTAAATTTTGTTCTCAACTGAGTATTAGGCATCCAGGACAGAGCCCTGTCTGGTCTTCAGGATTGGGCTGGGGGAAACCCTGGATCCAGCCTTGGCAAATAGGATATTTAGGATCTAAAGAATTAATATATGTAATTATATTAGGCTGCATGAAGCTTTGGGTTCTGATTAAATTTGGAGGAGATTTGGGCCAGTTTGGTGGCTGAATCTCTGAATATGAATTGAATCAGGAGATCAATAAAAAGGTCTGAATCAATTCAAAGCTCTCTGAATTGATTCATAAAAGATTCAGAGAGCTTTGGGAAGTTTGGGCAGTCCCTGCTTGCAGCCGCAGGGAGCTGGACCCAGACTTCGTGCCAGTAACTAGGTGGTGAGTTGGGGGCTGAAGGAAAGAAGAGGGGAGTATGGAGGGACCTATGCCAGACCCCATCTCCTGCTTGCCCTCCTAGCCCCATCAACTATTTTTTGGTGTGTTCATTCGGGTGCGCAGTTGTTGTTTGGTTTCTTCTATATATTTCTCATTAGGGCATTTGGTACACTGGATGAGATAAATTGTATTTCCGGAGATACAGGTATAAGATCCAGGAATGGTGATGGTTCTGTTGTGGGGTGTAGTTATTGGGGAGTGGTAGAGATATGTTGGTAGGTTTTGTATCTCTTGTCCCGGCATGCTATGGATCCATTTGTTGCATTTTGGGCAATAGGAAGTTTGCTTCTGGTGATGAGGTTGGTGAGGTTTGGTGCTTGTTTAAAGGCTAGGTTGGGTGGTTCTGGGAAGATCTCTTTAAAAATTGGGTTTTCTAGTGTGGGTTGTAGTTGTTGTTTGAGGATTTTCTGTATAGGTTCCAAAGAAGGCTGGTATGTAATCATAACTAATGGTGTGCGATTTCGTGGGGATTTTCTTTCTGTACTGCAGCAGTTCATGTGGTATCCAGGTGGCTCTTCCAAAAGTGTGATCTATCTGTGTAGAGGAGCGTCCTTGTTGTGTGAAAGCTCTTCTGAGATCTGAGGTGACGAATGAAGATGATGATGTTCTTGGTACAAATGTAGTGGTTTCAGAGGGTTTAGCTGTATATTACAGCTTTTTTTGGTGTGTTTAGGGTAACTGTTGGTTGTATGCTGGGCTGTGCATTTTTTGTATGTGGTGGTTTGTATTTTACCATTCTTGATATTGATCACAGTGTCTCGAAAGGAAGTGTTGGTGCTGGTGCAAGAGAAGTAGCTTGATTATTATACTTGTGCTATGGTAATGAAGGATTTGCAGAAAGAAGAGTATTGACTAATCAAACTGAAGACAATCTATTAAATAACTCTTGTGTTTTATCTTGGATCCCTTTTCCATGTAGTATTTGTCTTCTTGGAAACCGTACATTATCAAGACGCAACTTTGACACTTGTGCCAAATTTACTAAAATAGATAATAAAACAGAGACTACGAGGCTGTGGAGACTCTTCTGTGACAGTGCCTTGCTCAATGCCACATGTGATGAATACTTCAGCTTAAATAATGTAACTGAAATTCAAGGAATTCCTGGTGTAAGCAGTGGAGTCCTAATTGGTATGTGCAATCTGAACAGTCAAATTTTAAGATTTTTTTTTTTTTTTTTTTTCTCTCCCCAGAATGGCTTTTAATTTAGCCCCTAGCTCTTGATGCAAGTGTGGTGTACACTTTACACACCACAAGTTTTGGGGGTTTTCGTGTGTGTGTGTCTGTGGGGTGGGGTTTTTTTTGGTGGTACATCACAAATATCAGTTTTTGTTTTATGAAATGCATGCCTTTTGGAAAGTGTTTCATTCTTCTGCTAACACTTAACCGTATTCTTTTCCATAATCAGACTACTATACAACAGGTGTGTGAGAGAAGCTGACCAAAAGTTTTTTTTTCGTTTTGGAATATTACTATTCTGGAGGTATTATTTGATAATGTTAATGTTATTTTTAGTTTCTCTCAATATTTTTCTTGGGTTAGTCTGGAAGTTGGAATTTTTATTTTTATAGCATGTGCAGCAAGAAGGAAACGGGCTTACTCCCATTGAATATTTAAAATCCAAATACCTTAATTTATTGATCATCACCACCTAATATTTTTTCCAAGTAGCCAATTGTCATCCTGTGTGCTCCCAACACGAGAAATTATCTCTTCCTTTTCGTATGGGGAGTGACCACCTATCAAAACAAACTACCAGAAAAACCAAACCCCACCCCCCAAACCAACAGGGAGATGGAATCTGTTTCCTGTTTCTGTAAGAAGTGTTCCAGAAATGTTGTGTTCTTTTAAATAACAAACAACCCCCACCAAAACACAGCTGATTTATAAGACTAGTTCTTTGTTTGAATTGGAAACTATATTGTTTTACCATGCATTTTTGGATAATACTGGCTCTTGCTTGTTTCTTTCCAGATAACTTATGGAGTACCTATTCAGACAAGGGATCGGTTGTTGAAAAGAGAGAACTGCCATCGCTTACTAGAACAGAAGAAACAAAAGTTGCAGGATTACCTTATGTTTTCACAGACATCATGACTTTCTTCACCATGCTAGTAGGGATCTATTTTCCATCAGTGACAGGTCAATACAGCTGTTTTTCACAAAAGAAAATAAATGTGTCTAGATGAAAAGATACTGCTTGTGCTAATTGTATACGACTGTTGGTACTTATTTCCCTAGTTTCGGCACCCTGTGGCACCCTTGAAGGGATCTCAAAGCACCCCACAGTGCCACAGCACCTTGGTTGAGAATCACTGAGTTGGGGCATTTATAGATGTGGTCCAGGAAACTGGAGGACACTTTAATTAAACGGCTCTTAAAGCACTGCCAATTAAAGTGCCCAGAGTGTCATGTATATCAGCATCCCTGCACTAAAAAATAGGAGTGGGGTGTTTTGAACTAAAGCTCATCGAATGGGTTTTAGTTTAAACACCCCACTGCCATTTTTCAGCATGGGGATGCTGATGCATGTGACACTCAAGTCTGCTGGAGCACAGTAATTACCACATTCCAGAAAACTCCACTAATCAAGTCTGCTCCAACATGCTGTATTTGCAGCGTGTCAGAGCAGCCTTTCTACAAGTGTATAGGAGACTTTGGAAACTAATATGAAGGGCTTCTGCTTTAGGCTGGTGGTCTCAGTTTGGAGAAAAGATAGCGAAAGAGATGAAGTGGGTTGGTCAATCACAGGGTGGCCATATTGTTGCTGACATAACTAGGGTGGGATGAACAGGGCACTTGCCCTAGGCACTGGCCATAAGGGGACTCCAGGATTGTCCCCTGAGAGTCTGCTTTGGCAGGGGCAGCTATGCACTGCCTCTGCCCAGCCATAGGTACTTTGCATTGCTACATGCTTGTGTTATCTCACTAATGTGATGTGACTGTGGAAATGGATAGATTAGGCAGGATCTTTTTGGTAGACAGGGAAACTATTAGCACCCCTGTACATGGCATTGGTAAGAGTTCGCTTGGACTAGTGCATGCAATTCTGGTAACTTACGTTCGAAAGAGACGAGTTCCTATTGTAATAGGTGCAGGGAAATGCTTTTGGGGTGTTTGCTGGAATAGAGAATCTGTCACATTAGACAAAAAGAATAACTTGTTCAGCCTAGCAAAATTTAAGGTTGAAAATGATATGGCTATTCTAGCAATACATTTTAGGGGGAAAAAACAAAGGTAATACTAGTTAAAATAAAAATGGGTATTAATGGCTCATGGACAAAGATACAACGAGGCTTCTAATCATCACAGATGTGAAATTCTGGGATGGACAATACCGGGAGGGGGACGAAGGAGGCAGTGATCTTGTGTCTTTATAAGACAGATTTATAAATTCATGAAAAGAATGATATTGGAATTGAAAATCGAAATTTGTGGTGCTGATACCCTCAAAAGAGGCTGAAAGGAGATTTTGATCCATGTTGGTTATTTGCCTGCGAAGGAAGTGTTTGGTGGTGCTGTGCTAGGTTTTGCTAACAGTAAAGACAGGTTTGGGTTACCGAAGATGAAGCTAGAGCAAGTGATCTAAAAGTAAGACATGGCTTCCAGGGGCAGTAAGGTGAGGTTGAGTGTTGGAACAGTTTTTGGCATAGCAATGACAAGCTTGCAACATCTTTGGGTTTTTGGGGTGACAGAGCCTTTTTCAAGGATGTGCTTTTATTTTAGATTTCTATGGTTTGTTTATGCAAGAAAGGAAGTTTTGACTGGATAATCATGATGACCTTTCTGGGTTCGGTTTCCTTTGATTGTTATCTTCTTTCTCCTGAGCTTTCAGTAATAACTTGTTTTTATTAAAAAAAACAAAAACAAAAAACCCCCTCCATATTTAGACCGTATATAATTACATTTTTATTTAATTGTAACCCCCTGTTTCAAGACTTGCATTGATTTCCTGAAGGGGTACTGAGAAATCTTTGGGACCTAACTGGTATAATTTCTCACAGGCTCATATTTTAGTTAATCATCAGATTAAGTGACAAAGGAATTTTCCCTTGTGTCAGAGACGCCAGGGGCAGTTCTGTAGCATGGAGCATGATCCATCTCCTGGCACCACCCAGGCATGTTTTTATATAAAAATTCCCCAGCATCACAGCACCTGAAGGCATAGTATAGTCAGACCTCTTGGTTTCTCCTGTTCGTTCCCAGTAGCCCATTATAGTTTTTTGTACTAACGGGACCTGAGTTTGCTATCAGGTTTGACATGGTGCTCTGGGATGTGGTTTGGAGAGAGTGGACCTTTGGAATATGAACATCTAATTACAGGGTACCTACAGTTGCAGGGGACTGGACACAATGGGGGTAGTCCCTTCCAGCCATGTGTTACTAATGATCTGCCACTTCCATTGATTCTTTATCAGGCACTCAACAGGTCATATATAATGTACTCTATGAGCTGCCTATAATTCCTGTCTTCCAGAGGTGGGATAAAAACAGTTGAGTCTGAGTTTGAGGTCAGGCTATCACTATGTTCACAATGGCACTTGCTGTTGGTTGACGAACTGAGCAGTTGCAGGCACAAGGACCTACTTTGTTACAGATGTGGTGCCTTGTTTCGCCAGTCTCTGAGGTCTCGTGGGCCTGATCTACATTTTGCTGGAGCATTTCCTCACTCTTATGGATTGTTACCTCACCTGGACCTGGACTGTAGGCTCCTCACTACCCTTCCCATGTCCCTATCACAGCATCCACCCCTTCTAGCTTGCTTGCTTCGTGTTCCTTGCGCAGTTAACTAATTATGCATCTTGATTTTGACTAATCAGAAACTTGGTTCTCACAGACGCAAGTTGTAAACAGGTCACTCCCATGTTAGTTTTCAGCCTCCTCAGCATTTGTCACATCTAAACTGCTTCTTGTTTTTAATAAAAATCCTTATTTTGGGTTGCAGCTTCAGAATAGTTTGTTACCACTTTTTTTTCCCTGAACCACCTGAAATTTCTTTTTGATTTGAATACTAGCTCAAGTTTCTAAAGCAATGAACAGTTTAAAATTGTAGGTATGCTGTGCTGTGTGTTACCGACTTTTCCTTCATTCAATCATGTCTTTTTTGGTGCGTTTTTGCTATGACCACATGCATGCATACACAGAGTTTATTAATACTTGCATAATAGAATTGCTAATTTGTGTAGTACTTTATAAAGCTGACTTTTTTTTTTTCTCCCTTATTTTTAGGTATTATGGCTGGTTCTAACAGATCTGGTGACCTTAAGGATGCTCAGAAATCTATTCCCACTGGAACAATTTTGGCTATTTCAACAACATCCTTCATTTGTATCCTTTAACGCAATCAAATAACTTTTTTTCCAAATATATATTGGAAGGCATAAGTATGCAGGACTTAAGACTTCTCATTTTAGTTTTTATGGGGAAATAATTCATGATGGGTGCTGTTTACAACATAGCAATAGCAGCACCTAAACTGAATGGAAATCCTAAATATTTTCTATTTGTTCTCACAATTCCAAGTTAAAATAAATTTGTTATGGATACTGTTCAAGGATGCAAAAATCTTGCTGGTTTAATCCTTTTTTAATATATTTTGGCCTGGTCAATGCAATTAGTAACTGCTTTGTTTTGTTTTTTTGTTTGACTTTCAAATATAATACTGGATAATAATACTGGGGGGGGAAAAACTGGTGCAATGAAACATTTAGAAGTGTAGAAACTGCAAATGCTTATTTTATAAGTAAATATACACTGTATGTATATGTATATGTTGGTTACCTTCAATGCTATCTTTGGGATAAGGTTAAATACAAGAGATCATGAGAACTTTGGTAACTTTTTCCCCCACTAGAGCTAGAAGGGGGCAAAAAAAATAGTTTATGCGCCTGACATTTTTACAGTTCTTGGGTGTGGTTTCCTATTTGTCTATGCATTGAAGTATGTAGAATACAAGAAGACTCTTATATTTCCTTCACTCAAAAATAGATCTGTCGTGCATAGTCTTATTTGGTGCCTGTATAGAAGGTGTGATATTAAGAGATAAGTGAGTTGCATTTAATTTTTATCTCATAAAGTGCATGTTTTTTGTAAATTGACTTGGCTATCTGAATCAATAGTTGTTTATTTTGGCAATTGTTTTATTAAGATATTGTTTTCTAACTTATAGCAACTTCAGTTAAACTTCAGTTTAACTTCTATTAAAAGAACTTAATGTTCTTTTAATGTATACAAACAAGACCAAAGGGGAAGCTAAAGAACTACAAAAAATGCCAATTATTAATGCAATACAGACCTATCTTAATTCTGCATCCTTATGTTTCTGGATGTACTACTTGCAAAACCATATGAATTGGAGAGGATTTAGTTAACTTTCTAATGATGGATTAGTATTACTAGAAGGTTAGGTGAGCTAAACATAGGTGAAAACCTTTTTTTTGAAGGGTTTCTATTGTTGAGAACATGTTGCACCTGCATTATGATCACTGCTGGCTGCCAGTTCTTTGCCTGAAATTCAGAATGCTGATTATAGTCTAATTGAATAGTGAGCCATCTTAGTCCTAGGTCTTTCAAAGACTATTTTTCACTTGTCTTGTCACAGCACCTGCTCTGGAAAGTAAAACTGTATTTTGTAGCTGTAACAGTGCTGGATCAAAGCATTTCGGTGGGCAGCATTCCACCTTTTTGTAACTTGTAACTTTGTTAGATAAATGGCACAAGCCTAAATCAGGCTGGGTTATCACAAGCTGCAAAGCATCAAAATATCATTTGACAATTAAGAGCAAAATTAGTGGTGCAGTTGTGTGAATTCATTATTTTAAGGACTCGAATCTAGTAGTACCACAGGCATGTACTTCTCTGCTGAAAATCTACCATGTGCAAGTGTGTACTGAAACTCAGGTTTTGACAATGAAATTTTAGGCAAATGTGGGTTTTTTGGAAACTGATCCTACCTGCAAGGCTGCTTTCTGTCAACTGATCCTGCCACTTGCAGGCATAGTGTCATGTTTTTACCTGTTCTGGTGTTCTTGAAGCCTGAAAATAACTTGTAGATAATGGGCCAAAAAGGAATTTTTACTATTGTATTTATTCAATTCTAAATTGACCTTGAATTTAAGATGGAGGCCCCCTCCCCAATAATTAGATTCCATACTACTACCTGGCCAGCAGGAACTAAAGTAATTTGATTCACTGGCAGGCTGGATGGGTGTGTGCTCGGCTATTCTGGCATCTGCTGGCCAGCAGCAGCTCCGAGTGACTTGGCACATGCTGGCCAGAGAGCTTGCAGGCTGCAGAGACCCTGCCTAGCCAGTGCTTGGCCAATTGCATTCAAGGAGCCTGGCCAGTTTGTGCTGAGTTGCTTTGGAAGCATGCACTGGCCAGGCTCCTTGTAAACAGCCAGTAATGACCCAGCAGGCACTGGCCAGGCATGGTCCTTGCAGCATGCAGGGTTTCTGGTCAGTGCATACCAAGTCCTTGTGACCCCTACTAGGCAGGCAGCAGCTTGGAGCAACCCTGTACTGACTGGCCATAAACACTACACACTGCACAGTAGTGTGGCAGTTAAAAATCCTGCTAACAAACTCCTGCACAGTGTTACTAGGCTAATGCTCAGTAAGCATCACAAAATAACAGTGCAATGGAGCTACTGCACATTTAGTTATTACTTCATTAAGCAAGTACTAAACTAAATTTCACCATAAGAGACCTGCAGAACATTTAAGGAGCTCATGCCTTTTTAAAAATCTGCATTAAAAGGTTTTTTGTTCTTGTTTTTTCTATGGCAGAGGCTTTTAAAATTTAGTTGTTCTTGTCATGGTTGGCGTTACCATGTCCTAGCAATTTAGCTTGATACTGCAAGCAGTTCAGAGTATATAAGCATGGTCTTCCTAGTAGTATAAATTCTGTTAAATATGTGTACATCAGGCAGAATACAGCCTATGGGCCAGATCAGGCCTGCGAGCCCATTCTATTGGGCCCTGCTGGGCCCTTAAATTTAGAAAATAAATATTAATCTGTCTTTGGTTCCTGTCAAAAATGACAGGAACATGGGGCAGTAAGACCACAGGGGAAGCCCAGTGGACTCCAGCAGCAGGGCCCACCCAGCCCTGCCCCACAGCTGGAAGCCCCAGCAAAGACTGTCCTGTGCGGCAAGTGGGGGGTGGGGCTGCAGCTGCTGCTGCTGTGTGCAGCCCTGACGAGCAATCCTGGAGCTGGTACAAGGCCTAGACTGGCAGCAGGGATGGGTTACAAGCTGGTGCTGTGTGTGGGGGGGAAAAGTGGCCCTGCTCCTTGGCTGGCAACCCACACTGCAGCTGCTTGCAGTCCACATGGGGCTGCCTGTGCCTGCAGTGGGGAGCGCTGGCCACGGGGCAGGGGAGGGGCCACTTTTTTCCCTGCACTCGGCACCAGCTCCTTCCTTGCTGGGGAGCAGGGGGTCGGGGCTGCACCCTGCCCCCCACCTGTGCTGCGGGGCTGTGAGGGGCACTGGGAATGAGCAAGTGCATGGGGCCCATGCCAGTGTCCCGAAGCCAGTGCTGGTGGGGCCCAGAGCAGGGTGGCAGGAGCACAGGGTGCCAGCCAGCAGAGGCTGTGTGGAACTGGGCCAGCTTTCCCCTCTCCCTGCTGGTGGAGCCCAGCCCAGCTTCAGACACCCTGCCAACCTGCACCCCGCTCTGGGCCCCACCAGTGCTGGCCCTGGGACATTGGTCCCAAGCTGGTGACCAGGGGGCATGGCACCTGTCAAGGGGCAGGACTACTCAGGCAGCCCTCACAGCTTTCTAAAACTGGGTAAGTGGCCCTCCACCTGAAATAATTTCCTGCCCATGGTCTAGATGCTGTAGGGGTTTTTATGCTTTGTAAAAAACATGTCATAATAACAATAGTAAATGGCAGAAGTGGTCTGAAACTTAGGTTCTGATTGATTAATATTATAATAAGTTTTAAGAGAGTAATCAGTAGCTAGGTAAACCCTAAGATGTATAGTTTTATTCTGGTGTGCTATTTACTAATTGCTGAGAGAAATTAAGAGACATGCATGTTGAGTTACACCTAGAAAAATTACTTGAGCACTTGCTGCTCTCTTGCTAATTTATTTGCTTTTCTCCTCAGGTTTGGAGAAGCAGTTAATGGAAACCTAGTGATTGGCACCTTGGCATGGCCTTCCCCATGGGTGATTGTAATTGGTTCATTCTTTTCAACATGTGGTGCTGGTCTTCAGAGTCTCACTGGTGCTCCCCGGCTGTTGCAGGCTATTTCAAGAGATGGCATTGTCCCATTTCTTCGTGTGAGCTAGTATTCCTTCTTAAATAATTTAAATGCATTTTTATACTTGTTGAGAGAATACTTTTTAAATTATTTTTATTTCTTCCCCCCTGCAGATCAATGAGAGTGAAGTTCGTCTATTTGAGACGAGACTAGTAGACCAAGTTGCAACTGCTGGCCAAAAGCTGCTTTTATTTGTCCTTGGGCAATTTCATTTTCTTTATTTTATAGACAGTAAAATTTCTCGGTTGAAACTGAGGCAGAATTTGGGCCCGTGGAATGTGCTGGTTATTTTCTAGCTTGCAACACAACTTTTAGATTGGGTTTGGGTTGTTAGTTTTGTCTGTTTAGTTTAAGTAAGTAAATTTGATCTTGGCATAGAACTCTGTGATGCTATTTTAGATTCACTCTTCATGGGGGAAGTGGAGACCTACAATTTAAGGCATTACTCATTATGCGTGAAAGAGTCAAGGCAGGTGTAAATGTCATTTCCTTTTTCTCTGACACTAAATCTGAACAGCAAGACCTAACTGTGACTGAAATGGCACTTTTTCTCTGATATGAGTAGAGTTTGGAAAGTGTGTACAGGACAGTGTCCTGGGTGTTGCAGGGTTTGGGAAAAACAGAGTGAGCTGAAAAAAAATGACTTAAGATTTTAGTCTGGACAGAACAAAGGTGGTGCTGATAAGCACAAACAAGCATTTTGAAGGGTTCACAAAAACAGGCAATTCACCTTTTTTAATAGAGGATACGCAACTCCAAATATTGTGTCAGTGCCCATGCTTTTCTGGTGGAGTCTTTCAAGCCTTTATCTTAAGAAAAGACAAGAGGCTAAAGGTGTCCCCATTCCAGGAGACCAGTTCGTTCTTTCTCTTATCCTCTCCCACCTCAATCCCAACAATTGCACCTCCTGCCATGCCACGTGATGGTATCCTCTGCTGCTCTGTTCCTGGCAGCCCCTGCTCCTTCCTTTTCCCCCCTCTTCCTTCTCCCCACTATCCCACTTCACCTTCTAGCCTTCCCAGCCTTAGGCTGGGGTTGCCAAATTGGCTAATTGTCGTTTCTGGCCACATGTTAAATCTAAGGCACTATATAAAACAGCCATAAAAGATGTTCTATGCTATATGCAAAATATTTTTATGGCTCGTTTCCCATTTTATGGTGTCTTTTTAACTTGGGTGATCGTGTAGCGCCCTTCTCATGTATGCTGTTATTAACATGTTAATGAAGTCTTGAGTACTGCAAGGTAATAATTACAGGAGGGGCCATGCCATTTTTGGAAATTTTTTGAAGTTTGTAAAATTAAAGTGTGTTTTTTCTTTCTTCAAGCCTTTCACTTTCAAGTTTGCTTTCTCATGTGTGTATAGAGGACTGTGCAAATATTTGGATATAAAAGTATTTGGAAAATTTGCCTTTAACCAGAAAATGTAAGAGGACTTGTAACTAGGTTCCCTTATGTGTTAGTGATAACAATAACCTGTCAAAAATATTTTCAGATGTTTTGTCTTTAAAGCTGGTGTCTTGAGTACATTTTGAGAACTACTTATTGAACTGATTTATTCTTTCCTCCCTTGCCTCTTTGCTATTTAATTAAACTGAATTAGGTATTTGGTCATGGAAAAGCAAATGGAGAGCCAACCTGGGCTTTGCTTCTCACTGCTTGTATTTGTGAGATAGGAATTCTCATAGCCTCTCTGGACAATGTAGCACCGATTCTTTCAATGTAAGTTTCAATGAGATGTTTGATATTTCTTAAAGCTTTAATGAATGAAATTTAAGTCACTAAGGAAATAACTTTTTTCTTGTCTTTGAAATAATTGACAAAACTTTGCAGGGGGGTTGAGTGGTGTGTGTATATATGTGTGTGTATATATGTGTGTGTATATATGTGTGTGTATATATGTGTGTGTATATATGTGTGTGTGTGTGTGTGTATATATATATATATATATATATATATACACACACAATTTTTTTTTTTTTTTTTTTTTGTTAGCAACATTCATAGTTAAAAAAAGAAGAGAATCTGCATTGCCCACAAACCTAAAATCCTTGGCTGCATCTAAATCTGTGTGGCATATAGTACCACATACCATACATTCATATGTTCTCTGCTCTGCAAGGGAGCACTGCTTAGATATTCAGGAGTCAAAAAAACTTGCAGAAAAACTAGAGCAGCGCATGCACAGGCAGAGTGCTCAAAAACAGCCAGGCTGACTGGAGCTGCACTGTGGCTGCTGGCCAGGCTTCTCATGACTGAATTGTCACTGCTGCAGCCCTGGGAGGCCCACCAGTAAGGCTGCTGGGGGTCCCAGCCTCTCCTGCCACACCTGGAGTAGCTTGCTATGTGCCAAAGTGCACGTGGCACAGGTGTTC
The DNA here is from genome assembly GCA_030014935.1 of Caiman crocodilus. Classification (NCBI taxonomy): domain Eukaryota; kingdom Metazoa; phylum Chordata; order Crocodylia; family Alligatoridae; genus Caiman; species Caiman crocodilus. Next base: position 58,315 of record JAGPOW010003016.1, read on the forward strand.
CACAGGCACACACAAGCGGTGCAAGGTGTGCCACCACTAGTCATCCCTGGGGAACCAAATGTGTGGACATGGCCCTTGAGTTTATTTTAAAATGTAATGACCTCTATAAAAACACTTGATGTGTAGTGCTGAGTAGCATTTTGATTTGAAAATGAGTTGCACAAAAATCAATCCAGAATGGATCAAAACTGACTAAAGGATCTAGGTAAAATCACTTGTAGGCAGGGAGTTATCCAATCAGTGTTTTATAGTGTCATCACATAGCATTAAAAAAAAAAAAAAAGCAAGATCATATATTTAGGAACCAAGATTCTAGGATGGGACCTCATCTTCTAAAAAGGAGTGACTCAGACTAGGCATCAGAGGTCCCTGAGTGAATAACTATAACCTCCCAGTACGGGATGTGGGATTGTAGTCTTCAAATGAAGTATTTGCATCCATTATCTTAAAATTACTGGGTCTGTTAGTTGGACTAGAAGTAAAAAGGTGGTATTACCATTATGTACAAGTTTTTAGAGAGACTATCTGTTAGATATTGTGCTCAGTGCTGTTGCATTGTGAGGCTGGCCTGAATTCATGAAAACCACTGTGTGATAACTTTTCAAAGTTGAGCTGGGTTAGAGCAGCCCTGGCTGGCAGGGAGTTTCAGGGGTCAGCCTCCCAGCCTGGGGCTGATTCCGTGCCCCCCCCAGCTCAACATGCTGTGTAGGGGCTGGCTGGGGCAATATCTACATGTGTACTGCTGCAGACTTTTACTTTACTGCAGGCTAGTACTTTTATTTATAAGTACTATCTTGCTGTGGAGTAAATCAATTTACTTCAGCCTAATGTAAGTGTACATGCAGATGTAAGACATTTTATTGCTCAGCAAATTAGTCTGCTGCTCAGTAAATGTCTTGTATAGACATGCCCAGGGCGAGCATCAAACCAGATACCTGTAGACTGCCCTAACAGGGAAGTTTCTGTAGCACTTCCATTGGAGCCTGAGCCCTGACATCTTCTAGGCCTCAAGGGGGAGTGCGTTCCAAGTATGACCCCTTGTGTTTTCATCAAGTGAGCTTGGTGCACTGATGTTACTCGTAAGTGATATATGATCTTCACTGATCTGATGTGTCAAGTTGGGGTGTAAGGGAGAAAACTCCCTTACATATGGAAGGTCCGGATTGTTTAGGATCTCATAGGTCAAAGCTAGCAACTTGACTTGTTCTCTGTAGCTTTCTAAATTACCAATGCAGTATAGAAATTGTATTGGGCATTTCTGTTCCTCCTTTTTTCAAACACAAGGCCAAAAGGATATCTGGTGAAACTTTTAAAAGGCACTACACTTTAAAATTGCTAAGAACTACTTTTTTAAAAAAATACAATTAGTTTGTGGTTCATCTGACTTCTTTTTTTTTTTTTTTTAACATAGTTGTTTATTCCTATACTGGAAGGCTATAGTTTATTTCCTATTTTTTTTAAATGTGTGTTTTTTGTTCCCCCCCTCCCCCACAGGTTTTTCCTCATGTGCTATATGTTTGTGAACTTGGCCTGTGCAGTACAAACCCTTTTGCGAACTCCAAACTGGAGACCTCGTTTCAAGTTTTACCACTGGTAGGATGCCTTCTTTATATGCATCTAAATTGGAAGAGTAAAATTTGATGGCTGACTCTTGTATACATTGCATTGAGTGCTTTCAGGAGTAGAGCTGATTTTTTTCCCCCCCTCCCATCCCCCATCAGATTTACAATATTAAGGTTAAAGAGAGCCAAAAAAGCAGTAGAGAAAATAACTTTTTTTTTCTCATTTTTTACAGTTAGCTTCTCTCTCTCTCTTGCAGAGAATAAGCAAGACTGGTAAATTATTAATAATAGCAGTACATATAAGGATAGCTGTAATTTAAACTTACAACTTTTTTTTTTTTTCATTTTGATCCCTTGTCAAATCATTGGTAACAAGAATAGTGCATAGTATTGTATCAAAGAAACAGGTGCGTTTTTAAGAGTCGTTTTCTATTTTGAAAGCAGCAGATCTGACTTGACTAATTTTACCAAATGTTTGAAAATCATATTTCTAATTGCACATGGTTGGATGAATCTAGAGTAGACTTTTAGTTAAATTTCTAAAATACACAGCTAATGATAGATTTGCTGCATATGCATGTGTCCCTTGCATATCGTTTATAGTGAAATATATTATTAAAAATTAATTGGAAAAACTGGGGTTTGGAGATGAGCCCCTTGCACCCATGGTAAAGTATAAAGCTGGTAGGAAGGTTGGAATACTTGTAGAGTTATCTAAAGTGCTGCTAATTTTATTTGTATTTTTTTGTACTATAAACTTCATTAAAGAAGTACTGCTTGTTGTTAATATGGCCTTTACAGTTCCCACTATAAAATTAAGCCTACCGCATTTCCAATTTAACTGGTTGAGCTGAAATTCTGTGAAAAGGCATATGTGATCGGTTCAGTCATTTCAGGAGGTGAGATTCATTTTACCAATGTTTAGAAGAAAAAAATTCCAGTTCATTGGGAAATCCGTGCGCCCAAATGCTTTAGACCAGGAACTTTGCTGTAGAATATATTGGTTTTTAAGGTGAATGTTCACAGGGATGTAAATTGGACATTCCAGAAGCCAGAATTTTGCCAAAGTCTGAATGTGCTCAGTTGTGGTGTGTGCTGAGCAGGTCCCATCCCAGGGCTCTGCATCCTCAGCTGGCCTTTCCATGCAAGTGTTCTTTTCAAGAGCAAGGAATGCAGGACATTTAAAGCAGAGAGACCTTTTTCTGGGCTCTAAGTGCTTCCCCATACCTGTGCCAAGCAATGAGGAGGGTGGAGAAGGAAAAAACCTGACTCGAATGCAGAGGGGGTGAGAGAGAAAGTAAGACGTATGGGAAGTTGAAAGAACCAGGAAGGAAGGCATAGGAGTGTGAAGAAGAAGCAGCAGCAAAAGTAGGACAGGTGCATGTGTAAGGCAGTAGATAGAAATGGCAAGAGGCAGGAGAAGTGCTACGGAGATGTGAAGAGACAGATGAGAGGAACCACAGTAAATTCAGAATAGCTGCTAATGAATGGAAAAAGCCCCAGACACAGAGTATGATCATGTGCAAACTGCAAGTGTACAAGGGGGTAAAACACAAGCTGCCAATGCCTCTTTAATTTTGTCATTCATGGTTTAAGTGATTTACCTGGGCAGTATGCTTCATTGCTGCAGCTTTCTAATGGATTTTACTAATAGATCTGCAGAATAGATAGTCTGGCCAAGTGCATCAGACTGGGGAGTCAGGTTACAGTAGAAATGGACAATAGGTCTGCAGAATATTATCTTTGTGAGTTCCTCTTCTGAAACTGTAAGAAGTGTTTGCTCAGTAAAAGGAAAAGGCAAGTCATTTAATGCTTCCTTTAAATAAAAAAGTGAACTTTTATGCCAGCACTGTACAATAGAACAATGCATTTTATTGGAAGTTGTAGTTGCTGAGAGTGAGTTTAAAGTAAATTAAGGGCATAACTTTAAAAACGTTGCTTCAAATCTGTTCACTAATTGGATCTTTGAGTTCCTGTTATACCTATGCAGTTACCTTTCTGTATATCAGCACTATGCATGACTTTAGCACGCATTTTGTGAAAGAATACATTTTTGGGTTTTGTTACCAGGTCTAATTTTTTTCTAATATTCCTCTTAGTAATTTCAACCAGAGGTGCATCTTTTATCCTCAAAAACAGTTTTATTTCAACAATGAAATGGGATCTGAGCTTGGTTGCATGTAAGATTAGAGCTCACTTAGTTATTCCCTGAAAATTCTCTCTTTTTTTTTTTTTTTTTGAGCATTTACTAGTGAAATGCACTTGTGAAGTGTGTCTCTACTGATGATGGCAATGTGCAACTCCCATCAATTACTGTTGGCTCAAATGGCAGAAATGAGTACTGGTATTTTTATTTTTATTTTCTTCTCCACAGGGACATTCCCCTGCACATATTGTTTCTTAGGATAGGAAGCAATTCTTGAATATTTGTTTTACTGCTAACCTTGAGGGGAGTAAACCTATGTCTTAAAAGCATCACATCGTGGAGAGGCTGCCCTGTATATGGAATTACTAATTCCATTATAGACTTTTTAAAGCATGGTACTTTTAGCCTTGTAGACATTAATTGGTTTATTAGTGTAATTCCATTGTGAGAGACCATGCTCTATCATTTTCATTTTACAAACAGAACTGAGGTCCAACAAGAGTAGGACAATTTTTTTGCAGAAAGGAAAACAGATGGTCACTCAATACAGTGCCTCATTGATTTTTTTTGATTTTTTTTTGATTTTTTTTGATTTTTTTTTTTTTGTGATTCTAGACAACTGAAAACTGAAACCTTAGTATACTTACCCTTGCATAGTACCTATGTTTAAAAAAATGAAGTAGAGAATGGATAGATAATTATTATTTTCCCTGTTTTATACAAAATAGGAGAAATTGAAAGCCAGATAATTATTTGCCTGAGGCCATGTGCTGAATCAGTGACAGACAAGACCAGAACCAAAAACTTTTGATTTGCAACTGTCCTTTTTCATGCAGACTGTACTTTCTTCCTGTCAGCTTGTTGCATATCTGCAGGTTGTGTTGATCAGAGTTGCTATAATGAATGCTTGTCCTTTACAGTAATCAGGCCCCAGGTATCTCAAGGTAGACACCTGGAAAATGAGGAGCATGTCCTGCTATAGAATAATGATGCTTCATCTAAATATATGGGTCTCTGCTGGATCCCTTCAGAATAATACTAGTCTGAAATACTAAAATTTCTAATGACTAATTTGAAATTTTCCCTTCCTAGTCATGTGTAGATGAGGCTTATAAGAGACTATGGTCCCCGTCGTATAGCAGGGTAATTCTGGTAGACAGCACGTGCTAATAAGTATTATAAGCTTGTACTAGAAGCTCCTTTAATACAGATGTTAGTATTTTATAGTAATTACTGGAGTTGAAGGCAGTGTATTTTAAAGTACTTGATCACTAACATGTTAACCTTTGAAGTTGTGACCTGTTTGTTTGGGGTTTTTTTGGCAGTTAATTAAATTGAAAAAACTGACTTTGAACATCAGCATAAATGTTTAAAAAAAAAAAAAAAGCCAACAAAACCTCAAAAATGCTTTGTTCTTCTTAGGACTCTCTCATTCCTGGGGATGAGTCTGTGTCTTGCCTTGATGTTCATCTGCTCTTGGCACTATGCTTTGATTGCTATGGTGATTGCTGGATGTATTTACAAATACATAGAATATAGAGGGTAAGACTATATTTTATTTGTTTACTTCTATATTTAATTTGCCTAGTAGGGTCTGAATGCAGGTGTAAAATAGTGTCCAAACCAAGTGTTTCTACCATCTCAGCATGTGTAAGAGAACCTGACTCTCGGATACCAGAAAGTGACAACTCAGACTGCATGTTAAAAAGAGAATCTGTCAAACCCGAGACCTCCATCTCATCTTATCCCTGCAGCCCTTCCTGGATGGAAGGAGAACAGTCTTCGTACTTTCTATATGCTAAATATCTGTCTAGTAGCTACTGTCTTCAAAAAGGCAATATTTCAAACGTCAGAGACCAATACTATATTTCTGACACGTACTGTATTAATCCAGTCCAGTAATCCTCATAATCGACAACTTTTCTCTTTAAAGTAATACTACTTTGTATATGAGATGCATTCTCCCTTGTTTCCTTCCATCAAATGGAGTCTAGTCTTTAGGAACGCTGACAATCTCATAGGTTAGGAAATGCCAAGAGAATCAGAGCAACCATGGCTGTAGCATTTCAGCAGTCGTTGAAGCTCAGAACGTTCCATTTTATGAGCCAACGTGGTGTACTGAAGCTGGTTTTTAGGCATTTTTTCTAACTACTAAACAAATCCTTTCATTATTAGAAAAGTACTGTTTCATACTGTATTGGGAAATGTGCTCTGTTAATGGACTTTCTATTCCTGATTTTCTCAGAGCTGAAAAAGAATGGGGGGATGGAATCAGGGGGTTGTCCTTGAATGCAGCTCGCTACGCTTTGCTTCGGGTTGAAGCAGGACATCCACACACCAAGAACTGGAGGTAAGAGCCCCGGGAGTCTTATGTTTAATGCAAATCACTTTAGAAATAGGAATGCTATTGATTGCCAAAATCTATTCAAGGCTTCACCAGCCCTAGAAGTAAAGTAGAATTTCCTAGAGTGAAATTTTTTTCTAGAACAAACAAACTAATAGTCAAAGTTGACTGAAACTGGAATGGCATTTTGCACATTGCAGTGACTATCTCTGGTATGTTTTATCAGTTCTATTATCATAACATGTTAGCAGGATTCAACTGTATCAGTGGTCTCCAAACTTCCTAAAATCACTGAACCCTCATATCACTTCTGATATGGAAGACTGTCCTGTGAAGTGGCACAGAGCCAGGCAGCTTGGCCCAGCAATGCAAATGCTCTGCCTCCTGGCTTGCTCTGCCATTACCCCCAATCTCTCTTTGAAGAACCTCTGATGTACTGCAGAACCCTAGAGTTCTACAGATTCAGCTTGAAAATCACTGAAGTCACTCAAGATGTAAATAAATTGTGCACATTAACTGTGGTTAATTGACAGCCTTAATTTAATGTGTTAATCAGTTCTTGCATTAATTTTTTTAATTGCTCACAGTTTTGGAGCCTGCACCTGGGGTCTGCTCTGTTGTCTGTGGGCCACCCAGTAGGGGAGTGGTGGCAGTGCAGAGGACTGCAGGGCAGCCTGGGTTCAGGTTCCAGGCAGCTGCAGTAGGAGGGTGGGGGGCTTGCACACAGGTGCATACACATACATGAGCAGTCACAGCCTGCATGCTGCATGTAGAGCAGTGCTACATCAGGAAGTCTGTGGAGGGGGAGAGGAAAGGAGTGTGGAGGGGCAGATTGAGCCCCCCATGGTGAGGGGAAAAAGTGGGACGGGGCATGGATGAGGTGAATGGGGCCTTGGGGCCAGGGCAGGTAGTGGGACAGCTGTAGGACCCTTGCCCAGGGCACAAGGGTGGGGTGTGGCTCCCTGACACTGCACACCCCTTGGGCAGGCATGCGGGGCATGTGTCTTTCTGCCTCCCTTCCCGATTTTTCTTTTGTGTGCAGAGCAGAGGTAGGCTGCAGGCTAGGGCTCTTCACCCTGTTGCCTCTGCCTTGGAAGTTGCGTGCTGACCATGATGTGCCTCCCTCACCTGCTTGGCTGCAGGAGGCACAACATGCTGCCTGGCCACCATGGCTTCTGGAGTAAAGGCAACATGGTGTAGAGCTCCAGCCTGCAGCAGGCAGCCCGCCTCTCCCCCATGCACAAATTGGGGGTGCACATATCCACCCCCATGCTTCCCTTGGGGGTGTGCACAGCCGTGGGAAGCCATATCCCTTCCCACCCACGCTCCTGGATGAGTCTCCTGTGGCTCAGTTGCATGTCCTGTCCTGTCCCTGTCCCATTCGCCCCAGTCCTGTCCCTGACCTTGCCCCACTCCCTTCCTCGCTGCGGGGGCCTTGATCTACCCCTCCCCCTCCACAAACTTACCTTCTGGGTGCTGTGTGCCTGTGTGAGTCTGCCCCTCACACCTAAGTCACAGCCCCCCAGCCCTTCTGCTGCCTCTTGATCCTGACCCACAGTACCCTACATCTTGTGAGTATGCAGGGCCCCCCCCCACTTCCTTGGGCTCCAAAGTCACACGCATACCCACAGCCCCCCACACCTTCACAAATCCCCTGCCACACGCACACACCCTATACGCTCCCAACTATACAAAGGTCTTGCATGTTTTTATGTCTTTTAATTTTTTTAGTGCATAATCTTGAGTTTTTAGCTGTGTGACTTTTTTAAAATCATGATTAATTGCAACTCTTTTTTTTTAATCATGCAACTAAATGCAATCCATGGCTTTTTAATAGTTTGATAGCTGTAAAAATAAATCTTTTCAGGTGTGATGCAAAACACAAAATGAGTTAATTTAAGTGACCAGGCAGAGCCAAACTTCTATATAGCAGAGAATTTTAAGATATTTGTTACTAACCTTACTTTAGATTGGGGTCGGCAACCCCTGGCACACATGCTGAGCATGGCACGCGAGGCCATTTTCCTTGGCATGTGTTGGGGCCAGGGCGGCAGCAGCTGTTTGTAGTTTCCCAGCTATAGCTGGCTCTAGCTCTGGGTAGTTGGTGCCAGCTGGGAGGCTGGGCTGCTGCCAGCAGGCACCTGAGATGCTGCAAGCCCTGCTAGGAGCAGCCTGGGCTCTACAGCTATCAGCAGCTACCCAGAACCTGGGCCAGCTGCAAACACCTGCTGCCTCTCCACCCCAGACCCAGCCCTGGCTTCTGGGGAGGCAGCACATACTGGCAGTGCTCCTCACTGTGCTGCCCTTGCCACTTCTGCAGAGGAGTGTTGGAACCCAGCACAGCAGGGCACAGAGGAGGGCTCAGAAAGCTGGCTGCTCCTCTGAGTTCCCTGCTGCCCTGTCACACTTCCCTTGTGTGCATGGGAGCAGCATGGACAGCAGTGCAGGATTGTTCCCCTTGCTGCTGCCCCCACCTGCAGGGGAAGTGTGGCAAGGCAGCAGGGAACTGGGAGCAGGCAGCTCTCTGCTCCCCACCCACTGTGCCCTGCTGTGCCAGGTTCCAACACTGCTTTGCAGAAGTGGTGAGGGCAGTACAGCGGGAGGCATTGCTGGTATGTGCTGCCTCCCTGGAGCAGGGGCTGGGGCCAGAGCCTGGGCAGAGGCAGCAGACGTTTGTAGCTAGTCCAAGTTTTGGGTAGCTCCTGACAGCCTGGGCTCTGTGGGTGGGGGGGCAAGGGTCATGAACAGGGTTGCAGTATTAAGGGGAGCAGCCAAGATGGTGGCTGCCCCTCCTCTCCACTGCTGATTAGTAGAGAGGGATGCCTTCTGTGTGGCCCCTCCCTTCTCCACCAATTAGCAGTGAGGCTTCTAGGGCTCCTCTGCCAATCAGTGTGGGGTTAAGGGGAGATGTGGGGGGGCTCACCAAAAAAATGACTCCAGGGGCTGTGAGCAGGCCATGATTTTTTTATTATTTTTTTTTTTTTGCTTTAGCTCTGCATGTGTTAAGTAGACTCCCAAGCATGTGAATGTTTTCATGCTAATTTTTGTGTTTATGCTAATTTTCTGGTTCTTTTCCTGATGCTTTTTTTTTTTTTTTTTTTTTAATACCACAGGCCTCAAGTCTTAGTTTTGTTGAATTTGGATTCGGAACAGCTGGTTAAGCACCCTAGATTGCTTTCTTTCACCTCTCAGCTGAAGGCTGGTAAAGGATTGACCATTGTAGGATCTGTCCTTCAAGGAATATACTTGGATAAATGTGTAGAAGTTCAAAAAGCTGAAGAGGTATGTAAAAGACAGTTTGCAATACCAATATTGTTTTGGAGCTCATAGTCTGTATAGGCCCTTCTTTGTATTACACTTTACCTGGTTAATAACAAGAAGTTATCACTTCTTGCATTGCAGCCCAGCTACATGTTTAACCAATTAATGGCTTGATAAAACAAACAACCTGCAAAGTTTTTCTGCAGAAATGTGCAAAAACTTTTTGTAGCTTATTTTAATCACGCCATTAACTGACTGAGTGTCCAAGTGCTCCTCTGTGGCTGGGAGCCCAGTCCATCAATTGAGGGGTGCCCAGCCACAGGGGTACACCACTCACTACCAGTCCCACAGCTGATAAGGATCACATTGGTTGCAGTGCTGTCAGCTGTGGGACTTGCAGCAGGGAGAGTGCTCCCCCTGCTCTGTGAGCCTCCTGAGCTGCTGGTCCTGCAGCAAGGACAGCGTTCTCTCTGCTGCCTCCACTATGAGCCCTTCAGCCCACATTGTGCATTAAATCACACTGCACCTTATCAGTGGTGCAGGGGGAGCACGGGATCACAATCTGTCACACCTCCTGCCATGCACATGGAATACACATCTAAGCAAAAACTGAAATAAAGGACATTTATATAGTAGGGTGCTTTATGAAACATGCCATACAAAGTTTTAAATTCTTTAATTTAAAAACAACCCCCACCCCCTGAAACACATTCAGAAGGCCACAGAAGTTTATATAGTCTTTACAGACACAACAGAACTTAATACTTCTTAATTTTTGTCTGCTATAGTGACATGAATATAGCAAAGGTGGTGTGCATTCTATAGACTGGATGACCGCCTGGGCTGTGTCCACACAGTTATGGACACAGTTTGTTTCCCCAGGAACAAGTAGCAGTGGCACGCCTTGTGCTGCTGCTACTTGTCTTCAGGAAATGCCCATGGCACGTGCCCTCTGCAGGTTACCCTGGCCATGGTAGGGGGGAGCCTTACCTGGCATCCTGGGAGCCTCAGGGAGCTGCAGCCATGGCACTCCTGCAGCTGGGAACCTGGCCAGCAGCAAGACCATGGCTCTGGCTGGCCAGACTCTGTTTTGGGGCAGTGTGCATGAGCATTTTTGGCATGAATATATGACCCCGAGAGACCCCAGGATCAAAAAAAAAAACCACACTGAGGTAGCAGTACGGGGAACTCCTGTACACGTGGTTTGTGGTGCCGCAGACAGGTCTATGGCACTACATACTGCACGTCTGCGCTTGTCTGGACACGGCCCTACATACTTATGAACTTTATGATTCTCTGCTTGGTTTAAGTTTCTTGATTTAATATTTTATTCATTGCTCAGTTAGAGCCCTAATTTCAGATCAATGTAACATATTGGTAATCTAACCTTAGTTACTAGGTTTGCATTTGCCAGATACCTATAGAAGAAGCACTCTCTTGGGGCCAGATTGTTTTCCACCAATTGGGCATGTAAGTGGGCTTAAACATACAGGCATGATGTTATTCCAACTTGCCAAAGCCTCTGAAAAATTGTTAAAACACAGGATGGGTGGGTCTTCCTCCTCAAATTGTGGGATTGCACTAGTTGAGTGCAGTTAAACTAAGGTGGCCTTGCTGCCTTAAAAGCATCATATTTTGCATGTAAAGGCCTCATGTATGTAATTAGACAAGATAGGTGGCCAAATAAGGAACTGTGAAGTACGATTTAGGGTGTGGCCGAGTCGGGAGCAATTGTGCATTATCTTCTGGAGACTCAGAAATGCTGTGGTTTGGCCTGAGTCAAGTAAGAACCAGTCATGGTTAATGTGCTCAGTGAATCCTCCTCTGTCCTGGGCATATTGTCAACTGGCCATGTAGGACTAGGTCCTGGACTACTTATGACAACAATGTTGCCAAACGCTAGAATGAAAGAGACTTGTCTTTTCAAAGCAAGGTTTGAGAGAGGTAGTTAACTATGTTAGTGCAAAGTCAGGCAGAAGGCAGGGTAAATCTGCACCTTTATAGACTAACTAGATCACAGATGTACAGCACAAGCTTTCCTAAATAGAGGGCTTACTTCATGGGATTTAACATTCATTAAGCGGTAGACTTTTGCAGTTGTTCTTATTCTTTTTAATAATGCTCATCTGGCCTCAGTGAGAATTAGCTGTCAGTTCTATACCGATTTAAAGTAGTCCAGGAAGTTGTAATGTACTGCAAAGGCATCAAGTTACTTCTAATGAGCACTGCAGTCTGGATATCTGTATATAGTATCCTAGTGTTAGACTTCAGGAGAGATTGGTACCTCCTGCAGCTAAATGCAAGCTCATCTGGCATTCTTCATGTTCCTCTGTAGCTGTACTGAATGATTAATTCATGTCTCACTTGAAAGGAGTAAATTGAATTTCCAAGCAAGTGATCATTAGTCATTGAACTTCACTGCAGGTGAGCTTCTGGTGGTTTTTTATTCTTTGATTTGTCTGTTTTTTCCTTAATCACTGTTATGGTTTTATAATTGAAACCGAGTTTTCATAAAAAAAGAACTAAAGAACTGACTTCAAAATCATTATAGCACTTTGTTAATTTGATTTTTCTTCTTTTTTTCTTTCCTTTTGGTTTTCTTCTAAATGAAGCAACACTAGGAACCTAAAACAGAAGTCCAGAATAAACCTCAGAGAGAGAAATATAATTATCAATTATAGGTACCCTGGTAATCCATAAATCTCTCATTCAGTGGAGCTTTTCAAGCAAAACAACAAATACGTATTTAAAAAGTTTGTTTGAAAACTACATAAAACTGAATAGATCTCAAAGCTACAATTATTCTTAGCTTAAATTAATTTAATCCATTCAGTTTAATGAGCTTCTTTTTTTTTTTGTTTTCAGTTTTGAAACATTACTGGGATCTAGTACTCTGTTATCCTTGTGCAGTGTTTCTCAGCCTGGTGAGGTAGTATCTCTGCACAGGACCCAAGGCTGAAGAAAGGAAATATACATCTTGGAGCAGTTCATCTTCCACAAATAGGCTCCTGTTGTGATTTTTGCAGTGTGGTGGCTTATTCCCCAGCTGTTGATGGCCATGAACAGGTGTTCGGCTATACCCAAGCGAGGGAACATACAGGCGTTTCAGAGATTTCCCACCCCCCCCCCTTTCCCCAACTGCTTCTGACACCTTTCCCAGGTTAGGTATCCCCAGTCTGGGGAAGGCTGAGAGCAGCAGCTTGACTCTTCCCATGCACCGGGGGCACTGTGGTCTAGGGAAGACTGCTGCTCAATGACTGCTTCTGATCACAAAGTTGTCAAGTGTACAGGTGTTTGTTCTAGTGAGAGTCTCCATAAGAGGGATCTTCCAGGTGTTGTGGTAGAAGACTTTTGACGTTGAGACATGTTTCCTTCATAAGAAACAGTGACTGGCTGTATGCTGGCAATTTCTACTAGGAGACCAGTGATTCTTCCAGTAGACGTTTAACCCATATTTCATAGACTTTAGGGCTGGAAGGGACCTCAGAAGATCATTGAGTCCAGCCCCCTGCCCAAAGGGCAGGAAGTCAGCTGGGGTCATAGGATCCCAGCAAGATAAGCATC
>JAGPOW010003016.1:71291-83783 GCA_030014935.1 Caiman crocodilus
CCTGCCCAAAGGGCAGGAAGTCAGCTGGGGTCATAGGATCCCAGCAAGATAAGCATCCAGTTTGCTCTTGAAGGTGTTCAATGTAGGTGCTTGAACCACGTCCGGTGGCAGGCTGTTCCAGACCTTGGGGGCTCAAACAGTAAAGAAATTCTTCCTTATGTCCAGCCTGAAACGGTCTTGTGGTAGTTTATAACCATTCGATCTAGTCGTCATCCCTTGGGGCTCTCTGGTGAACAAACATTCCCGCAGATACTGGTGGTCACCCCTGATAAACTTATAGGTGGCCATCAGATTACCCCTGAGCCTGTGCTTTTCCAGGCTAAAGAGGCCCAGGGCTCTCAGCCTGTCATCGTAGGGTCTGCTTCCCTGGCCTCTGATCATGTTCATGGCTCTTCTCTGGACTCTCTCAAGCTTCTCCATGTCCTTTTTGAATTGTGGAGCCCAAAACTGGATGCTGTACTCCAGCTGAGGCCTCACCAAGGCTGAGTACAAGGGGAGAATGACATCCTGGGATTTGCTTGAAGCATCTGTAGATGCAAGCTAGCATTTTTGTCACTTTACCAGCCGCAGCATTGCACTGCAGACTCATGGTCATCATTGACACAAGATGAACCCCAAGTCTTTCTTCCATAGTGCTAGCAAACATAGCACTGCTGAGCCTATAAGGATGCTGTGGGTTTTTCTTCCCAAGTTGGAGAACCTTGCATTTATCAGCGTTGAACACCATCAGATTCTTGTCCGCCTGCTTGCTGAGCCTGTCCAGGTCACCCATGTGTCTTCTGGTATGGATGCTTTGCCCCAAAGTTTGGTGTCGTCAGCGAACTTGGCCAGTCCACTTCTGACTTCAGTATCCACATCGTTAACAAAGATGTTGAACAGTATGGGTCCAAGGATAGAGCCTTGGGGGACCCCACTGGTCACAGGACACCATGATGAGCGACTTCCATCATTTACTACCCTCTGGGCCGCAGGTCTTTCATCAGTCCCATGGGGCACCCATGCCTGCTACGGGACATGGAAGTCTGGGTGAGGGTGATCCCCTGCCCTCCATTAATGCTGACTTCATGAAGAAACATCTTGAGAAGCTGATTTCCTTCAAGTCAGCTGGCCCTGACAATCTTCACCCCAGGGTACTCAAGGAGCTGGCAAGCATCATAGCCCAACTTCTAGCACAGATCTTTGAAAACTCTTGGCGCTCTGCTGTAGTGTCCGAAGACTGGAAGAAGGCCAATGTGGTGCCTATCTTCAAGAAAGGGAGGAAAGTGGATCCGGCTAATGATAGGCCCATTAGCCTGACTTCTATCCTGGGGATCTTAGAAAAGTTTATTAAAGAGGCTATCCTTTAATAGATTGGCCGACACCAACATCTTAAGGGATAGCCAGCACAGGTTTGTTGCGGGTAGGTCTTGTTTGACCAATCTCATTTCCTTCTATGACCAGGTGACCTGTGCATATTCATAGCTGCAGTTTGTTCCTTCCCTATGCTAGGGGTCATTGTAAAAGTGGAGCCATATTCTTTGTGTGGTTAGGTTTCTTATCCTCCTGAAAAGAGGAGGGTTTGTGAAGTAATCTGGGTATACAGAACCACATCAAATGGGTGGTGCAGAATCACTTACTTCAAAAGCCTCCACTTTTCTGCTCAGCTGTGCAGAACTGCTCCTGAATTCCAGCTGAGTGGGGAAAGGGTCTGGTTCAAAATGACAGCTGTGACAAACATCTGGGCAGACTTGTCCCTAATTTAATATATGAATCACTCAGGGTCTCTGTACAGCCAGGCATTATGCTAGTTAATTGGGACCTTGCCACAAGCCAAGGCAATATCCTGCTTGCCCAAACCTGTTTTCTGTTTGTCTGTTGCACTCCGTTTTGTTGCTTGTGTGCTGGTCAGTCTATTAAAGCACCAAGGATGACTGCTATGTGTAGCCTGGCCCTGGGAGAAATGGAAAGGAGATCAGAGGCCATTGGGAGTGTGCAACAGAATTAGATCTAAATGTGTTTCCTCAGATTAAATTTATTGACCCAAGGAGGCAAAACAACTGAGAACAGGCTATGAAAAAACTTGGGCAGCTGAGTCAGGGCAGATATGACAAAATAAATACCTCCTCATCAGGTGCTAGTTGATTTACAAGGTTTATACTCAATGTTATTCAAAGGTTGGGAACCCCTGACAGGGTTAAAATTATACGTGTGTGTATTTTTATACTTTGAAAATACACTGTCTTGTGTCCCCACACAACCTAAATATTTTCCCCAGAGCCCTAACCTGGCAATACTTTCTCTCACAAGCACCAAATCAGTGTCCAAAACAAAACTGTATTAACAGGAAAGCAGGTATCACAGCATTAGTTTAGGAAAAATGCAACAAAAAAAGCAGTCAACCATATCTTTGTACAAATAGTATATAAAACAGTTTCCTTGGCAGTATCTTTACATCTAGTTTTTCACTTTGGTTTTATCACCAACTGGTGCATATATCCATTGAACAAACATCCCTTTGATATGTCCTTTCCCCTGCTCTTATTGCTGTTTCCACTTGTGGTTTGCTGTTAGGGATTTGCGAATTCCCAGTATGTGGGGTTTGGAGGAGTAGAGTTCTATTTCCAGCTATTGGAGGAAGTGTTGCCTGGTCCAGTCATGAAATGCAGTGCTATTTCTTGCCAATTTAGCATCTTTTTTCACCGTACCACTGCCCTCAAGCCTGATCAGTTTGGTCTTAAGGCTTAATCTATTCCACCTCTAAGCAGATAAAGCTTTTTTGGTAAATATAATATATTTTATTTGACCAACTTAAATAGTTGGAAAAATTGTTCTTCACAAGCTTTTGGGTACAAATGCCCATCTTCAGGCAGAGGGAGAGTTTACAGTTGTTTTGTATTCTCTTGGCTGTGATAGAAGCCATATGTAAAAATGGAGGTCTGTGAAAATGGAAATCCATAGCAGTGAGGATAGTCAATAGGTGTGAGACATTTTGAGGGGGAAGGGTTACTTAGTAATTGAATATAGCTGGTGAAATGTAGAGAGGTTACCTGTGGTATCAGATTGTAGGCAGGTTATAATGTGCCATAAATCCACTGTCTGCTTTGTCCATGATTTTCTGTATCCAGTAGGCTGATGAAGTGAAGTTCATAGGCTCATCTGCGAAAGGTGCTTTGTAAATTCCCTTTGAGAATTCTACCAGAAAACCACTCTCTCTCCAATCTATCTTGTGAGAAATGTGCACCCACTGGTATCTATGAAGTCATGTTTAACAGGTGTAACAACTTTAAACTTTTAAATGCAATTTGGAAATAATTCTTAGATTATTTTGTTAATTAAAATATTAGTTCTTTACATACTTCCCATTTTTCTGACTGTCCCTCCCTGTTTCTTCCTCCTTTTTTTTCTGTTTCTTTTCTCATTTTATTGTTGTGACCAGAGATCCGCAATTTGTATATAGTTGATTTTATATATTGTATAAAAACTTAATTTGTTCTGAGATTTTTTTTTTTTATTGCATTTAAAACAAAATCATGTAGAGAAAGAAGTCGTAGTGTAATGCTTGCATTCTCCTAGAGAAATCCCATGGGCAGTGGGACAAGTACAGCTATTGTGGATTCTTTCAGAAAGATCGGACTAGAGGCACCCAGTGTAAGCTCCTTGTCTGCAGATGGCAGGATGGGTGACAAGTCAATGGAATGGATGACATGAAAACTTGCTGACAGACCCAAGAATAACCAGCTAAGATGTGCTCTCCATATCAGATTAGTGTAGTGTAGATTATCAGTGTAGTGTTCTGTTCTTTGCTTGGATCCATTCATTTTGTTGTAGTTTCTCAGTGACCTTTTTCTCAGAAGGTCAGACCCTGGTTAAAAGGTTGTCAAACTGTCAGTGTTCAAGATGTTTCTTGAGCACTTCAGGTACTTTCTTCAAAGATGCTTATTTTCTACCACCCCATTTAAAGCAGCTAGGGATCCAGTACCACCCCACACACCTTCATGAGTCAGCAAGGTTACACTAATAATGGCTAATAATAATAGTGCAAAGCAGTCCCAATGGTTATGTTCAGTGAGGCTCTGGGTCTTTTTACCACATATAGAGACTAAGACATAGTTGTCCTTAACTATAAGCAAGTGCATTGAATCCTAACAGTTACAGTTCTAAGTCAAGAGCAGAACAACCTTAGCAGTTCCAATTCTAACACTAGTTAGTCAAAACCAATACAACATGCTCACCACCCTCGGGTATAATGAACACAATGCTACTGGTTGATCAGGCCAGGAGGTCTTGTCTGGGGCTCCTAGCTCCTGTCTGTTCTGTGCAGGGTAGAATCTCAGATGGATGACTGCATCTCTTCTAGTCCTCAGAAGTGTTCCAGGTGGGATTCCAATTCCTTTTCCAATATACCTTCTCATTACCAAGTTTCTTAGCATATAATTAGCTTAAGCCATTCCCTTTAATGCATATTAATAAGCCTGCTTCTGCTTACCATATATGATTAAACTCCACTGGAATTTTCCAGTCTTGGGTAATCTTTTTTTTGTTCTTAGGTAGGAGTAAGTCTTGCTGCTGATTTGTTCCTCTGTTCTCAAGCAAAATTTCCTTCTTGTAGTTGGCCAATTTCTTGTTTTGATTTTGGCCATCTAGACAGGGTATTTCCAGATTTCCTCCTCTTTGCGGGGAACCGGTCACAGTCAAGTACACATCGTGTGCCAGGTCTTGTTAATGCGTTTGCATATGCATCTAGAACCAAAGTCAAATCTGCAGCTGAGTGGACACATGATAACTTTCTTATGGTAAGTGCCAGAGTTAAAACCCAGGCTAGAATGCCTCTGGGTTCCAACACCGTATATTTCTGAGTTAGACAGAGTTCTCAAACACTGTGCTACTTCTCCTCTGTTCATAGTGGGGGATTAAGAACTCTGATTTTAAGCACAACATGATTTAATTTTTTTTAACGCATATCACAGTGCCTTTTTTGTTTATTGGGTTGCAGGATTAAGGAACTGTTTTCGAACGTCAGACAATTTACAGTGTATCATGTTGGTTCATAATACAATGATTCCCTGTTGTATTCATAATTAAAGGTGTCTCCATGTGTAATCCTCCCTTTCTTATTTTTATAGAATGTTAAATCCTTAATGGCAATAGAAAAAACAAAGGGATTCTGCCAGATTGTGGTGTCTCCAAGTTTGAGAGATGGAGTCTCCCATTTAATTCAGTCTGCTGGTCTCGGAGGGATGAAGCATAATACAGTCCTGATGGCATGGCCACAGTCATGGAAGCTCACAGATAATCCATTTTCATGGAGAAACTTTGTTGGTATATACTGCTTTATTTTTCTATATTTCTACTAAAAATAACCATGTATGCAAGAGGCAAGGATATTTTTTGGGGGAGAGCTTTTATCAGACCGACATCATTGGGAAAGATTTTTTAGATGATCTTTTGAGCATAAAGTATTCTTTATCAGGTCTGGGGGGGAGGGGGGGGAGCAGGTGCAGCTTGAGCTAAGCAGCAAATAGAGCAATAATGTGCATAAGACTCCATGTGTAAATAAATTTGCCATTGGATCTTATATATTTCCTGGGCTTTTACAGCTATATTACTTCAGCACTATTATATTGCATTAATGCTACTTAGTGATGCTATGTAACTCTGAGATACCTGGAAAAACAAATGTAAGGTCTGTCTGGCTGTCCAGCTGTCCTTTTATGACTAGGAGTTTTCAAAATGGTAATTTAAAAGTGATTCAATTGAGGACCATGATTAACTTGTTTTTACTCTGCACTCCTTTTAAAAAAACAAAATAAAATCCCATCCCTCCTCAAGTATGGATGTAAAAGCCAAAACTTTAAGCTTGTGGTTCAAACAATGTCCATTTTTCAGTTAAGAGATGTTAGCCTGTGTGTAAACTCATCTTAAAGGACTCTCAATTTTCATTCGCACTGTTGTATATCCTATTTTGTGTGTGCTTGTTTTCTCTACAGACACTGTACGTGAAACAACAGCAGCACAGCAAGCTCTGCTGGTTGCCAAAAACATTGATTTGTTTCCAGCAAATCAAGAACGCTTTTCTGAAGGGAACATAGATGTGTGGTGGATTGTTCATGATGGTGGGATGCTGATGTTGCTTCCTTTCCTGCTTCGACAGCACAAGGTACGGCAGATGTTTTAGGGAGGAACTCTTGTTAGAAAATGCACAGCCAGTGAATGCTAAGGGCAGAATTTTATATTCACCTACTGCATGAACAAAACTTGAGACTTGCTTCTATTTTTTTAGTCAGGTAACTCAGTCATTCTGTTACCCAGTCTGGTCACACAAATGTCCCCACTATAAGTAGGGGCCTACCTAAATCGCCGGGAAACAGCACTTTTTGCAGGTTGATTGACTCTCAGTTCTAATTCCATGGTCACTTTGCAGTGGCCTCGTCCTTCAGCATTGATTGGCAGAGAGACCCTGAGGGGGGCGGGGGATGAGAGGACCCTACCATCTTGACTGCTGGCTGCCCTTCATGAAGCCTTGCCCCTCAGTGTTGATTAGTGAGAGCCTCCCCCTGGGGAGCCAGAATCTTAGTAAAAATAAGAGGGGTTTTTTGTTGATGTGGAGGTTTGGTTTTTGTTTGTTTTTTGGGTTTTTTCAGACAACTTTGGATTTCACGGTTTCAGTGAAATCGTAAATTTAAGTAGGTCCCTAACTTGTAGGCAGAAGGAAATATCTGCATATTTGACCATCTTTCGAAATAATAAATTCTTATATGCTTAACTCTCTTGAAGAGTGAGCAAGAGGAGCAAATGGAATTTATTCATTGTTGTATAACATTACTTCCCTTTTTTGTGTAGGTTTGGAGAAAATGTAAAATGCGTATTTTCACTGTAGCCCAGATGGATGACAACAGTATTCAAATGAAAAAAGATCTTCAGATGTTTTTGTATCATCTTCGATTGAATGCTGAGGTGGAAGTTGTTGAAATGGTAAGCTGCTATGTAGCTTACATGTTAATTAAAAACTCAGAACTAAACTTCAAAGTCAGTCTTTATGGCCTTCTTGAAAATGCAAGGGAATTTTGCCTTAATACAAAGTTTTAGTCAAGTATCTCAATATTGCCTAAAATGTGAAGACTAGCAATATGAAAGTGCCCTAGGGCAAACTTAACTCTCAGGTCTCATACTTAGTAGTGTTTTATACAGCATAAAAGGTAACTTCTGATCTCACTCTTCATCCTAATGCTGGGTCCATGTCTGTCTCCCTATGTTATCCCAACAGGATTCTTGTCCTGTTTCCCTATACCCTTTCACTCCTTGGTCCCACTCTACTCCTTCTGTATCTGTCCCTCCAAGATCTGGTCCTTGACCCCTGTACTAGCCACTCAGACTGCTTCTGCCTCTATACTACTTGGGCTCAGCAGAGGCAGCGTAGACTACATTGGAAAGAAATTGCCCTTTGTCCAAGGGTATGTCTCCATAGTGTATGATAGAGATATTTAAAACTGATTTTAAGAAGCAGTTCTGGTTCCAGAAATAGTCCAGCTGCAATAGCAGAGAGCTCTGCATGAGCAAATTTACCTTGCTACTCTGGGGCCCATTACCAAATAGTACTCTGTGAGTGTGTCTACCTGTGGGGGTTTTTTTATGTGCACCTAAACTTTAATGCGCATCTAAGGTAATTTAGGTGCACGTCCTACATGTGCATACACTAAAGGCACATTAACAGGGTGTGTGGACCTACTTGGGTCTAAACTTAGTGGCAGTTCAGTTGACATACAGGGTTTATGCACCTTAGAGCATCTCTGTGTGCCTTAAGGCACTTGTAATTATTTGTGCCTAAATTTCATAGATTGTAAGGCTGGAAGGGACCTTGGAAAATCATTGGGTCCAGCCCCTGCACCAAGCAGGAAAGGCAGGTGGGGTCAGGTGATCCCTGCAAGATGACTATCCAGCTTTCTTCTGAGGATTTCCAGGGAGGGTGATTGCATCAATTCTGGAGGGAGCTTATTCCAGTCTGGACAACCCTAACTGTGGTGAAGTTTTTTCCTAATGTTGAACCTGAAATGGTTTTCTAGGAATTTGTGGCCATTACTCCTGGTTCTTCCCAAGGGTGCCCTGGTGAACAGTTGTTTGCCAGGCCCTTGATGTACTCCCATGACATAGTGGTAAACTGCTACCAAGCCCCCCTCATCCTTTTTCAGGCTAAAGGGTCCCAGGTCCCTCAGCTTTTTATAAATTCATAGATGTTAGGGTCGGAAGGGACCTCAATAAATCATCGAGTCTGATCCCCTGTGTAGGCAGGAAAAAGTGCTGGATTCAGATGACCCCAGCCAGATGCCTACTAACCTCCTTTTGAAGACCCCCAGGGTAGCAGAGAGCACCACCTCCCTTGGGAGCCCATTCCAGATTTTGCCTACTCTAACTGTGAAGAAATACTTCCTAATGTCCAGTCTAAATCTGCCCTCTGCTGGCTTATGGCCATTATTTCTTGTGAAACCCCCCCCACCCCCCCAGGGGTGCCTTGGTGAGTAGAGCCTCCCCAATTCCCTTGTGTGTTCCCATGATGAATTTTATAGGCAGCTACAAGGTCGCCTCTCAGCCTTCTCTTGTGGAGGCTGAAGAGGTCCAGGTGCCCTAGTCACTCCTTATAGGGCTTGGCCTGCAAGCCCTTACCCATACAAGTGGCCCTTCTGGACCCTCTCCAAGTTATCCACATCCCTCTTGAAGTGTGGTGCTCAAAATTGCACGCAGTATTCCAACTGTGGTCTGACGAGCGCCGGATAGAGGGGGATTATCACCTCCTTGGTTCTGTTTATCTTGTATCGGCAGATGCATGATAAAGTGCAGTTAGCTTTTCTGATGACTTCGTCACACTGACAACTCATGTTCATCTTGGAGTCCGCTAGGACTCTGAGGTCCCGTTCCGCTTCCGTGCTACTGAGCAGGTAATTTTCTAGGCGGTAGGTGTGTTGGATATTTTTCCTCCCTAGGTGCAGAACTTAGCATTTCTCCTTGTTAAATTGCATTCTATTATATTCTGCCCACATGTCCAAACTGTCCAGGTCTGCCTGTAGTTGTTCCCTGCCCTCCAGTGTGTTCACTTCTCCCCACAGTTTTGTGTCATCTGCAGACTTGGGCAGAGTACACTTCGCTCCCTCGTCCAAGTCACTAATGAAGACATTGAAGTGCAATGTTCAAGGACAGAGACTTGTGGGACCTCACTGCCCACGTCCTTCCAGGTCAATAGTGACCCATCCACTACCACTCTCTGGGTATGACCCTCTAACCAACTTGCCACCCACTGGACTGTAATCATCCAAATCACAACCTCTTAATTTGTTCACTAGCACGGGGTGGGATACTGTATCAAAGACTTCAGGAAGGCCTAAGTAAACGATATCTATCCCTACTCCTGCATCCAGGTGTTTTGTAACCTGGCCATAAAAAGAGACAAGACTAGTCAGGGATGATCTACCTGCTACGAACCCATGCTGGTTTCCCCTCAGCATAAATTTTCCTGCTGGGCTCTCACGTATATGAGCCTTAATGATTTTCAAAGACTTTGGCAAAGGTGGAGGTGGGACTGATTGGCCTATAGTTGCCTGGATCCTCCTTCCTCCCCTTCTTGAAAATAGGGACCACATTGGCCCTTTTTTCTAGTCCTCTGGTACCTGGCCCGTGAGCCGCGACTGCTCAAATATTCTTGTCGGTGGCTGTGCAGTGACATCAGCCAGTGCCTTCAGTACCCTCAGATGGAGCTCATCTGGGCCTGCTGACTGAAACACATCCAGTTCTTCCAAGTGACTCTGCACCATCTCAGGGTAAACGCTTGGTAGGGCCATATGCTTTTCCTCGTGGCTTGCTGTGCAACCTCTAATTATACGAGTGACCCTTCTCTGGACTCGCGCTCGCTCGCTCTCGTTGTACCACATCCTTGTTAAAGTGTGATGCCCAGAACAGGATGCAGTACTCCAGTTGGAGTCTCACCAGTGCTGAGTAGAGTGGAAGAATTACCTCCTCGGTCTTGCTGGAGATGCATCGATTGATGCATGCCAGAGTATTATATGCCCTGCTGGCAACAGTATCACATTGCCAACTCATATTCATGCTGTGCTAGCCTGTTTAGATCCACCTGTATATGTAGCCTATCTTCAAGTGCGATCATGCTTCCCCATAACTTGGTGTCATCCGCAAACCTGAGCAGTAAGCTCTTTACCCCCTCATACAAATCATTGATGAAGATGTTGAAAAGTACAGGACCAAGCACTGACTCCTGTGAGACACTGCTACCTGCTTCTTGCCAAGATGACACAGATCCATTCATTAATATTCTGTGTCCTACCCTGCAGCCAGCTTTGTACCCATTGGCAATGCAGAGGGGGTGCACACAGGTGCACAGACACTGCCTGAGATTGGCCGTGCACTCCCTGGAAGCGCCAGCTGTGAAACCGAAAGTGGTGGTGGAAGTGCACTTCCAGTTTTGCCACTGGTGGCTGTGGGCTCAGCAATCAGATGCTGAAGGACACCTCGAGCACTAGACTGCCAACAGGGGGGCATGTATGTACCCACCTAACCATCTCCCAGTTAAGCCCACAATCTTCAAATTTTCTTACGAGAACATCGTGGAATACAAGTTCAAAGTCTTTTTGTAAGTCAAGGTATACAATATCCACCTCTTCTCCTTTATCCAGGTGGTGAGTCATTAGATCGTAAGAGGAGATGAGGCTGGTTAGACAACAACAATAGAGACACCTTGATATCTGCTTGCCTAAAATCACCGTTTTAAAGTGCATTAAGGGTGTGCATGTATAGACCCACACCTTTTAATGTACCTTAAAAATGGCTAATGCACCTTTAAATCAGCATGTGTAGATGCACCCTGTGTATGGTAGTCTGAAAGAATTCACAAAGCAAACGCTACTAAAAAGTGAATCTGATAAAATAGTTTTTACACATTTGAAGAGACCACCTACACTTATCTACTGATTTTTTGTTTGTTTGTTTGTTTGTTTGTTTTAAACTGGCTAAAGAGAAACAATTACGAAGATACTGTTATATTTCACATCACTTTTCAAATCTTAACAACAATTCAGAAAATAACTAGAATCTATGTTGTGTATTAAGCAACAGCTATGCAACTTAGAAGCTTAGAAAAAAAATAGATGGCCATTTGTACACATGCTTGCACAGCAGCATTGGGTGCTTTTAAAAGTGCTCGGTGAAATACGCATCAGTACTGAGAGAATGAAAAAGGTGTTTTAGTTCAAAAACACACCGTTGCCATTTTCTCAAGGCTGACGTGCATTTGTTGTTTACACAAATGCATGCAATGCAGTGCAGTGCTGGGCACGTCAGCTGGTGTGCGGAGCAGACTCAGGTAATTGAATCTGCTCCAGCGTGCCAGATATGCATACAGATGTATGTGCATAAATGCCTTATGTGCAAAATTTCACTCTCTCTAGGGGTGCATTTACGTGTGCAAATAAGTACAACTAAATTTTAATGCACATTAAGCTAATGTGCACTAAGCAATTTTTACGAGGTGTCTAAACGTGCAGGGATTTGGGATTAGTTTCAAGTCCCTCCAATCCTGCCATGTGGCCACTGGGGGGAGCTCCAGCCACATGGCTACCAGCACTTGACAGCCATGTTAAAGCCAAAACCTGCTACCAGCACTTGGCAGCCGTCTTGGAAACTGATCCCTGGCCAGCCCCTTTCCTGCCCAGGAACTGTGTGCTTAGTGCAGGGCCAGCTCCCTCCTTGCCCACCCAGCTTCCCCACACCAGGGCTGCCCCTGCTCCAGCCAGCCCCTGCCAGTGCCAGCTAGCTCCCCGCACTCCTGCTGGCCCCAGTAGAGCTACATGTGCCAGCAAGGGCCAGGGCACTGGCTATGGGAGGTCCTGGCCCAACCTCTTCCTCCTGCACTCCCTGTTCCAGCCTGCCTATCCTGCCTCCCTCACCCCCTACCCCTTTCCCACTCCCAGCACCACTCTCAGGACATGCACATGGATAAAACAAAACAAGAACAGCAAAAAAGTAACTTTTATTGCCCTCACATCCCTCACTCTCATCCCTCCCCACTTAATGAACAGTGCCCCTCTGTAAGGAGAGGGGGGCAGATCAGCTGCAGGGGCAGATCCCCAGGTACCCCTCAACCCTCCCTATCCCAACCCCATTCACCTAACTCCCTGCAACCTCTCCTTGCCCATTGCGTTCCTGACTCATTTTGCTAATGCTCTCAAGCAGTAACGTGAACATCCTCTTGCCAGTGTAAGGACTACCCTTGAAAACCTCCACCCAAACACGATAAGAGGAAGAGACTGTTATGTAAAGAATGGCCATCTGTGATAAGGAGGTGGCATTGGTAACTGGGTGAGAGAGATTTGAAGGAATAAGAAAAGCCAGCTAATTAGGTCAAAACTCATTATAATACTAAAAAGCACACCCCTAGGTAGAGAGAAAGTATGCTAATGAAATATATATATATATATATATATATATATATATATATATATATATATAAGTGAA
>JAGPOW010003016.1:83883-102964 GCA_030014935.1 Caiman crocodilus
AAAAATAGAACATAAACGGCAAAGCTTCACTGCGGAAGCCAAGACCTGTGATCACCAATCAACGCCCGACCAGGGAAAAAGCCCGCGAAAGCTTTTCTCACAAGCACAAAAGAACTCCTCACGTTAATCCCTAGTATAAAAGAAAGCTCCCGCCCTGAAGGCAGGGAGTAACTCCAGGACCTTGCCGCTGGTCGGACGCAGGTTTGATCACCCCCCGTGAACCCGCTAACGACAACCCGCTGCTGGAGCAATCCACCCCTCCCGCTTAAGCTCCTGCTTTTCTTCCCTTGGACGGCAACTTCACAGGCCAGCAGCTTGTGGAGCAGCGCGGCCACAACCCGCCACTGGAGCAATCCGCCCCTTCCTGCTTAAGCTCCTGCTTTTCTTCCCTCGGCCGGCAACTCCACAGGACAACAGTCTGTAGAGCAGCGCGGCCACAACCCACCACTAAAGCATCCGCCTCTCCTTGCTTAAGCTACTGCTTCTCCGCTCGGCCAGCATCTTGCTGGCTGAGTCTCTGTAAGTATTTTAACCAATAAAATGCCTTAAAATCAATCACCTGTCTCATTCTTGAGTCTCCAAGCATCCAAACCCAGTAATACCCCATGCTGATACTTATAAGCAGCAACCCTTTCAGAGCCCAGTAGACTATACAACAGGGGAAATGCACCTCTGGCTAGCTTTGGGCTTCTAACTTGTACTTAGTTTCCTGGTTCCTAGTTTTGATTTGTAGTTTCCCAATCCCTTGGTCCTGATTGTTGACTTCCTAAGTTCCTGATCGTGCCTGTTGATCCAGGTCGTGCCTGTTGACTCCACGACCCAGACTCCAGCCTAAACCTCTTGTGCTCCAGACCTTTGTCTTTATGATAGCTAGCTTCTGACTTGTGATTTAAATTGGTAATTGCCCATATCCTGGGCTTGTACAGATATAATTTCCTGCTCTGGCCACCCTGACTAAGAATTTCAGTCCCTTGTTATCAAAAACATTGGACCCTTTGGCCTCTGGAGAGATGAGCCTATGATCAGGGCCTTTTGCAAGTGTAGATGATATGGAATTAAGGTACAGCTGCAATTCCTTAATGATTAGTCTTTTGCCTTACTGTGAGAGACTCAGCTGCTGTTTTTGAAAGTAAGCTGAAGATCACTGGAAAAATCCTTGTTCTTTTACCTAAGTAATCTATAAAGTACATGTCCTGTTTCTGCAGTACAACATACAATATATGTCTAAATAACGGATTGATATTTTCATTAAAAAATGTGAACAGTTTTAAATACAAGTCCTTGAAAATTATTAGCATGAGGAAAAATTCAGGACTGGATTACATGTCTGATGTGTTACATACATAGGCTTCTTTCCAAAACACCTTTATCCATTCTTATTCCAAAAAGAAGTGCTGGAATTTATAATGTACACTGAAAAATTGAACCAACTTTTCACCAACAAAATAATGTCCAAGTCCAGAGCTAGAGCAGCATTTCACAGCTAGTCTCTCTCTTGGCATTTGACCCATTCTGAGACCAAACTCCAAACATATTAGGGTGCTTGGAAAACAGAGCATGGTTTGGATAGAAGATTTACCAGGAGCACATGATACCTGATGGACTTGATCTACTATGATAAGGTGACAGGTCTGTGAACTGGGGGAGAGCAGTGGATGTGATGTACCCTGACTTCAGCAAAGCTTTTGGCAGTGTCTCATTCTCTTTAACAAGTTAAAGAAATATAGGTTAGTTGGAAGTACTATAAGGTGGATATCAAACTGGTTGGATCATTGTGCTCAATGCATTGTCATCAATGGCTCCTGAGCATATTTTTATAATTTTCACAGCAGCAGGACACTGTGGGATGATCTTCCCTCTGGCATGGGGTTGGGCTGGTTGCTCTCCAGTGGTCCCTTCCAGCCCTGTTTTTCTATGATGCTATGAAGAGAACTGGGAATGTCTCATTAATTTTTTAGCAGAGATTCATGGAGAGAGATCTACCCCTAGTGGTTGAATTGCTTTATTACATGCAGCTTTTTCTTGGTACCTTCTGCTGAGTGAGAAATGCTAAAAGGATTTGGTGTGTAATGTCCCTTGGGAGGGGTGTGTGTGAGTTTGGTAGCAGACTAGAAGTAGACCAATAGCTGTATCCAGATATTGGCTGCCCCAATCAAGTTGTGTTGTCAAACTCAGTCCTTTTTCTTGCAGATGAAATATTTTAGTGGTTAAGTCTGTGTATAGCAGAGCTAACGAGCTGAAGAATTATACAGCAGCTTCCTAGGCTTCTTACTAGACTATTTCGTTTAGGGAGGCTAGAACATGTTGGAGTCATGTGTTATAAATGTAGAATGGTATTTTAAAATTGAGGACCAGCCTAGCATAGTGTTGTGTCTAAGCTGCTTCTCTCATTCATTTGTTTGCTTCCTTGCCTGATAGTCTCAGAAATGAATTGCTTAAAAAAAACCCCAACCCTTCATTATACAGGTCGTCTGCTTTTCAGTTAAGATTTCTTTGTTGAGATAAACAGCTGCCTGGTATTGAAATGGTACCTCGGTTATTCACTGAATTGTTCTCAAGCAATGGTTAGCATTCTGTTTTTCTTTTCCTTGTGTGTAATGAACAGGAGACATGCTTGCCCTTTGGTGAGGGGTTCTGCCATTTTTAAGCCAGTTTGTGTGCGCTGAACTTCTGTTCTGTTGCAGGTATAGATCAGTTTTGTGTGCCAAACTTTTGTTTTGTTACAGGTATGGCCCTGTTTTCACTCTTTTACTGTTAAAAGTATAATGTGTGTACCTGGCCTAGGTGGTCATTTTTGGCACTGAGCCAGGGGGGATTCTATTCTTGGACACGCGTGGATAATTATGCTGTCGTGCTCATCTGACTGGCAGCAACAGAAAGAGAGGCCCTTTTCATAACTTTCTCCAAACATCTGGGTGATGACAGCACTTACCTGGGATATCCTTAGGTCCTAACTCACGATGAAGTAAAATTCATAGGACTGGGGGTACTGGAGATATGTTGGCAGGTTTTGTGTTTTGAGCTGTAGGAAGTTGGCTTCTGGGTTGGGTGCTTGGTTGAATTTACAAACCATTTTTTTCACTGTCATACCTATGAACTTCATTACATCAGCCTCCTAGGTACAGAAACTCATGGACTCAATATAGACATTGGATTTATGACACACTACAACTGCTGGACATCTGACTCCCCAGGTACCTCTGCACTTTTACCTGTGCTGCTAAATTCCCCTTCCTGCAGCCTGTGCCTCCGTTTTCACTGACTGGCTTTCTTGCCTGCATTGCATGCCAGCCTCTGGCTGCTTTACTATTCTTTCCATCCAGAAACAGGGCACACATGCACCGCAACTGCAGGTGCTTCCTTGGCCTGATGAAGGGGTTTTCAACCCGAAAGCTTGCTAAGATCTATTTCTCTAATTATTCAGTTGGTCTACTAAAAGATACTAGATTAGATTGACCCAAATAACCTTGCCTGCCAGTGCCCATGTCCTTAGACCAACACCCCTTAGCACCTGTCCCCAGTCAGCTGACTAGGACGAGGGGCCCTGGACATATCTAAGCCCCAGAACTGGCGCTGGCAGGGTGAGTTCTCTGGCAACTGTTGGAGAAGAAGCGCCTGCAGGAAAGGAAAGAGAGGCTGTGTCAGTTTGGCTGCCTGAGATGCTGCTGATGCTACCTTGCCGCAGTGCACTGCTTACCTGTTTTATTTAAAGTGGTAGACTGGACTGAGGCTGTATGGGAGAAGGAGAAGGCCTCACTGGGGCACACTACTGCATTGTGTAGAGGCCCTGACACCAGTGAGGGCACATCTTTAACTCAAACGCAGAGTCGCACACTGAGGGCATGCCTTCACACAGTCGCATGTCACAACTTTTGCTTGTCAGCAGCTTGAGGTGCAGTTTCCCAGAAACCCCTGCACCTATTTTCTTGAAATTTGGCAGGCCTCATGCCATCAGAAGGGGATACCATCCTTGCAATTGTTATCTCAATCAGCCCCAAAATGACCAAGTTATAGGTATTTCAATGATTCCCCATTATAGTCTAAGGCCGAATCTTCTGAAGCATATTGAGTCAAATAGATTTGGGACAGCAATCTGAATCTCCAAATCAAATCACTGCCCTCCCAATAGGCCGAATCCAAATAAAATATTTCCCTATTTGCACAGGCCTAGTTAATATTGCTTCTAGTCGCACAAAGTATTTTGTAGTATTTGAGGACAGAGAAGATACTCCAGAAAGATTCCTAATAAAATAAAGACAAATGCTGCAGTTTATTGAGGGGATCAAAATCACTGTAGATCAAAATCTGGCACATCTAGGTTCTGTCATTGCCATTGATAAAACAGAGCAAAGTACAATTATTGTGATCAAACGAAAAATAGAATAAAAATGCCATATTTCTAATTGGCAGTAATTTCATTATGAATAGCAATCTGATGCCCTGTGATCAGATCCTGTTAAATAATTCCTACTTTATTAAAGGGAGGAGAATCTACCACAGAAGAGAATGAGATTGGCAGATAAAGAAGAGGAAGGGGTGGTCAGCCTTGAACTCTATAAGAGGTATCAAAGATGTTACCTCAACAGTTACTCCAGTGGAGGCTGCTGCCTCAGTACCTTCTTCATTGACCTCCGCATGACTTATGGATGACCTCTGACGCTTTTAGGTTCCTACCTTTAGAGATACCAGAGAGATCGGCTAACTGTGTAAAGAGGTCAGTCATGCCCAAAGAGCTTAATACAGATGCGAGACTATACTGTTTGGCAAATTTCATTTGTGGGAGATGCACTTCCACTTTTCTCTCTTCCATGTTAGTGGAATTCATCCAGGATATTAATTTGTCAGAGTTGATTGTATTTTCAAGCTGTAAACAAAATAGTAGGATCAGAAAGTTGGAATTAGAAGTCAGCCCTTCACATGGTCATGCAGAAATAAAAAATTGTCTTGCCTTTTCTTTGTGTTAAACTAAAACTTGTAGTCATGAGCCTCATATTTTGTGCATTCTATGGGTTCACTTGTTTAAGAGCTTGAAAGTTTTCACAGGAAATTGCTGTCAAAAAGCTGCCACACAGAAGTACTTGCCTAACACTGACTTTTCCTAGAAATGTAGGACTGGAAGGCACAGCTTTAGTCATCAATTCCAGGCCCCTGTTATTAGCACAGATAACTCGTACCATGTTATATTGTGCTTCTACTTGCAGAAGGAATTCTTGGTTTTAGTCTCTAGTGCTTTGACCTTTCACTTCATATTATTAAATAGCATTTCCTTTTAATTCCATTAGTCTTCAAAGTCATCCCATTCCTCCTCTGCTTTCCAACTTTGTGTCATTTCCACTTTTTTTGTTGTCAGCATCATTAAGGAAAATATTTGAGATCTGTCCCAAATGACTCCATGGGGAGCTTTCCTACCAGCCTCCTTCTAGCTCGATGCTCGATCCCTTTTCACACTATCTATTCTCATCTTTTTGCCAGTTTTTGTCCACCTTGGCAATCTTCAACTAGTCTCCGTCTTCTTGAGTTAATCTAGATCTCATAAAATGCCTTATTTAATTCCAGATATTTATTCCAGGCTTTATTGCATTTTCTTTTATTTATAAAACTGTGTATAGCTTTTCAATTGTTTGGCACAATATACTTTAGTAAACCCCTGCTTCATTTATCTCCTTTATGTCCATTTTTAAATTTTAACTTTTTCTTTCCTTTCAAAAACGTATTCTGAGGCTTGATTGAGGTTGGACTAACAGGCCTGTAGGTGCCAACATAATTCCTTCCAATCTCTTTTAAATTCAGGTAGTACAGTTTCTATTTTTCAGTGAGGCACAAAGATTTCTTAGGGTAATATCTTTTATTGGGCTAACTACATAGCTGGGATAAAGTTGGACAAGCTTTTGAATGCAAGACATTCGTCCTCAGGAGATGCATGTAGCATAGGTTACTTCTTCAACTGAGGAAGGAATGTCTTTCATTCAAAAACTTGTCTAACTTTATCCCATGACATAGTTGGTCCAACAAAAGATATCACTTTAAGAAATCTTTGCCTCTCAAATAATTTCTGAAGCATTGTGGCTACAACATTGCTCTTACACTATTTTTCGGTCACGTTTTATTGCCTCCCAAGTACAAGGTCCAGTAGCTGAGATTTTTATGACATCTGTGATTTCACAGTGCTGGGACATAGATTAGCCGGTTTATCTAGTCTATGAACCCATTAAGCTCATTGAATTCAAGTTCCATCCCTGATGTGGTCACATCCATTTCCATATCCTCATTCCTCATTTTCAGTCCTCATCTTCCCCCATGTTTTGTGCCATCATCCATATTGAACATCTGTGCAAAACAGTCATTTTTTTTAGCATTGCCTAGATTTGGAAGGTACTATCTGCCCTCTCAACAGGTCCACCTGCCTCCAGAGCATCACCCGCTGCAAGCACTGAGCTGACTAGTTGCAGAGCCAGCTAGACAGAGTATATAAGCTCAGACCCTTCATTTGGCCTCTGGCTGCTCAATGTCTCGCACCCTGCAGCAACTTGACTTGCACCAGCTCTGAACCCCAGTACCTTGCTCCTACTTATCCTGTCATGCATCTGAACTCTTTGGCTCCTGATCTTCAGCCTGACCTTACTATAGACATGGATATTGGCTCAGATCAGGAATATGACTCCAACACCCTGGTTCTGACCCCTTTGGGGCAGCCTCAGCCTCTGATCTGGATTCCCTGCAAGCTCAGCTGCTTGGTTAACCCCATGTTTCTCAAGGCTACTTATTTCCTCATCCTTATACCTAGGTTATTTTTCATCTCTGTTCCAACCTCACCATAGGGCAGTCATGCTTCTTCTATTTATTTATTTATACAATCAAAGACCTTTGTATTAGCTTTAGAGTTTTGCAAAATAAATGTTTTTCAGTGTGACTTTTGTCCACGCTCCCTGGTTTTTAAGAAGTAGTTTGCTTTGCTGGTCAGTTCTTTTTGCTTTCCTTAAAGGTAGGGATTCTACCTAAATGGGGGTGGGGGAACTCGCCGACTTTCACCAGTTGGTCACAGTGTAAAGTTCTCATTTGCAGTCATTTTGCAGCAGCCCTGCCCCTTGGCACTGATTGGCGAGGAGATGCTGGGGGGAGGAGAGAAGATGGGGCTGCCACCGTCTTAGCTGCTGTATTGCCCTTAGTGTGGACATGCCCCTCACAGCTGATTGGTGAAGAGACGCCAGCAGGGAAGGAGGGATGAAGGGGCAGCAGCCATTTTGTCAGCTGCATTTCATGCTGTCCTGCCAGCCAGTGCCTTCCCTTGCTGGCAATGAGACTGCCGGGATTTTATTTTTATTAAGTTGTGGGGTTTTTTTGTTGATGCCATAGATTTTGTGGACAATCCTGGATTTTGTTGTTTCCAGGAAACCACGACTTAAGTAGGTTCCTATTTATAGGCTTTCTGCTTAATCCTAATATCCTTTTTAAATGGTTATTCAGCCAGTTAGGCCTAGCAACCTTTCCTAGCAGTGTTTTTGTTTTATTTTATCTTACTTTTCCCCTTCTCCTCCTCCTTCAACCCCAGCATCCTATCTTTGTTTGGGATATAAGTTTTGGTTAGGATTTTGCCCCTTTTACATTAGGAATTCAAGCCTCCCCTGCAATCTAGTCTCTGAGCTCCTCCATCCAATTGATGTTGGTGAATTATTCCCTAAGCTTTATCTATTGCCTTTTGAAATGATAAACCTTCATGACAATTATGTTTGTTCCTCCTTATGTTCAATTTTAAACTGAATCAACTCACAATTATTCAGTGGGTGATTATGAAGCGCTGATCACATTTTAACAAAATACAATCTCATATAGGCAGACCAAGATTTTAAAAAAAGGGGTGCAGGAGCAATGACCAATACTGCCACGGTACCTGCCCCATAATCCCCCACCCCTCCAAGGTGCTGGCCCTGCCAGGGGGAATGGGAGGGGAAGAGAGGGAAGGAGAGATGCTTACATGAATCAGTGAATTAGTCCCCAGTTTCTGCTCAGCAACTCTGCTTCTCCCTTCTCCATTCTCTCATCAGCACTTCTACCCCACAAGCCCCTCTCTTGTCCACCACTGCCGTGCCCCTCGCAGCCCAGCTTTCGTGTGGCTGCTCCCTGCAACTGCAATGAAGAGGGCAAGGAGCAGTAGGGGAGGGGTGCTGAGAGTGAAGGCGGGGATTTCTACCTGCTTCATGAATGTATAGTCCCCAGCTGATGTTCCCACAATGTGGCCCAAAAGAGGGATGTGACTGTGCCATTGCACCCCTGCCTCTGGATCCACCCATGCTACTACAGCATCACTTCCAGCTGGTTCAGTGGCTCTGGGTCTCCCATAATGACACAGTCCCCAGTAGTATTTATCACTAATGACAATGGAGATTTTTCTCCTTTTGAAATCTGACCCTAGGGGTCTATAGCAGGCACTCTCAGTATACTCTCAGTATCCTTCTAACCAGTGACATTTTTTTTTTTTTTGACCCAAACCATTTTTAGCCATTATGCCATGAGTGTATAAAGCTACTTCACCAGATTTCTTCCCTCTAAGTCTTTCTTGAATAGCACACACTTCAGTACCTATATTACATTTATGACTTCTGTTGTGTGCATGTTAACCCTGTAATATCCAGTGTCACAGTCTGTACCAGTAGTTCAAGTTCCTCTATTTTTTATTTTTTTGATGCCTTGGCTGCTTATGTTAGTGTACAGATTTCAGCTGGTTCCTTACTAATTGACCTGATTCTTTAGCCAGGTGAAGTAAAATCCTTTCACCAATAGTTATTGTCTACCTGCCTTTCTTCATTAATATTGATACTATCTGTTTCTTTGCTGTTCATCCTCCTGATATTTGTTTATCCTTTGCTTTTTCCTCATGTGTCTAGTCTCCTTCTTTCCATGCAACTTAAACTGTTCAATTGTCCTTTCATTTTCATTCATTAAACAAATGAAACACAAGCACTGCACATCCTAAAACATGCCTTTTAATTAACATGCCTTTAAAAAGTAATATTGAACTGGAAGGCTGACCTGGGCTTTTCAACTATTGTTAGTGTACGTCATTACGTGGTGTTATATAAAATTAGATCCTTGAAATACAGGCCCTCAGGATGATGATTGGTTTAAGAAAAACTTTCTTTCCTGGCTAACACCTTTTTCCCTGGTAGAACAGGTCCTTCTAATGCCTGCTATTATGTATAAACAATTGCTAATCAACAGAAGACCACTGTGCTTGTGATAGTTATTGCATTGGAAGTGTCCATATCTCTAACTGGTCAAATGTTCTGTGGTATCTGGATTAGGAAAAGGACTAAAGCAAATAAGTGAGATATTCTTCTTGACTCTCTTGAGTCCATTTCTAGAACTGAATTAAGTTTTACCTGGTCTAGGTCAGAAATGTCATTAGGTAGCAATTTGATCATGCTCATTTCTCCATTAGCATATGGAAGCTCCAGGATCTGGATCTTCTCTGACTCTATGGAGGCTATTTTAAAGAAGCCAATCTGATGCATCTGCACAGGTTTAGTTTCTTGCTGAAAGATGAACATGAGAGAACATAATGTTTTATGAGCACTTATTTTAAGTACACTGGCTTATTCGTTGGCTTACAACTTGACTCCCTCCAAGAACAGGTTTATATTTATATTGCCCAGAAATTGTGTTAAGAAAGCAGTTCATAGGCAGGTTTCCTTTGATTACTGCAATGCATTGAGAAACATATGACAATGTAGACAAAGAAGTAAAATTAGAGAGATGTTTTATATCAGAGTTGCTCCACCCCTGATCCATGGGCCTAATCCACACTGCAGAGCCATAGCATCTGGCCTGTGGGGCTTCCCATGGGTGGGGAAACTTTGGCAGCAGGGGAGCAGTGGCAATTAATACTGTCATCTCTCCATTGCAATGAAAATACCAAGCTGTGCACAGCAGCCAGATTGGGGTCAGGCCTGCACCCCTCTTCCCACCCCCTCACCACCTATATGGCCAGATTGGGATCTGTGTGCAAGATCAGGCCCATCAGCGGGTTCTGGTTGGCGGACAGACTGCATGCCTTTCATCTTGCATGTCTGGCAATAAGATTGGGGCACTACTATTTTATATGTTTTTATACAGTTTATATAATAACTATATTTGAGAGTAAGAGGTGAGCTTATGTACCCTACCTGGTTTATTGTAAAAGGCATTTCTTTGCTATTTTTTTTTCCTCAAATTTGTTGCTCCAGTTTCCTTTGAAGTAAATGGCATTAACCAAGATCATTGCAGTGGAGGCACCAATAGAATCTGGCCCAAACAAATCCTTGATCAGACCTTTAACAGAGACAAGATGGTAAATTGTCCAATTCTGATGCTTGCTGAATGAAGTACAGCGTTTTTTTCTTTTTATAACCTTTCACTTTAATGACTGACACTGAATCTGCTGACTCTTTCTTTTATGTGAGGGCTTATGTAATCTGAAATTCATATAACCCATTATACAGTTCAAGAATAAGATGGAAAGAGATGTTGATTATATTGTACAGAGTCATTTCATTGGATATCACTCTTATCCCTGAAATATTTCTATTACATATAGTAGCAATAAACACAGGCAAGGCACTGAATAAAAAGAGAATTTTTTCTCTTCTTAAATTTCTAGTTTCCTGAGGGTCCTAGTTAATTATGGCTTAAACTACCTGCCAACACTTGTCCTATCCTTACCATTTGTCTTGTTTTCCACCCAAGAGTTAATTATTATTCTGGCTTCTTCTGCAGCAGTTTTAAAGTTAACACTTTCCAGGCATGCTTGGTACATTCTTTTTGTACATTTGTAAGTATTGCTGTAAAGAGGCCACAGTCATCAAGTTAAGCAGGTTCTCAAAATAAATTCCAACTCTAAAATGAATATAATGTGATCAAAGAGCCACTGACTCTTAGGCCTTCTCTACATGCTACAGTTATTGCACAATTAACTGATTAATTGTGCAGTTATCTTGAGTCCACGTACATATGCAAAATACCTAGCATGCCATAAAAAGCTCCAACCAGCTATAAAGATAGACTTCAAACAGTGCGCTAAGTTTATAGCTGGTTGCCTTTGAATTTTAATTTGCATCTATAGCAGGGTCTCCCTGGGGGATTGAAGAAGAAACATTTTTCTACAGCTGCACAAGTGCATCATGCCTAGCCAGGGCTGGGCGTCTTACAATTGAGAGGACTCAGCCCCAGAAGCTTCCAACTCTGGGTCCCTCAATCTCGCACCCCACTAAGACTGGGAGATAGTGGCAGCTGCAATCTTGTTAGTTCAGGGGTAGCCCAATTGTGGGCTCCCCCTGCACTGGCAATAAGTCACAATGGGATCTAATGCACAATCTCACAATTGCTCCTCCTGCCATGCACATGTGGCATAGCAGGAGACATGATTGTGTGGATTGCTTATTAGATGCCATCATGCCTTTACCTGAATGTTTAGAGGGATCCTTAGAATAAAACCAGTTAGTCATATTCTCTGTTCTTTTCCTGATTAAACTTATAATAAGGGACTTACCAAATTCACGGCAGAAGTTGGCTATGCAGCAGCTCCTTTAATTTTGCAGGTTCCCCCACTATGGGCTCCCAAGGGAGGTGGTGCTCTTCCCTACCCTGGGGCTCTTCAAGAGGTTAGATAGGCATCTAGTTGGAGTCATCTAGACCCAGCACTCTTTCCTGCCTATGCAGGGGGTCGGACTCAATGATTTATTGAGGTCCCTTCTAATCCTAACATCTATGAATCTATGAACTGGCAGATGGGCCCTGCCACTCATTACAAATTGGCAGAGAGGCAAAAACTGCAGTTTTAAATATGACTCCATTTTTGCCTCCTGGTTTGTCAGCAAAAAGCAACAGGGCCACCAGGGCCCCTCAGCCAATCAGCAATGGGGAGGGGTATGCGCAGGAGAACTGATGAGATTAAAGGAACTACCACGCAGCTCACTTCTGCCATGAATTCAGTAGGTCCCCACTAATTATTATAGGGCTGGGCAGAAAATATATGTCATAGGATGTGAAAAATTTAAGACTTCCAAATCTTTTTCTGCCACAAAGACAAAATGCCTACATCTTGAAATCTTGACTCTTTTTTTTCATTTTGAAAATGTTGAAGTGAAATGTTTAACAAGTTCAAACATTTGTTTCGCAACCTTTTTTGAGTCAAGAAATGTGTTGATATTGACCTTTTTGTGCAGAAAAGTGTTTTGTTTTCTATGGACCTGCATTTTTTGAAAAATGTTTCTTCACCTCTGCAGCCATACTATTAAGTATCCTGTGCTGGCTTTTGTATTATTATTGTGCATTGACCAAACTTTTTGACAAGATACTCCCTTTAGGCCCTGGAATAGTTAAGGCTTGGACCAAAAAACAAAATCATGGGGCTTTAAACTATGGAAAAATATGTTGAATAGATCTCGGATCCTTTGCAGCATTCATAAATTGTGAGATCCCACTTAGCTCACCAGGGAATAACACTTAAGTCAGAATTTGCTGAAACTCACCGGAAGGATTGGATACGTCTTGTCGGCATACAGTCTGTTGGCAGTTCTGAGAGTATAATTAGCATTGGGTGCATTAATTTCTGAGAGAAGTTGTTTAAACTTGAAATGGATGTCTTCAGGGTCACCACACTGAGTTGTTGGAGGCAAAGATAAGGTAAGATAAGGTTTGTGTTGAATTATTTTTGATAGAGAATTATCTATGAAATATGGGTAATATTGCTGACTTGGACTTCTGGCTTACTTCTGAGAGATTTGCATAACAAAAACTTATTGGTGCCTAATACACTGTGTAACTATAAATTAGTATATGAACATTCTGCAATAATGGTGATCATATTTTTAATGCAATGGATTCTGCTATAATACATGCTTCAGTATTGAGCATATCATAAATTATGGATCCATTTCTCACCTTCATGGATGTGATATCCCCTGTGAAATAGAAATTGGAAGTTGTTTATGCTCAGAAAAGCAGCTTATGTAATTACTATGATGTTACTACTGGGTCTGTGGAATGAAGATCATGCTTTAAAAGCTAAGCTCCCAAAAGCGTGATCTGTTTGTCAAATCATTTTTCTTTTAATTGATATTTCTATGTTGGTGCCTATGACACCTTCTTGGATAACTGTTGACTTGTGTGCAACAACTCTGATTTGCGAGTTACAGGCAGACTGGTCCCTCTTTATCACTGCTTTTTTTGCCCAAGCATGCAAATGGCTTCAACTTTATTTAATTTCCCAGGGCATATCCTCTCTCTTGTCCTTTGAATTTCTGCACATTCAGCTACCTGCCTTGATTCTCAAGTCAAAGCTGTGGTTCTTTTCTACATCTGTTTGGTTCAGATCATCTAAGCTAATGCTGTGGTTGCAAGTGTGTCATGTGGCCCATGGGAGCTGGTAGACAGGCCAGGTATGTAGTGACAGGAACAGCTGCCTAAATCCAAAGCCAGGAGACCTGGTGTGTGTGTGTCAGTGGTTGGCGGGAAGTGCGCCACATCTACATTAACTTCTGCCTCAGTTCATGCCTCATGTAGCTGCCACCACTCTTCCCCACTGCTGTATCCAGATCCAGCCCACAGGAGTCTTTTAGTCTGGATGTGGACCAGGGTGTGAGATGAGTTTCACCTGTTGCCATAGATATAAACCTTTTAGAAGCATATTCAAGCTAGGTCTGCTTTATGATCTGATGAGACAATTTTACAAAAGGAGGGAGAGGACATGTCTTACCTTTCTTACTAAATGGCTTTTGAGTCCTGTAACGTCATCAAGATGAAGTACCTGCCATTAAAAATGTAATTTGTAAAATTAAGTGCAGGAAAATAATGTAGCTGTGTTTTACATTTGACATGTCAGCAAAAGATATTTGCTAAAAATCATGTAATAACATTTAAGAAAATGGGCTAGATAAATTGTATTGCAGAGATTTTTCATCACCTTGTAATATACTCAGTAAGCAATGCTTTGGGTTCCTACAATAAACACCTACTTCTGTTTGCAACTAAGTCGGTAGAATCAGGATTAATGACTCTTTATTCTTCCTGTGCATCTTAATCAGATTTTCCATACCCGCTGCCATTTTTTCCTGGTCCCAATTTCATGAGGTTTGACCCATGCCCTTAAAAATCAAAGTCCGGTGAGATGTATTCTTTTCTGCTTTCTGGGATCTTATTGCAGGGCTGAAGTCTGAGTAATGAAAGAGTTCAAAAGTTGCAGCTGAGCTTAAAATTAGTTCTGTTCTCCAGGTGATCACTTTAAAATTTGTACACATGATCCTGTTTCTCTGGGAGACTATTTTCAGTCTAGAAATGGACTTGATCCTAGCCCCCTTGTGTGCTTTGCCTAACTACCCAACTATATTACTAACCCACTTCTATAATATGTACAACCAAAACCTTGGAAAGCCCTTCAGAGTGAGATGAATCTGAATAGAACTCTAATTTCTGTCACTGTAGTTCATCTTTGAGGTATGTGATATCCATAGATAGGAATGGGTAAGCAGTTGCTCTGTCATAGATCTGAAATCTAAATCAGGTATGTCAAATAATTTAAATCAGGCTTACTTTTTCCATCTGCGATGCAGTGTTTCCTTTTGCACCCAAGTAGATCATGGCCAATGCTGACAAGATGTTCAGTGGGGAGTAGAGGATATTTGCATTTGTATGGCTGGGTTTCAGTACTCGGAATAAGTCGAAACAAAATTCAGCATTTGCTGCACTGATGTAGCCCATTGTGAAATCAGA
Source organism: Caiman crocodilus (assembly GCA_030014935.1). Lineage (NCBI taxonomy): Eukaryota > Metazoa > Chordata > Crocodylia > Alligatoridae > Caiman > Caiman crocodilus. Next base: position 98,626 of record JAGPOW010003016.1, read on the forward strand.
GTATTCTAGGAAAAAAGAGCAGAAGTAGTGTAACTACGTAATAAAGGCATACAGTACAAATTTTAATCACATGCTTATACAAAATTACAGGTACATCTGATGCACTGAAAACTAAGATTAAGTCAAGGGACTGGAAATAGTAGTTTAGTATATTTTTAAATATTTGTATTTCAGTGATGTATATTGAAATGGCAGTGCTTTTTTCATTGTGAGTAGATGAGATTTCATCTTTTATGCCCATGAACTCCACAATCACTAGTAATCCAATTAATTGTTAGCATACATCTAATTCTTTGTATGTTCATGTTTTTGTATTTCTTTTTCAGCAAGCAAGAGTTGCAGATACTTCAAAGTAGAATGACTGATGGGAAGTCTGCTGCTTCTTTGAAATAGAAATTATTTTTTTTTTACTTTAATCTGAAATAAATTTAAATTTTTTCCTGCAAAATATAGTGGCTTCTATATTGTCCTTTTCTAAATCAAGGAAAAGGCCAATTTCCAAGGTACAAGGAAAATATTGATTAGTTCCAGGTGTGTAAATCTGGAGCAACAGCATGGATTTTGCTTGGCTTGCTCCAGGTTTATTTTAAGTACAGTTTGGAACTTTTATTTGTATTTGCTTGTGAATGCTGTATATAAAGGGAAAGAGAGTGGACAGGCAGTATCATGTCAACTGTCCTTGCTGTAAGGATCTCAGGCATTGTAAATGGATCTTTTTTTTCACTGAACATAGGCTGGGTGACATTAAAATAAATAAACAACACACACTCACACATACCATAAATTTAAGTTTAAACTTAAAGAAAATCTTACCTTTACGGCTTGCAGAAATGAAGCTGTGTGGAGGGGCTACCTGGTCCTCTTGAAGTAATATATACCCTCTACTTTCTGACACTCCCACTTCTTTCTTTTCACATGTTGACCCTTTGAATGTGAAGCCATTGAGTAGGATCAAGCTCAGACTTAGCAGTTCTTCTTTTTTCAAAAAGTAAAACTAAGGGATATAGGTAAAACAAATGCTACTCTAAGACCTAGAGAACTGAAGGTACATGATACAGTATCCTCAAACAGGGTATGCATGGGGTAGTGGATAGACCAGTGCAAAGCTGTTTGCTGTTGTTCATTAGACTTTACACATTAAATGTATTTGGAGCATATTAACTTGGCCAGAACCAAGTGAAATATAAAAGGATAAGTGATGTAAAAATAAATATTCCAAACAAATCTACCCAAACTGTTAGTTAACCTATTCTTTCTTCCTCTAGTTACCATATCATTTTCTTAGTTGCATCTCTGCAAAACCATAAACTTCAGTTAAGTTACAGTATCTACAGCTGTAGTTTGTACATAACTCACTATTTTCTGTCAGGAGTCTCTGGAAACAGACACATAGCCACCTACTTACTACCTGTTGCAACTATTTTGTCTGATTTTTGAGCATTTTATCCTTATGGTTTGTGGAAACGAAGCTTGCAGAAAATCTTGCAAAATATATACTTCCACTGCAAAGAAAGGAGAGGAAGCGTGGTTTTTAATCTAACTGCCACAAATCTGAAGTGACTGAAACAACAAAAATATGGCTGTAGCCTGGTGGATACACTGGAGCAACTGGCCTGAGGTATGGAAGCTTTAGGGGGAAATTCCCCCGTTCAGCCTTATTTCAGAGTAGTGTTTCATTTTAGATCACTGAATTGGGCTAAGCAGGGACTGGAAAGTAGGTCTCCCACATTTCTAGGCTAATTTATAACCATTTAGGCATAGAATGCATGCGTGTGATAGTGTCTGTGTCTGTGTACTGATCAAGCAACAGATTTTGCTGGAATTTTATTTTGGTGAATGTATTTGAGACTGCCTTATTGGGAGGAGAGAACTGAAGAACAGCATGGTTAGGAAATGGGTTTGAAGGGAGTTAAAGACAGATATTTTTAGTTTACCTTGTAAACTTTTATTCTCTGCATCATCTGAACTGAATTAGTTTCCGTTTCATAGTGCTTAGGGGTTAGAAGGGACCTAAACAGATCATCAGGTCTGATCCTCTGCCCCGGGCAGGAACAGGTGCTGGGGTCATATCACCCCAGCCAAATATCTGTCCAGCCTCCTCCTGAAGACCCCCAAGGTAGGAGAGAGCACCACCCCACTTGGGAGCCCATTCCAGAGCCTGGCAGCCCTAACTGTAAAGTAATGTCTCCTGATGTCCAGCCTGAACCCTCCCTCTAACAATTTGTGGCTGTTATTCCTAATAAGCCCTGGTGGTGCCTAGGGGAACAGAGCCTCCCCCAATTTCTGCTGGTCCCCTCTGGTGAGTTTGTAAATGGCCACCAGATCCCCTCTCAGCCTTCTCTTCTGAAGGCTGAACAGGTTCAGGCCCTTTAGCCTCTCTTCGTAGGGCCTGCCCCGCTGCCCCTTGACCATGCGAGTGACCCTCCTCTGGACCCTCTCAATCCTAGCCACATCCCTCTTGAAGTGCAGTGCCCAGAACTGGATGCAGTACTCCAACTGTGGCCTGAACAATGTTGCATCGAGGGGAAGGATCACCTCCCTGGACCTGCTTGTCATGCATCTACGGTTGCATCACAAGGTGCTGTTAGCCTTACTGACCACTTCCTTGCATTGGCGGCTCATGTTCATCCTGGAGTCAACAGTGACTCCAAGATCCCTTTCTGCTGCTGTATTGACAGGAAGGGTGTTCCCCAGCCTACAGGTGTGTTGCTGGTTCCTTCTCCCTCGATGCAGCATCCTTTCCTTGCACTTGTCTGCATTGAATTGCATCTCAGTCTCATCCACCCACCTCTGTAATCTGTCTAGATCTAGCTGGATACTGTCCCTCCCTTCCAGTGTGCCCACCTCGCCCCACAACTTGGTGTTGCCATGAAATTTGTTCAGTGTGCTTACCACATGCCGTTGTCAGTAGTGCATGGAACTTGAAGGTAACTTTTTATGATAAACCACTACATTTTGCTCTCTGGAAATCTTGGGTACATAATGATCTTACACATGTCAAACCTAGCACGTTCTTTTTATCACACATGAACGAACTTACCATACCTCTCTGATGAAGAACTACAGGTAGCTCAAATACAGAGTGCAGCTGAATAAACGTTCATGGTCCGAGGGACAATCATAATACATACTAACAAATAACGTTAAAATGTATTGCTTTCTCTGAAAATAATAGACTGGACAAGTTACAAAGAAACCAGTCCAACTTTCGTCAATATCATGGAGCAGAAAAAAAGAAAAAGGAAACAAAAAAAGAAAACCCTATTTTGTTCCCAGGATGAATCTGGCAGTGAGCCTAGTATACTTTGCATACAGCATGCTGTATGCCACTGGTGGTACGTGAAGGTGGTTATTATTATTATTAGGGTAGCTTATGTGCAAAATAAAAGGTATTAATAAATTGCATAGGATGATTTTTTTTTTTTTTATTCCCACTCAGAAAACCCTTTTCCTTTGTTATCATTTTAACTTTGCAGTGGTTACTTTTGCACGGCTTTTCAGTATTTTGGATTCACAAAAATGTGTTAGCTGCTTTTGAGCATTAAGGGAATGGAAAAGATGCACTTCTGCTCTTAGTAAGTACCTTGCTAATGGGATTACTGCCTCTGGTTTGCATTGGAACCAGATATAAAGCAGAGGTAGTGTTTAGGTCTCACACAGTCTAATCAAAATTCACTAAAATGGCCAACATCCACGTTCTTCAAAAGGGACTCTACCCTTGTACTGTATCTATAGCTGTTTGTGTGTTTCTCTGAGGATTTTCCATCGTTGTGATGTCTCCATGTGTGTAACTGTGAGACATCGAAATGGGAGCTGTCCATGAAAGTGGAGTGATGTGTGGCCAGTGGCTTTGATGCTATAAGGTTGTCCATAAGGTTCTCTGCAGAGTTGAGTGCAGAGAAATAGGAACAAATATGACCTACATCATCCTTCCTGTGCACTGAAAGAGTTTGCAGGAAGAATGTTCTAAGGTTACTTTAATAATTTATGATAATGTGCACACAAAAGGTAGTAGAGTGGAGACTGTTTTGGTATTCCTTGAGCATTTCACTTTGCAGCTTTAGCATCTTTGAATATATCCATGTTCTGTATGAAATATTTGATTTTGGTGTATTCCATACAAGTATATTTATTTAACTGTAAGGACCATATAAGAACCAAGAAGTGCAACTGGCAAGAGATTTTATGTAAAAAAATAAATATATTTTGTTCAATTTTCTAATAAAAAAATTAAGCTTTCTATTGAGTTGCGTTCGTGACAGGTTAAATAGGTCGAGAGGCAGGTTGCAAATACAAGGTGTTTATTTAGGGACTGACTACTTACAGAAGGCCTGACCCT
>JAGPOW010003016.1:108327-121552 GCA_030014935.1 Caiman crocodilus
AGCATACTTTCTCCCCACCTAGGGGTGTGTTTTTTAGTATTATAATGAGCCCTAATGAGCCTTTTCACCTATTTTCCAGTGTATTTCGCTGTTTGTCTTCGAGGCCCCTTGCCTAGTACAGCTGTCTCCTCCTTATCACTGCAGATGGGCGTAATTCACAAAACAACCTTCCAGTCTCGCCTTGTGTCCTGTCTCGGGAGGATGGCTCGAGGCCATTTATCATGCCTTTAGGAAAATGGCTCGAGGTTATTCACAACAAGGTGAGACTAGTGGAATATTGTACCAAGCTCTGGTGCATTCTGGGGAATTGCCTGAACCCAATAAAACTATGGGGTGAATATTGTACTGTCACAGTCTTGGCATTTGTTTTCTTTCTGATTCTTAATGCAAGCAAGAATTTTTCAGTCCCTGTATCTGGCTGCTGCTGTTACAACTGCAGTGTGGGGCAAGGGGTGGATAGTGGGGGGTGCACTGCTCTGCTTTGAGTCCTTGTCCATCCAAAGTATAACAACAACTGCCTGGCAGTAGCAGCAGCATTTCAAGTTTAGTTCTGAAACTAAATGCAGGCAGTGCTGAGGGAGTTCTTCCTGGCTCATTGTCATGCACCTGATCCCTCCTAAACTCTTCATTGTACAGGTGTTAATGAACCTCTCTTCTTTTAAATGGTCTTGATGTTCCACCCCACACACTTCTTTGTTCTGCAATCCTGTTAGCTGGTTCTGGTCTTAAAGCTCCTATTTCACAGCCCTGCAGATAGTATTTAACTTATTCCAATGAAGTCATATTTATTTTTGGTTGACTCTTAAATTGCATAATACAGCCCTAGCCCCCTAGCATATTAGTAAATCTTCTAGTTCATTTTTTTAACTGGAGAAAAATGTATAGTTTCGTATGTGTTGATGCACCTCTCCATCTGTACCCGCCTTTTCAAAATTCTAGATCCACCCATGTGTGAGGCTGCTGCTGCAGTACCATGGGGTCCCCAGGAAGCTGCTGTTTTGGTAACCCCTCTGAGTGGCACCTGGGGCTGGCACCTACTTGCCCACCCACTGTTATGCTGCTGTTAAGGCAGAAGAAAAAACCCAAAATGAATATTGTACATTCAGCTATCCTCGTCAACACCATAAATAGAGGGAAGACAACTTGTACAAGGTCATAGGCACATGCTTGTTCTTAAATGGATAAATGGTAGAGCTTTTGCTATTTTCTTACAAGAAGATGTGTTCTCTTCCTGGGTAAGGTTGTGATTTGGTTCAGTTTTATTGTCCCGATTCAGATACCAACTGCAATAGCCATCAAAATGCAGTGTAGTAATGTCAAGGTTAGCCTGAAAACTGCACTAATGTCATACTACAGTGATGAGAAAATTCACACACAATGTTTGTGGATTGTTTTCAAGCTCCAGGGGAATGCAACAGAAACAAGATACCGTAGTGTATTATACAGCCTTACACTACTCTTGCATGCTTTGAGAGAGAAGTACATCAATTCTTTTGGAACTCAGTTTTATAAACAGATTCACAGAGCCATTTTCAAATGACTTTATAGCAGGAGTTTTCAATCCTTTTTAAGGATTGTATACCTTCTGGGTACACTTCTGGTGGAGCAGGAAGGAAGGAGGTGGAGGCTGCTGGAGGTGGAGTGTGGGGGTGGGGAGGTTGGCAGTGGCTGGACACAGAGCAGGTGCTGGGGGTGTGGGGAGTGGGGGGGTTGCACACGATGGTGGCGCGGGTTGGTGGATGGTGGTGGTGGCCGCTGTGTGCAAGCTCTGTCTGCCACATCCAGCCAGCAGGACAATGCCTGTGCGGCCTGCAGAGGGAAGCCACTGCCCTTGCCTCCCCCTGGCCCTGCTCCTGGAAGGCAGTGGCACAGGGTGCTGGGTGGCGACTCTCCGTCCCTGCCCACCCACCTATGTGCAGCCCTAGCCCCTTTCCAAGTACCCGCAGTTGACAATCCTTGGCCTATAGCAATTCCCACAAAAAGTCCTCAAATTTGAATTTTAGGTCTGTCCAGTAATTTGAACTCCTTTTATTCAGCCTGAGTAAAGCACACTTACTTTTTATTACTGAAATGAACTGTGCATTTAGACAGAACTGGAAACACAAATGGGTAACTAATACATGTGAGTGGTTCTGTTGGCTCTAGTATTAAAATTTAAGCTCATGTGCTGGAAAAATAAGGTGCCATTGTAAGAGACCCTGTTACATTCATAAGAAAGGTGCAGCTGAGCAAAGGCTAGGAGGGGAGAAAGCAACCAGGGGGTAGGAGCTATGAGACTGCAAGTAACTACTTGGGAGTTACCTGTGTGGCAGGACAGAGCTATGTCCCTATGTTGCATAGGGGGGAAATGGCTGTAGCTCAGCTATGCAAATGGCAGCAAATGAGAGCAGGCTTACCCACGCAGATGCACCTGTGGCCAGAAATGGATCCAGGATTACAAAGTGGGGTGTGGTTACAACAGCCAGTGCTGCAGAGGGTGGCTGCATCCCTTGTTCCCTGCCCCACCCAAATGGGGCAGGCAGGAGGTGCTGCAGGAGAAGCAGCTGAGAACGCAAGAATTGCAACAGTGGCCAGAGCACGTGTGTGGCAGGGAATACTTCGGGAACAGGCAGGGAAGGGGAATGCACCTGCTCACTGCTGTTGGCAGCCTGGCCTGAGCATAGCCCTCATGCAGCCCAGCTGGAGAGGACAGGCTCACCCCTCAAGTGCCGTCCTAGCAGCAGGCAGCGGGGAGGGGATGGAGAGAGAAGGGGGCATGCCTTTGAATGTGGAGGGGAAAGAAGTGCTTACCTTCTTCAAGACTTAAGTCCCTGGCTGAGAGTGCTCTGGTGGTATGGTTGGGGGCAGGGATGGGGGTACACGTATAGTACTGCACCCCCTCTGGAATTGCCCTTACCCCTGCCTGACCAGAAAGGGTGGAGCTCAGGAGAGATGAATCTTAGTTTCTGAGCCAGAGAAAGCAGCATCTGAGTTAATCTTTACTCTGTTCTCCTCTGCAGCATATATAAAGTCCATGGGTTCTAACTCTGCATGATACAGTGTTTTTGTTCAATTTAAGTATTGCTGGGAAGTAGGAAATATGAATGCATATCACTGCAGTAGTCAGACCAACAGCTTTTGGTCTTCAAACAGTATAATTTCATATCATATAAAACAAGAATGGGAAAAGTGTGACATGTCAGCATAAATGAGGCAAGTAAGCATGTGTTAGAGGTTTTGGTTTTTGAGAAGTGATTTTGAAATGCTTTTTTGCTAATAATCACTATTTTTTCCTCATGTTATCAATTGAAGCATTCTACATTTTCAAGATGCAAGCCTGACTATCCAATTATGGAAAAAAAATCAATGAGGTACAAAACAAGAGCCTCATGCATCAAGTGCCTAATTTCATAGCTTGGCATCAACCCGAGGTGAGGTTCATTCCATAATATAGGTAGGATTAAAGGTGTCACTGCTTGTCAGCGAAGCAGACCAAGGTTTCCGCTAGGATGACTGTTCCCTGTGAGCCCCAGCCCTACTGCTTTTATACCAGGGACAGGAAATGGAAAGTGCCATTGCCTGTGAGATCCACTAGCCCCTCTCTGAATTGCCTCTTCATCTGTGGTACTAGCTTTCCTTTATCAGGGAATAAGACGCACGCATTTAAGGGCTTTATATATTGATCACTATTATTCAAGAATTTGTGCCCCACTGTTGGAATGTTTTTTGGAATGCTCTGCATTTTAGCATGTACTAGCAGGAAGAGTTAATACTTCCTGCACCAGCACGGTGAAAGAAACCTACCTTTTCCATCTGTTTTGTTGTGTTGTCTCTGCCACCAAGGCCACGCACAGGGTAACTGAGCTGCTCAGAGGGGAGAAGAGGATTTTTTTTTTCTTTCCTTTCTTCTGCTCTTTAAAAAAGTTCAGGTAGAATTCAGCATTTGATGGTGTCGAGTGAGGCCATGGTGAAATCAGTGATACCCGAGTCATAAGGCACTTGTACACATGATGATTGTCATGATGTACATGTGATGATAACGTAATGTGTGTGGCTTAATGGTGTCACATTACACATGTGCATTGGCGAGGCATGGGGGGGTGCATGGGGTGCATGTGCACCACCTGAGTGCTAGTGCACCCCTTGACTGGCTGCACATGCTGCTCAGCTGATGGTTAGGGGTGGGATAGGCAGGAGTGTCGGTGCCCCTCCTGTGAGCGCCAGCTGGGAGCAGCACTCCTGGAAGTGGCTACAGCCACTTTTGAAAGTGGTCGCAGTGATAGGCTGCCTTGAGATCGGCCATGGGGGGACCCCCCCGTTGCTGACTGGTCGCTGTGGGGGCACCAGAGCACCAGACACCCATGCACATGTGCCGATTTTGGATGTTTATATGACTTTGCATCTTTGCAAACTAAACTTCATCTGAATGCAGTTTAGTTTGTAATGTTGTAATGATGTGGCTGTCAGCTCAGCCCCCAGCTGTGGTAGAGGCAGGCAGGCATTTCAGAAGAAAAGATCAGGCCCCTTGCCACTTCTACTTTCAGCAGGAGTCTACCTACCTCTCCCGTGGCCAGGGGGTGAGCTGCTGGTAGGCTGAGCAGCCCCTGAGCTTCAGGGAGCTCAAGTCCTTCGCTTCCCAGGACCAGTGCTCCCTGGGGCTGCCCAGGTGATCTGCTAATGGGCCGGGGGCTGCCTCAGCTCAGAGGCAGCAACCACCAGATCCAGCTCATCCCCAAGCCCACTGGGGGGTCCAATACCCTGTGACCTGTCCCTGCTGTCTTCCTACTGCCTGGGAATGTGCTGGCTTGCCCCTGGGGCATTACAGAGAAGCAGGAGGGCAGCTGAGTGTGCTGGTGGCTGGAGAAGGTGGCAGGGATGGTGCATGGAGCACTAGAAGCCCACCAAACCTGAGCTTCCCCAAGCCCGCCTGGGCATCCAGCGTGCTATGCACTGTCCCTGCCACCTTTTCTGATTACCAGCACACCTAGCCACCCTCCTTCTCCATGCTGCTTCAGGGGCAAGGCAGCCCATTCCCAGGTAGTTCCAGGTGGCAGGGACAATGCATGGGGCACTGGAAGCCTGGGTAGACTTGAGGATGAGTTGGATCTGGTGGATGCTGCCTCTGAGCAGCAGCTTGCCTGGGTGTCCCCAGGAGGCACTACCACCATGCAGAAAAGACCAGCCTTTTCCTTCCCCCGCCCCCCAGCTACAGGACAGGCAGGCAGGCTCTGCCAAAAAAAAAAAGGCTCAAACCCCTCACTGCTTCTGTCTTCAGCAGGTGCCTGAAGCCTACTTCCCCAAGCCCACCCATTTGGAGCGCCGCTGGGCAATACTGGGGAAGATTTGGATCAGGCCATGTGCTACCTCTGAGCTGGGGCAGATCTGCCCTGCTAGCAGCCTGCCCAGGCAGCCCTGGGGGGGTGCAAGGACCAGGGCAACCTGCAGCCCCCCAGCCATGGGTAGGCTCTGACTCTAACCAAAGGGGAAAAAAAAAAAAAAAGGATCAGGCTCCTCATCATAATGTGATGAAAACATTTAAATGGCAGGTTTTAATTAAAAATCCACTGTTTCAGTTTAGGGGTCCCATGTTCCCAGAGCTCTGGGAGTGCCATTGTCCTCCTCTTCTGGTCCCTGCCTCTTCAGCTCTTTCTTGATGAATGAAGAGAACGATTGAAAGCAGGTATAATGTATTGTTTTTTGGATATTTACTTTTTATATTTGACATGATCTTATAAAGCCTTTAATGGTATAGTTTCACTTCTTCTAAATTCTCTATCCCCCACATCTTTATTTTGTGCAACCCTGAAAATGTAAATGAAATAAATGCTTAAAAATAAGCATTGATTTTTTTTTATTAGCTGTCATAATTATTAAAAACTAAAAATCAAATTCTGCCAAGCCTACCTCAGTCCTAAAAATGATTCTTCATCAGATATGCCTTTTTAAAGCCATGTCTCAGCCCTTTTAATCAACAGCAGAAGCAGAATTTCCCCCCATCAGTGTGAGACTAATAATCGGTTTCTTTTTTAAAGAAAATAAAAATATATTACTTGTTTGGAATAATATAAATACCCTTTTCCCCCCTTTTTCCTTTCTAGACATTATGTTCACTTAGAAAACATTACTGCAAATTCAAAATTCAAAGGAACTACTACAATTTATTGAGATATAACTATGATGCATATCAAACCTATTTAATAGGGCTGTGTGAAGCTAATGGTAGTGATTCGATTTGGAGGAGATTTGGCCTGATACAGTGGCCAAATCTCTGAATCGAATCAGGGGACCAATTAAAAGGTCTAAATTGATTCAAAGCTCTCCAAATCTTTGGAAAAGTGGTGGTGGTGCGGGGGGGTTGCAAGAACTGACCAGTGGTCAGTGATCAACCACAGATACCACCAGGAACAGCGGTGGTGGCAGCCAACGGCAGTCAACGACCACCCATAGAGGCTGCCAGCAGTGTTGGCAACGAAGGGGAGGGGGGTAGTGGCAAGCAGGTGTCACTGGCAGTGTTGGCAGTGGCCAATCACAGGAAGTGCACTGCCAATCTCAGGGGGTGCACATGCACCCGCATGTATGCCCTACGCATCGCCAGTGCTAAGCATCAAGTATGATGGTGGTGGGGAAGCAGGAGAGGCAGCTGCTTTGACTTGGACTCCAGTCCCTACCCAGGGTCAGGGTCAGGGCCATAGCATATCTGCTGCTTACACCCACTTCCACCACCTCTGCACCCAGCCATACCCCTTCTGCAGCAGTAGCAGCCTTAGGTGAGCGCAAACCAGGTAACCACCCAGGGCCCCACGCTTTATAAAAAATAAAAAAATAAAAATTAATTACACTGAATATTTGTATTATCAGTATTGTATTAAGCTACTTTCATTGCAGTTATGAACTGGGCCAAATGAAATTGAAATTGAATGTCTGACTTGCTAATAGGTCATCAAAATTAATCCTCTAAGGGCCCCAAATGACTGTCTTGCTCAGGGCCCCAACAACTGTAACGCTACTACTGTCTGCAGTCTCTTCCCCCTATCTCCAAGTATACACCCTCTTCCCCTCCCCCTCTTACCTTTGCTCTGTGCATGCTGCAGCCTGGGATAGCAAGCATTGCCCCAGCCCTTCCCTGTAGCAGCAGCAAATAGGTTTTGGAAAAAGGAAATGCAGGAACTCCAAAAGCACTTGGACCAGTAAGGTGATAGATGGCTTGAACATGAAGCATAACTGAGCTGGGTCCTCAGAGGCTCTCAAGAGTTCACACTAAGGAAAGTATATCTGGGTGGGAGACCTCACAGCAGTGATGTGACCATGAAGAATGACCAGAGCAGAGGAAAAGGTGCAGCTATGTTCCTTACCATAACAATTCACAACCTGACTACCCCCAAGTAGAAGAGAGGAGGTTGAATCACAGCACAGTTAAAGGACTTGCCTTCTATTACACAAACAGAATGAGGAGGAGAATAAGAATTTGACACCCAATCTTGTGCCCTGGACAAAAGGCATCAAATTCTCTTCTAGGAACTGTACAAGTTATAAATGTAACTGATGGAAGTTATAATTTTGAGATGCTCCCTAATTTTGAAGACTGAAGAAATTAGGAATTTAATTCAGAGGTTAATTAAAGCAATGATTCTTAATAAAGGTTCTATGACACCATGGGGGTGCCTTGAGACTTTTTCAACAGTGCCATAAGATACCATAAAGTAGCACTGTTAGGTGTGCACACGTGATTCACAATATAAACCCACAGATTTCAAATAGGAAATCATAGATTTGAAAGCATTCTGACCTGTTGTGGTCTTTCTGAGTTTTCTACAACAGAAAAATTGCTCTGCTGTTATCTTGCAGTCAAAATCCAAGTGAAAACTAAAAGCTCACATCTTCCTCATGTCTAAGAAGTTGAGACCCCCCTGGGCATGTCTACATGTGCCTCTACAGTGCTGTTGTTACTGCACCATCATTTAGCATTTCCTTGCAGAAGTACTAAATGCTGATGCATTAACAGGCCATACTGTGCCATGCTGGCAGTGTGTGGTTATTTTTAGCTGCTACGTCACTATAGTGATGTGTTACAGCAAGGGAGTATCATGGTTTGTGCCTGTTGACACATGCTATGGTGATATAGTGTCATGTGTAGATGTGCACACTGAGTTGGAGACAGTGGAACTGCCGAGGTTGCCTACTGTTTTACAATAAAAATAGTTTAGTTTTTCTCACTCATGCACGACTGTCTACTGAACTCAATGACCACTACATGGGGTTAGAAGTGGTGAATGAGAAGGAATATCAAATTGTTTCAAAGTCTAATGGAAGAAGTTGGAAACTGAGAGTAAGTGGAGAAACAGAGCCACGTGGACAAAGGCAACTAACTGCAAGCAATCTGCCTGCACAATCATAGTTTAAGTAAAAGGACAGCAGTCATGAAAGTGTAGGAACTTTTACCTGCCTTTTGTCATCAGACAATATAAGAGAGAATTGAAGGGTGGTCAGGGAAAGAATTGAGCAGTACCCAGCAGCCCCAGGGGAAAAAGAGAAACAATGAATTCAAATCTTCTCTTTGTGAAGCTCTGACTGTTTACAGCTTTAACTGCATGTTTTAGTTGCTTCAAAAGGTAAGAGTAATACTGTCCAAATCTGAGGTGTATTGCATGCCAAAAAGAGAATGAAAGACAGATTTTTTTTTTTTCTTTTTATATGCAAACAAACAACAGAAGTATAGTTCAGTAACCCACAGCTCTAAAGAGACTGAGTTAGAACTGGGCTTTCAGGAGTTTGACAGAATCTCATATTGGAGATTAGGATTCTTTGTGGCATTGTAGGGCATCTCTACATGTGCTCCAAGGCTAGAGGCCACTTTAATTAAGCAGCTCCAAGGTACCAGGGATCAAAGAACTTGTGGGGAAAAAAAAGGTGGAGCGGCGCATGTGGGGTCAGTGCATGCTGCTCAAAATCAAAGCCTGGCTGACCAGAGCTACCCTCTGGCTACTGGCCAGGCTCTGAGTGGCAGGATCAGCACTGCTGCAGCCCCAGGAAGTCCCCAGGACTCCAGGTAAGGCTGCTGGGGCCAGACCAGTGCTGGCCCCAGCCTCCCCTACCCCACCTAGCATAACTTGCCGTGTGTCAGAAGGTGCATGGCACAGGTATTTCCTGAGGACAAGTAGCGGTGGCACAAGGTACTCTGCTGCTAGTTGTCCCTGGGGACCCACACATCCTTGCATGTGTGGATGCGGCCATAGAGACTTGTTTTTTTTTAAAAAAAACAAACCAACAAACAGAAAAGGGGAAATAGGGAAGTGACTGGTAAAGACTCGTTCAGACTGATATACTAATCACTTCTCCTCTGTAGAATGGATGATGATAGATTTTTGTGTTACTTATATTTCCAGTGGCCGCAAAAATTGTTTGTAAGAAGGAAGGTGTAATAAATGATAGAAAGTATCATTTAGAGATGCTGTCTGCCCTAGAAGCTGAAGAAGTTGGGCATTGGGAGATGGCCTTCAGTCACAGGTTAGAGATGAACTGACTGCAGAGACTTGCTTGCTGCTTGACAATAAAAGTTCTTCTGATTTGTGCCTGCCTGTCTTTATTAAATCCAGTGAACACTACAGAGAAGTCACTTGATCTGCACTATTTTACACCAGAAAAGAACACAGTTCCAGGTATGATACAACTCAAAAGGTTAGGTAGCTTTTGAAGAGTTTCAGGTATTTCAAGTTTTTCTTGTGTCAGCAGTCTGGTAGCTGTCAATGTGGGCGTGTTGTGCAAGGAATATATTTCTTAACAAATAAGTGCATGATCTGAACAGTTGCATAAATCACAGGCTACATAAATCGGATCGGACAGTTGTCAGCACAATTGGCTTAATTTGAAGCAATGGTGATTTAGGTCAGACAGGAAAAAGGAGGGTGGGGGATAAATCCCAAATCCACAACACAAAACCCATCTGTCTAAATCTGAGAACAGATAGGAGCCCTCTATTTCCCTTCTCAGCTCTTCTGATACCACATCTAATCTCCATGAGTTTTCAAAGGTAGCAGCCAATGGTGTTACAATCACTTCACCCACTTCCTTAAGAATTCTAGGATAACTCTCATTGTGCCCCAAAATTTGAAGCCATCCACGCAGTAAATAAACCTTCGCTAGTTCTTTCTCTGTTCTGGACCAATTATCTCCCCATTACTCTGGTTCATGCTGTTAAGTGTGACTGTTCTGTGAAGGTTAAGGTACAGAAAATACATTAGCTACTTAAGCTTTCTCTTCATTATCCGCTACTACTTCTACTTCCCTGTTTAGTAAGGGACCTTTGCATTCCTTGAGCTTCCACTTACTTGTAACTAACGTATTCATAGGAGTCTTTTCATTGCCTTTTATCTTTCTAGCTAGCTGTATCTTAAGTCTACCATTGCACAGTTATTGTCATTCAGCAACAACAAGAGCTTAGTGTTGCAGCATGTGTAGCCTGGGAAAAACAAGTGCACGCCTCCATTCCATCCAGGAAGAGCACACGCCAACTGCTGAAACTTCCTTAGCCTGATGAAGGGTTTTTGAACCTGAAAGCTTGCTTAATAGATATTCTCCAACTATTTGAGTTGGTCTAATAAAAGATATCAAATTCACCCAAGGAACCTTGTCTGCCTATGTCCTTAGACCAACATGGCTACAACCTACACTCCTGTTTCCTACCACTGATTTTCGGGAAACTCCCCGCCTCAGGATTAAGCAACAAGACCTAAGTACCTGTGTATTCAACACTTCCTTTAGCTAGTCACTCAATGCCTCACAGCAAACTTCCTTCATTCATCTGCTCCAGGTTGGCTTCCTAGAAGACTACTGAAGTCCAGGTGGCTCTTGCCTTGGTGTCAAACCTCTTCCTTCTTGAGCCCCAGAGGGCTAGCAGAGCTGGTCATACTAAGACATAAAAATCTCAATTATTTTCAGAGCAGGGGCTTCTAATTAGGAATAAGTACTCGTATATAAAAACCCAACTCTTTCTATCTATGGATATAGGTACTGATTTCAAGCAGTATAAATTGTTATGAATACATTGTAATGGAGCAAAGTATCAGGCTTTGGTTTCTGTAATTCCAGCTATTGTCCTCCTGCCCAGCTCACTCTCACTGGTAGTGTTTACATGCTTAGTAAGTTCTCTTAAACTAATTATGACTGCTTGTAGAGAAAGGCAGTATCCACATGGGTGGGAGAGTTTATGATCCAGACCCTTTTATAATTGTGATATGGACATCAACACTATGGACAAAAAATCCTACAGGAAAGGGTCTGAGTTCGGCTTGTTGGGAAGATCTTGTACTTTGAACCTGACAAGTGAACTTAAACCTCTTGCACCATTGTAGTATGTGTATCATAAAATACTTGGAACAAGATATAAATTGATTTTGAATCCAGTTGTTCGCCATCACTTATGAATCAACAATGAACTGGAATCTTGACACCCTAAATTTTCATGCTATTTTTAAGTTCTAATTAGTCAGCTGCCTTCAGGAAAGGGGGAAATAGTTGCATTTATAGATTTTTAAAGAATTAATCGGCTCTAATTTGATAGCCACTTGTTTGCCAAAAGTTATGAACAGGAAGCCTGATACCTTCTAAATGTCATGGTGTGACTTCATTTCCATTGCTGGATCTCTAAAGATTCTCATGCCATTTTAAAATACTAATGAGCCAGTTGTCTTTGAAAGAAGACATCTGGAAAAATTGACTACCCCTCAGTGGAGCTCTAGATATTAGGACTAGTGAGTCTTTAGCAAAATAAATGGAGGTATTTCACTTCTGATACTTAACTTGGACAACTGGACTGTATCTATTAAGCTATTTGTTGATAAGCCAAAACATGCAATAAAATCTTTGGGCCATATATTGGTTGCTGTAACAAAAGTGAGGTAACGGGGAAATTAGCCAAACAGGAAATCAAGGCATGGGTGTATGCAGTGACATACAACAGAACCACGAAGAATACAATGCTATTAAA
The DNA here is from genome assembly GCA_030014935.1 of Caiman crocodilus. Lineage (NCBI taxonomy): Eukaryota > Metazoa > Chordata > Crocodylia > Alligatoridae > Caiman > Caiman crocodilus. Next base: position 120,290 of record JAGPOW010003016.1, read on the forward strand.
AACTAGTAAATGTTGATGAAACAGCTCTATTAAAACCCTGAGTCAAAAGAGCACTTAGCCACCCCAACTGCAAGGGGCCTGAAATACCTTCTTTTGTTGTTCTAAGTGAGAAAATGGGTGATCACAATAAATGTTAGTATTTTTTGTGTACAGCACTGGGATCTATACTGTTCTTTTCTCCCAGTTGCTTGTTTTTAACAGGTTGTCCTATTATCCACCTTTGAACAATGAGCATGTCCATGGGATGAGTCCAAAAGTAGTAACTTATAAACGTGCAGGCTTAGGCTTCTGACATTGTTCTTTTTACAGTTTGTAGCGCTACAAGAAGCAGATCACTCTGTGGTGTGCAATGTGCACAGAGTCTCTGGCTCTGACTGAAGTGCCACAAAAGCAAGCGCCCCAGCCAGAGGATGATAGGGGGCTGCTCTGTAACTCTTCCCCAACCCTGCCCACAGAGGATCTTGTCGGAGAGCAGCACAGACGTACTTCCTCATTAGCTGTTGCTGCCCACAAGGGCAAGGGCTAATCTGGTGGTTTTTGATCTGAGGTTGCCTGTGATGGGGGAACTGGAAAGTATTGCTGGTATTCAAGCACCCATAATGCATTACTGTTTTGGCTCACAGAGAGCCCTATTGCTCTGCTACCCTGTCGTTCCCTGTTGCCACTGCAGCAACAGGAACAGAGCTACTTGCAAGCTGCCCAGGGTTGGCAAGGGCTGACCAGGTGGTTTCTGCTGCCCAATCAGGCTTGCCACTGCTGCAGCCAGCTGCAAGCTAGTCCCTACAGGGCTCCCTGACAGCGCCCCAATGGAAAGGCTGTCAGAAAGTCAGTCGGTCCTTCTCCCCCTTGGTGGTAGGAGAGGGAGAGCAAAGCCCTATGGTAAGAGAGAGCACCACCTCCCTTGGGAGTCCATTTCAGGCCATCTCTTTTGGTAGAGAATCACCATTTTATAAAGCACCGCAGCGTACCACATGGTCATTCACATTTTATCATTGGAGTGTCTCATGTCATGCAACAAGTGTAATTCCTATCAGAATCCTTACATGGAGCACGCACAAGCCAATTCTCCATAAGATCAGTTCTCCATAAGTATCATAGTATCTAGGGTCAGAAGGGGCCTAGAGCAGGCCATCTAGTCTGACCCCCCGCCAATGGCGGGAACGCGTGCCAGGGTCACAGGACCCCAGCCAAGTACCTATCCAATCTACTCTTAAAGATGCCCAAAGTAGGAGCAAGAACAACTTCCCTAGGAAGCCGGTTCCA
>JAGPOW010003016.1:126870-138736 GCA_030014935.1 Caiman crocodilus
CATTTCTATTATATGAGTGTCGTCTTTTTTAAACAAATAACCCTCTCTTTCAATGCTCGCAAGTGTTGAGCTGGACCATGGCAACCTGAAAATGAAAGAGACTGTGAATGAGGATACAGTCCTTTTTGGAGGGTGGGGGCTGAAAATGTTTCAGGTCCCAGTGAGCTTTTATTCTGTTTTCTTCTTCTGTACCTCTAATTGCTAAGAGGGAGAACCACAGAAAGAAGAATCCAGGCACTGAACAATTTAACAAAGGAAAATTTGGTCTTTGCACGGTGGCTAAAGTAAGGGCCCTTATGTTGGGGCCTAAAATAAACGCCCTAATCTATTACATATGACTTTGGAGTGTCATAAATATATATTGGTGGGGAGGTCACTATCCTACATCAGATACAGCTTCATGGTTGAAAGGCTAAAGAAACGATTATTTTGTTATTTTCAGTGTGAAGATGGAGGAGTCCACTCGCAATTCCAGGAGCTCCTATCAGCAATCAACAAGCCCACCAATGATTATTCTCTAAGCATTGCCAACAGGCTGTATGGAGCAAAGGATTTTAACTTCCTTCAGGTAAGCTGAAACGATGAATTTAGCACAACTACTGTGTATCCTGGAACATAATGCAATGTGTCCAACATGGCATACTGAGGTCATAATGATGTCCTATACAGTAGTCAAATTTTGTTTCTACTCTCCCATGTAGTGATTGGGGGAAAAAAAAGCAAGTGTGTTGATAGATGCTTGTTCAAAATGGCTAGCACAACTGATTAAACTTCAGATTTCCCTTTTTTGCAGGAAATATTAGTATTTTTAATTTAGCTTTCATTCCAGTTCTGAATGAACAGCAGTTGTATTTTTATGTTGTGGTAATATAAAAAAAAATTACAAAAGCTGGTTTTCATAGGTATATTTTGGAATTTGTAAATGTCATGTTTATTCCAATTTTGTGTATTATTGTCTATAATATACTATTGCATGTCACATTTGTCCTTATAATTTGCACTACTAGTACTGATATGTCTGGTTGACAATTATCAACTACTTTATTCTCATATTGTAACATAGGCATTACTATCATTAACAGCTCATGAAACCATATAAAAGTAACATAGATATAGCAATTTTACTTTTAAATATTTTTTTATATTATTTTACATTGACATATTTACCAGACTCAAATATTTTAAAAAATGTTTAATTAAAAACTGTCTAAAAAAACCTATACATACATATGTACATAAACATATATATTTTTTGGCAAGTTTCTTTGGGTAGATGTGATATCTTTCATTAGATCAACTGAGTAATTGGAAAAAAGTTCTTAGGAAGCTTTCAGGCGCAGTCACCCTTCTTCAGGCATAGGGAGTCTCTGCTGGTCTGAGACTCCAAGGAATGAGAGAACCTAAAAATGTGGAGGGATGTCAGTGAAAATGTAAATAGGTAGAGATAAGCAGGGAGGGGAGCGGGAAGAGAGCAGGGGGTGGAAAAAGCAGGAGGGAGACAACAGAAATAAAATATAAGGTAAACAAGAGGCAGTCTGTGAAAAAAGGAATAGTTGGAGATCAGGAAAGCAGGAATGGGTGAAGCTAAAAGTGTGACAGGATGTTGGGGAAAATATAACATGGGTGACTGGCGCCACTTTAGTCAGTGGGGGCAACCAGTCCCAGTGACTGGAGGTGGGGGAGTCCCTCCAGGTAATCCAGCAACAGCTGATCTCTGTGCTCCCTGCAGCCACTTCAGGAGTGGCTGTGGCCACTTCTGGGAGCAAGCACCAGTTGATCACTAAAGCTGCTCCCTAAAGTGGCTACAGCCACTCCTGAAAGTGGCTGCAGTGAGTGTAGTGATTGGCCAGCGCTTGTGGAGGGGGCATTGGTGTTCCCGTTTGTCCTCCCTGCCCATAGCCTAAGCAGCAAGCATGGACATTAGGGGGTGCACCGGTGCTCTCAGGAGGTGCATGTGCACCCCCATCCACCCCCTATACGTTGCCACTGGGGTATTAGTAGGAAAACAAAACGTAAGGGGGGGAAGAGAACAGGGGACAGAAAAGGGCCAAAGGGAAAACACTACAGAAGTAATAAACAAGGTAAAAAAAAAAAAAAAGAGGCTAGCAATAAAAAGGAAATGGTAAGGAACTAGAAAAAGGGCAGAAAATAGGAAGAGGGGAGAAAAGGTTGGGGGGAAAAAGAATGTAAGAAGTTAGGTCAGGCAGGCATCATGTAAATCATATGTCAGGGAGGTTGTAATGTGTCATAAAGCCAATGTCTATATTAAGTCCTTGATTTTTAGAATCTAGTAGGGTAATGAAGTGAAGTTTGTAGGCTCATCTACAGAAGGTGTATTGTAAGTTCCCTTCTGAGGATGAGAACTGAGAGATCGGAGGGGGAGTGATTGTCCTGTAAGAAGTGTGCCCCCACCGGTAGCTGGGTATTCTTGCCTTTGATAAATTTCCAGTGTGCATTCATTCTGGTGTGCAGTTGTTGTCTGGTCTCTCCTACATATTTTCCATCAGAGCATTTGGTGCACTGGATGAGATATATTACATTTCTACAGGTACAGGTGTAGGATCCAGCAATGGTGATGGTTCTGTTGTGGGGTGTAGTTATTGTAGGGGTGGTGGAGATATGTTGCTATTATATTTTCTGACATACTCAGCTTTCCAGTTCTTATATGAACTTCACCTTTAATAAGAGGCTTTGTATAGAAAACACCTATATTAATAAATAATTCCTAATAACAAAAAATATAAGAAATTCTAAGTTTGTAAAATTAAGTGCTCAGGAAATGTCAAAACAGTAACCTTAGCCATAATATACACATCTGGGGCTAAGTACAGCTGTTCAGGGAAGTTAGGAAGCGGTTAGATGTGGAGCTTGGTGGGGCCTGAGAGGGTTTGGCAGGGTGGCACACAGGGTCATGGAGGGGGTTGGGGGGAACCAGGGTCTATTTTTGGACCCCCTGCCCTCTAAGAAAATATACACTTCCACCCCGCCCCACACTGGGACTTACTCCTTCAGATCCTGGCATCAGCGAACACTGATAAAACTGGCACTGTTGCAGAATAGTGGGCTTGGGGCGGTGGTGGGGCGGAGAAGGCTGGCTCATCTGTGTGGGGGAGGGCAGCGGTGAGGGGTCAGGGGTCTAAAATAGCCCCATGCCATAGGCATGGGTAGAAAAAAAACAGTCCTGAGACTGGGCCAGTGGCTGGGCTTTCCCAGCCCTGGAGCTGCACTGGAAACTGTACAGAAGTTTGATTCACCAGTCTAAGCTAGATCAATTTGATTTGAGTGTACGTTAGTCCAGATCTATCTTAGAGTGGGTTCCACCATTTTTAGACCAATCTATGTGCAATGAACGTCTGTACCGTTTGCACTTAGATTTCTAGTTAGGTCAATTTAAGTGTAAAAGTCCATACCCGGGCAAACTAATTTAGTTTGGGTGGCTGTTTTTAACACAATCTAAGCTCTCCCTTAACCCTCCTGAACATCTGTGCTTAGCCTATGTGGAATCTTTCATGAAGTGATTCTAGAATATTCTTCCTGTAGGATTATTCCTACAAGAGGTGAATGAGGTAGATCTTCCGTATTTATTTTTATTTCACTCCTACAAAATCAGTTGGACAGGGCAACTTGCAGTCGTAGCTACCTGGCATTCCACGCAGAGTGTGTTTAACGAGAACTCCCACAACATACAACGTGGACTGAAGTTGTACCCACAGAACTAGCAGACCTTTGGAAGATCATCAATAAAAAGAGAAACGGTTGTCCATTAGAAACAGGACACTTTAGATGCCGACCCCACTTTGAAAATATTTTTAATTCTGGCAAATCTCACTGTATCATCAATGAACTGAGAAGAGCACATGTCTGACCCAGTACTTATCTGTTTGCTAATAATTAGGTTTCTATCAAAAATCAGTAAGGCCACAATCTTGCTCAAAAGGATAAAAAAAAATATGATTTTTTTAATCACAAAGGTATATTCCTTTCATTGCTTTAATACTCAAAAGCAACTAGCCCAGCTTTGCTGAAACATGAATTCCTGGTAAAGAAGCACCACGACACAAAGAGAACAAGATCACCCCAAAAGATAAGAACATTGACAAAATTATAAAGAACTAAAATGGGGCCTTTGCATGGGAATACATAAACAGATTCATCTTCAGGAATAGCTACCACTGTTCATCGCAGCTACAATAAGAGTCAGCGCACCTTCAAGTATATCTTTAGTATATATTGAGCCCTGGTGCACATTCACTTAATGGCACGTGTGCATAGTAAGACACGCTATATTGGGATTGGGGAATAGATTGCAATCACATCATTACGCTGGCTAGACCAGGGGGAGCCCATGATTATGATCCTGCACTCCCCCTGTGCCTGCAAGTAGAGACCCAATTGCCCAGTGAACCTGTGCAGTCTGGGGAGCTGGGACCAACCATGACCTGATTGTCAGTCTCAGTCACAGGAATTATGACTGGAATCTTATTGTGCTAGTAATTGCCTGAACATGTGTCTGGGTTACTATTTAATACATGATTAACTAGTTAATCACATCGAGGGTTCAAATTATGGGGAGGCTTGGGGGGCTGATTCCCCCCCAACTCAGCATCTGGTCATTTTCTCCCCTCTCCCCACCCAGTTTGGTGGCTGGGGATACACTGCTCTGCATCCAGTGGCCGGGTTGGGGGGTACAATGATACAAAAAGGTTGAAAGTCCCTGTGTCAAGGGCCTGAATGTCCTCTTCAGGATGCAGAACTGCCTATGTAAAGTCTTCACCATGAACAAAAGAGAATGTAATGCAAACTACATTATGAGGAAAAAAACATTTAAAAAAAATCATCTCCATATTTTCTTTTTCATTGTAGTACAAGCTCAAAAACAAACAAACAAAAAAGCAAAACTAGCAGCCTAAATTTAGTTTCCTAAAAACACATGAAGGGTGAACTTGTCAAAAGCAGAAGGCACAGTTAGGTGCTCTGCTCCCTCTGAAAGCTGGACACCTAACATGAATTTGCATCTTTGAAAGTCTCCCCTTAGAATTCATTCTTGAATGAACCAAAAACTAAAAATGACAGATGTGTAACAATGGATTTAGGGCAGGGGTTTTCAACCTTTTTGCATCATTGTACCCCCGGCGGCCAGACACAGAGCTGTGTACCCCAGCCACCAAGCAGGGGAGGGGGTTGGCATGTGGCCGGATGCTGAGGGGCAGTGCTTGCATGGCCCGATGTGGAGCGGCAGGGGAGGGACAGGGACAGGGCTGTGGTGAAGAGCCAGACACCAAGCGGGGGGGTGGGGGCAGTAGCTCATGGCCAGATGACAAGTAGGGGGGAAGGTGGTGAGCAGCCAGATGCGGAGCGGTGGCAGCGACCATGTGCAAGCTTCTCCCACTCCCTGCGTCCAGCCAGGTGGGTGGCACCTACACAGCAGCACGAGATGCTGTGTGGTGCTGCTCCATCCCTGCCTGCCTGCGAGTACCCCTTAGGGCCGTCTCAAATACCCCAGGGGGTACACATACCCCCAGCTGATAACCCCTGATTTAGGGCATAAAAAGAGGCTCCTGTTTTGGACTTTACCAAATTTTCCTGTCAAGGAGTCATTCCAAGTTGCATCTTGAAACTGTAAAATAACTTAATATAATTGGAGACAAAGAAAGAATTTGCAGTGATTCAAAAACTGCATTTGAGAATAGATTTTCTTTTAAAATAGTCTGTGCAGGACGTGGGTGTTTGCACTGGCACAGCCTCAGATTTTAGTCTCGGAGCTGGAAGCTGTTGACTTTAGGAATGCTCTAGAAGAAACCAGAAAAAAAATTAACACCTGGGTGGAAGAACAGACCAGTGGTAAGTCCAGGAAATATATTGAATGTTTGGATTAATACATATGAAAACTAATTAGTAATATGATAACTGAAGATAAAATTTTTCCAGCCTTGCTAAGCCTCAGTCTTTTCAGATTTTCCAAAACAAGGTCCTTTAATTGTTAACACTAGAAAATTAAATACAGGTTCAAAACTTCTTTGATTATTTCTATCCTGCTTCCCAACAGAACCAGGAACTGTTGCTGAGTTACAAGTATACCCACCCACTGGTCAGCCCACTAGCAAAGTCTGAAAGTTAGGCAAAATAAGTGGCCTAGAGGCATCATGAGTGCACACCTCAATGCTACTCTCAGGCTCTCTTTTGCAGGAGAGTGGCACTGAGCTGTGGATTCCTGACCTTTCTAAGCCAGCCACTCTGCCCCAGGAGAGCCGCAGAGTGGTGCCAGGACATGCACTCAAGACCACTGTAACTTACTGATCTGCCTAATGATTAGGCTTGCCCAGGAGAGTGGGCAGGTTTGCTTCTTGACAGTGGTCTTAAGCTTGGCAGAAAAGAGCTAAATAGACATGGTCTCTGAGGTCTTCTGGCTTCCAGCTCTAAAATAGTTTACCATTGATGCATCAGTTTAATTTCAAGATCATTCTTGTCATCACTGAACGCTGAATTATTATAAATCAAATCCAGTGGTATATCTGAACAAAGTATGTTAATGCAGCTGAATTGATTGTTTTTAAAGGTAAAATCAAAGAGTTGTTTCCAGAGCATGCTCTGGATTCAGATGCTATCCTGGTGCTGGTCAATGCTATCTACTTTAAAGGAATGTGGACTGTGCAGTTTAAGAAAGAAGACACCAAGGAAGAACCTTTCAGGTTAAACAAGGTACTGTATGGACTAGGGCTGAAGTGAAGGAAACCCACCCCTCTCTTTTATTCTACCAAAAGAGGTTGAGAGCTTCTCCTTGCTGCCTGTCAACCCTTTTATCTAACTCTACAGAGATTCTGCTACCATAGTCACTCAGGGGTTGCTCTGACATTCATCCCTCCACAATGAAGTATGCTCAAGGGGTTTCCGGTGGAAGATAACTGACTGACTTTGTTATAGGGACCTGGGCAACTGGGGCTTCTATTTGGATACAAAAGCCTGGTAAGGGGAAAAGGTCACATGAGCTGAACATACATATCACCTAATAAGAAGTTGTGTTCATGTTCTGTTCTTGAGCCTGAAGCAATGCAAATCTATGAAAACAGGATCCTAGCACAGCACTGTTCTGGCTTTCTTATTTATTGAGTTCCAAAATGAGGAACATAAATGTACCCAGGGTGTTTCACCTAATTCTTCTCCGTAATAAATGGATGCTTTTCTGTGATGTTCTTTAAGATACATTTCTTCACTGACATGTCAAAAAAATGCATGATAGGATTGAGGGAAATTCTATCCAAACCCATGGATCAGGAAAAATGTTGAATTTGCCTTCTCTAAAATGAAAGGGAAAAAGATTATTAACTTTTTGAGAGTGGCTAAAAGGGAGGAAGGCAACATGCAATGGGAGCTGGCTACCCTTGGAGAAGTCCATCCTGGACTATAAACAGATCCTAGACCCAGTTTGACTGTGTGATTTTTCCAATACGTAGATTCTGGATAGGGGAATGTCTGTGCTTTCTGCTTCTCTTCTTGTCTGTTCTTTATATTGCAGAATCAGACCAAGAATGTGCAAATGATGTTTCAGGATGGCTACTACAATCTGGCCATCATAGAGGAACCTGAGATTCAAGTGCTTGAGCTCCCCTATGGTAAAGAAAAAGAACTGAGTATGTTCATTCTTCTACCAAAGGACATCAAGGATAACTCCACTGGCCTGGAACAGGTAAAGCCTCTGGTCTCTGAGCATGCATATAAAGAGCCCTTAGATGTGCTGCATGTGAATGTACTGAAATCTTTGCTTATTTTCAGTTATCTGGCCAGTACAGACCGAAGATTACAGACAATATTAGAGTTTACTTATCTTTTCTCCCCTTTACTGTGGATGTTGGAAGATGGCCATTATTAGACCAAAGGACATTTTTTTTTCATTTCTTTAGACAAAATATAGATGGCAAGTTGTTGTTTATGAATAAAACTTTGAGGATTTATAGGAATTTCAACCAAAAATCCTGAAAATATGACATTTTAATGATAATCTAAAACAAAAAAAAAATAATGGGGGAAAGGTAAAGAAACAACTGTGCTGATTATATATTTCCCACATATCAATTAAAATTTGATATTTTTATCTCACAGGACAATAATTAAAATATATTTGGAAAAGTTCCTACCTTCCATTCTTCAGTTCACTCTATTAGTGAATTGTGTTCTTGTGATGCATTTGTTTGTGTAGTTAAATATAATAAGCATGATAAACATGAAAGTGAAAACTAGATTTTGCTCCATGTACACAAATCCAGCTCTTTAGTCTCTGTCTTTTCACCCTAAGTTTTCTATGCTTCTGTTTTTCCTCTTGTAGCTTGACAGTGCATTCAACTATGAGGATTTACAGGAATGGATCAGCTCAACTAAGATGAAAAAACGAAGAGTGAGAATGTGGCTGCCCCAATTGAAGATAGAAAAAAGCTATGACCTTGGCAGAATTCTGGCAGCTATGGGAATGCTGGAGCTGTTTGACCCTTCAAAGGCTGATTTATCAGGAATATCGAGAAACCGTGATGTGTTCATGTCTGCAGCCATCCATAAATCTTATGTGGAAGTTAATGAAGAGGGTACTGAAGCAGCTGCTGCTACAGGGGGTGTGGTGACAACTACAAGTGTTGAGATTCCTTATGAGTTTAAGGTTAACCAACCCTTCCTCTTCTTTATCAAACACTGTAAAACCAACAGCATTCTCTTCTGTGGCCAATGTACCTCCCCTTAGGTACATTAAAGGTACAGGAAGACTGACAGCATTATTGCAGTGAGGATAAAAGATAATATTTCTCAAGTTTCTTTTAAGTTTTGCAAATTTGAAATGAGAGGATTCTTCATGCAACTGCATCCAAAAAAAATCTCCTAATCTAGTGGTCGGCAACCTTTAAGCTGCGAGCTAAAGCAACACAGTTCTGCTCTGTTGTGAGCCAAGTGCCTTTGGCAGTGGGGAGTTTTTCCTGTGCCCATGCCAGGGCCAGGCAGCTGGTAGCTGTGCCTATGCCAGTGCCATTGCCACTGCTTCTCCCCACCGGCTGGAAGCTTTTGCCCATGCTACATTTGAGAGAAGGTGGTGGCAAAAAGCAGCAGAGGCACAGGCACAGCTGGAAACTGCCCAGCCCTTGCACAACCCTCGCTGCCTGGCCCTGGCATGGGCACAGGTGCAGGCACAGGCAAAGCTCTCCACCTCCAGTGGTTCCACAGGCTGAATCTGAATATGTTGCTGGCCCCTCTTCTATTATGTTATTGTCTTTTGCCTTTATATTGCTTACAGCTTATTGTCTTTATATTGGGTTATTATAACATAACCAGTGCAGTCATCTTCTAAATTTGAGATCCTTTTGACTCCATTAGGTGTTCTTATTTCCATGTGTTTTAAGCTGAGGAAGGTGCAAGTAAATCAGGAGGGCAAGCTGATGCCTCTCTTTTCACAAATGGTGGCTGGAAATGTTTCCCACAGTGAGCCCAATTTTGTGGCTCCCTTGGGCCTTTCTCATATAAAACCCAATTTTATGCCTTCCCTCATGTCCTGGCATTACTCCTCAAATATATTCACATTGCCACAGTTTGAAGAGGCATGCTTCCATGTAGAGGTAATAGGATAAACCATCAGGTGTTATGAAGTTTTCTAGTCATGCACTATACCAACAGCTACACAGAGACTCTCTCCTCCAGCATCATTCATGTCCCCACCCTGGCTTTTGTTTAAGCCCATGTAGGGGAGAGATACTGTTGCAGAGGTAGCTGACCTTCTCTCTCTGCCTGAATGCTGGAAGGCAGGATGCAGCCTTCAAAATAACTCAGCTTTCTGTCTGAGAGGGGCTGCACAGTATTTGACCCTGATTTATTGTTTCCAGATGAAACTCTAAATGTAGTTATCTAATGTGGTCACCTGTGTCCAGTTGTTTACCAGTTTAGTCTCTGCAGTTTAGACTAACCCACAAAGACAATAGATTCACCCTTAGGCTTTTTGACTGTCTGTACTTAGCCCTAGATACAAAAGGCTGCCTGTTCAGCAAGGATGCAAATAAATGACTCAGTCGCATGTTATGAGTTTCTGGAAATTATTTCAGGCTTCCTGCATTATAATAAAACTACAAAGAGTGAATTTGAGTACATTAACTGCAATAGGTGCCTGGGCCATACATCCTGGTGGAGACAGTCCAGTACTCATAGACCGTGGGAAAATGTTTCCAAAGTGGCTAAGGGCCAGGTCATGATCATCTTCCAAGATGTTGCTCTTCCGTCTTCTACAAACGTGAAAAATATTCTCCTACTCCAGGAGACTGATCCAAAGAGATGAGGCAAGGTGACCAAGGTTTACACTGCATAGAATGGGGAGGCTTGCATGCCTCTTAAGAGTGACCCAGGACATCTGGGCATAACGGGGGCAGAGGCCTAATCCTAAACAACAGGAATCAGAGGGTTGCCCCTGAAATCCTGCTCCTCCTTAGAGCCCAGCTGCCTGGCTCAGGGTGGTACATCTGGCACCAAAGGGAACCCACTTTTGAGACAAAGCTGCAGTTGTGTGCAGCTTTTGCATAAGGTTGGTGGTTAGAGCACTCTCTCAAGATGTTGGAAAGCTGGACTCGAGGTCTCCCTCAGGCTGGAAAGACTGCACCCCCCATTTCCTAATTCCCACAACAGTGAGCTAAGCACTGACCACAAAACTATAGGCAAGACTGGAACAGGGACACCTTCTACATCTAAATGACCAATGCACAGAAAGGAATTCATGAATGACAGGATAGGAAGGGGATCACAGTGTAGAGAGCACTCATCTGAAGTCCAGTGTTGAGCACATGTCTTGCAGAATGGAGAGACAAAAGTTTTTTCCTGTTCCAAGGACTGGTTAAGTATCATATATTAGTGTCACTGGGTAACATGGAGAGGAAATAATTTTTGGAGTCCCCACAAGTTAGTAGCAGGACTCCTCTTTAGTCACAATAACTGAACTAAAACCATTCCTCCCATCAAAAGGCTTTGGGGGCAAGGAAGCTCTTGTCCTGAAGTTGATGTTGCTAGAGGGGTTGTATATACCTGAGGGCTGTTTGAGGAAAGGCTCAGAAAAAAAGCAAACCCAAGGTATCAAAACCTGGGGTGATGCTCAATATGTTGTACAGTTCTGTCTTTTTTTGTAAGCAAAAGAGGTGCCCGAGAGTCCATGTACAGAGAATACTTTGTGTTCCTCAAGGACAGTTCTTATAATGGACAATGATCACAAGTTTATCTGATTTGAATGTTTTCTTAGACTAAAAACGACAGATGCGTAAACAGCAGAAACAACACAGTGAGCCTTGCTGTAATGCCAGGAGACAAGTTCTGAAGCTTTCCTGTACCTCACAGTCTGACTCCCACATGCCTCTATTCAGAGTGTATGTAAGGTGATGAATGCTGTTGCTGTAAAATTCTAGGAGGTAGTCCCATGGGAAGGTATAAGGCAGTGGATCAGCAGTGAAAGAAGAAAGAGAAGAGCTTTCAGGATAACATTGTTCTATTTTAAAGAAGTTCTTTGTATAACTTTACAAGAAAGCAGCTGTTTCTTCAGCTGAGTTATAGAGTTAAATTTCTATCTAAGAAATTTCTATTTGTTTACCATAACCAGACTTCAAATATAACACCTTGTTTGTTTAAAAGGACTCCATATGACCAGGACTTGCAGAAGATGAAATGCATCAACTTACCTTAAAACTTACTTTCAAATTCTATGTACCACTGCCAGCTCCTTTCAGAGTATGCTGAGAGATGATTTCATAGGTAACAAGCATCTCCATGTTGAGCCCCAGCCCAAATCTGGGTCCGTGTCCGGTATGCAAAAGCCAATACGAATACCAGGGGTGGAAGTTTGAAAGAAAAGAGTTTTATTGCCAGC
>JAGPOW010003016.1:155139-169523 GCA_030014935.1 Caiman crocodilus
GACACTGGCCAATTCTTTCAGCAGCCGTGGATGGAGGTCATCTGGGCTTGCTGACTTGTACCCATCCAGCTCCTCCAGGAGCTCCTTAACTATTTCAGACCTAACCATAGGCAGACTGGTGCCATGTGGACATCCATCAGTGATCGAGGTGGGGGAATTGGTTTGGTTGGTATTTAGAAATACTGAAGCAAAGAACTCATTGAAGACCTCTGCTTTTTTCCCTGCATCAACCACCAGCTGTCCTGATTTGTCCTACAGGGGTCCTAAGTTGCTCTGAGCTTTCCTTTTGCCTGCTATATACCTGAAGAAGGACTTTTTATTGTCCTTGATTGTTGACGCCAGCCTGAGTTCAAGCCCTGCCTTGGCCTGTCTAACTGATTCCCTGCAATAGTGCACCAGGGAGATATATTCCTCCTTGGTGGCTGCTCTCTACTTCCATTGCCTATATATCTCTTTCTTTGCCCCCAGACTCTCCTGGATTTCCCTGTTCAGCCAAGAGGGCTTTTTTGCCCCCTTACCTCCTTTCCTACATAATGGGATAGACTCCTTTTGAGCCCCAAGGATCACTCCCTTGAGATACCTCCATCCCTCCTGGACCCCCATTTGCTCTGTTCTTGAGTTGTATCTCCTCACTAACTAGCCTTCTAAGCTTGCTAAAGTTGGCCTTTCTGAAGTCCAACACCTTAGCTCCACTAGTTACTTTACCCACCCTTCGCTGGATAGTGAACTTGACCAGGTGATGGTCACTATCTCCCAGACTACCATGAACTCGCATGTTCCCCATGAGATAATCCCCTGTTGCTAAGACCAGGTCAAGCAAGGCGCTACCCCTGGTGGAACTAGACACCACCTGGGTCAGGTGAAGGTCCTGCACACAGTGTAAGAACCTCCATGAGCAGCTTCTTTTGGCTGTCTGCTTCTCCCAGCAGATATCTGGGTAGTTTAGATCTCCCATGACCACCGCCTCCCTTGCAGAGTTGTATGCATCTATGGTTGTGTGAGCATTCCAAAATCAGATTCTGGTCTTTAGAAACATTCTACTGAACCCCGAAGCCCCCAAAACTGGCTCAGGAAACCAAAAAGGAAGGTTCCCAGTTTTTATGTTGGGGATGCTTGTGGGGGTAAGGGTCACAGACCGATGGGGAGAAGGATAGGTGAATGAACATTAGGGCATATACATTCAGGATATATATTACAGGTAATAAACAGTGACACAGTGGTGAAACCATTCAGAAGCAGATAGCAAGTTAAGAGATAGGGAACTTTAACAACTTGGTATATACACTGAAGAAAACTTAGACTCTCCATTAACTCCACAGGGAGCTCCAAACCAGTTGTTGGCTCCACAGAACATTAGTCACAGTCTGCTTGGGCTCTCCACCTGAGCTCCACTGCGCTGGTCTACAGATTTAGCGCTGTTGCTGCATTTACTCTCTGCCATGTGTCTCTCCAGCTGCCACCTCTCACTGCCACTCTCTAACTGCAGAGCCATTTCACACACAGTCCCAACTCTCCTCTGCTTCCTCTCTTCCCCAGGAGCCTTCTGGGAACTATAATTCATGCTATGACATTACAGTCCATTACAACTCTTTCAAAAACTCCCTGTATCTGGTCATAACAATGATTTGAGAAGCTGAAGGTGAAGCTATAGAAATATTTACCTGCTCTTCTTTAGATGTGATTCAAACAACTTGTTGGTTCAGTCTGATGTAGTATCTTGTGAAGTGCTATCTTGCACTGCCTCTGCAGGAGATATTGAGCCTGGATAACAACTGAACAAATTGAAGTTGATGTGGAGTCCCATGAAGAGCTGAAATATAAGGCCTCTGCCTCTTCTACTGTAGTTGGTACAACTTCAATCCAAGATGATTCAGCTTTTTGCTTCTTAAAGTAGTATGCATCAGTAGGGAAATTTTTGGCGCAGACATTTTATGAGAAAGAAAGTCCATCTCTCAAACAAAGTAAAAAAGCTGTTCCAGGGAAAAGGAAGGCATAAGATTACTTAAAGAAGTGAAAGAGCAAGGTGTCTTTTCCCTTTGAAAATTAATCCTGTAAACCTTGCTTATTTTGGTCTTCTAAAGTCTTATAGATTGCAAATGTGCATAAACTTTTATATGTCCTTCATAGGGATGTCTTGTTTCTATGTTAACGGGGGAGAGAAAACACAAAAGCAGAAAAGAAAAGGAAATCTGATCGTGCAAATACAAAATGTGGCAAAAAATTTGAGCTAAAATGAGGCGCAACTACCTATTACTAAATTTCCTTGGTGGTGTTGAGGAACCTCTTGCTGGGAAGGCCAAATGTTTCTGCTATAGCTGGGAATAGCTAGTTGCTCCACTGCACCTTTATGGTGAAAACAGTCCTGAATCACATCGCTAATATGATTTCAACAATCCTGGTTGTGTTGTGTCCATGAAGTTTTTTTCACAAGACATTAATGTACCTACTGTGTTTGTTTTGTCACTTACCACACTACCTCCCTGCATTTTATCAGAGTCTGGGGAAAACTTGACCCCACCCGTGCTCATTTACTAAGTTTTTATATTTTAGCCAAGCTAGAGAGTATAAAAACCAGGTCCACTTGGGAGTTTTTGCTCTTCAGTCTTGAATTATGGTTCTTGTTAAATTGCCTGCTTGCAAGTGTACCTGGTTAGTAAGGCTGTGCGAAATTTCACTAGCTGTTTCATTTCAATGCTGTTTCGACTTGTTTTGAGCTCAAAACAGCAAAATCAAAATGAAACAAAGGGCTTCAAAACAGCCTCAAAATGAAATGAGGGCACTCAAAACATTTCAAAATTTTCTAAATGTTTTGAGTGCCAAAGCTGAAGCTGCACTTGCCTGCAGGGAAACAGAAAGTAAAGAGGGGGAGGGGGAAGAGAGAGGAGGACTGCTCTGATATTGCCCATGTAGCTGGCCAGTGACCTGTGATCCTTCCCTGAGGTCCCTTCCAATCCCAGTGCTCTGGGGAAGGGATGGAAAAACTGCATAAAAGGCAGCATTGTCTGAACTGCGTTACTTTCTGCCTTGGGGGTCAGTTGCTGAGCTACCTTCCAGAAGCTCAGGAGTGTTAGACAACAAAGGCTACTACCATTGATTTCCTACTTGCTAGCCTAGCAAGTGGGATTCAGCAATACCTTTTGCTTTCTTTCTAGACCCTTTTATTTTATTACTATATTCATTGATTTATTCTTTTCAATTTTATAACTATATTGCATATTATACTATAACATTTATATCAGAAGACACATTTATATATTTTATTTATTGTATTGCAAGCATATTATAATATAGAGTGTACATAGGAAGACACATATATAAATTTATATATTTTTATAAAGACAAAACACTATGAAACACAGCATGAAGCATCAGGGAAAGGTACCTGACAAGCCTTCAAGGAAGGGTGGAAAAAGGGGTAGAGGGAGAGGTGTAAGTCCTTCCCCCCTGAGAATGCAGCCTCTTTCCTACAACTAACAGGGATGAGGCTTCCAGAAGCAGCAAGGAGAGGAGAGCAGTGCCAGTGCTACTGCCTGTGCCTGAGTCCATAGTCCCTCCAAGAGCACCAGCCATAGCCTTCCCCCCTACCGCCACCACCATGATAACAAGCAGCAACACCAGCACCAGCATGACAGTCTTCTCCACCCCCATTTCATTTCCCATGATGAGTCTTCAAGTGCCAGAGGAAGAGCTGGAGCTGGATCCGAGTACCATAGCAAGAGAAATTCTGGAGAAGGAGGGGGAATCATCTGAGTTTGTGCTCCACACCCCTCAAGTTTCTCCTAAAGCCAGGTCTCCTTCACCAGAAGGCACTTCAGAGGAAACTGAAGTAAAGGTTGCCCTCCTGTTGCTGTGCCTCTGCCTGCTGAGGAGGGGGAAATTGCAGCATCCACACATGCACCCACAACCCAGAGGTAAGCAGGTAGTGTGATCTGGGATCATTTTGAGCTGGCAGATGATCCCACGTACGCTATCTGCCTGCACTGCTGAGCCAAAACCATCCAGGGCAAGGGAACAAAACACATGAGCACCACAGGGATGCAGGTGCATCTCCGCAGGCAGCACCCCCTTGCCTTTGCCCTTGCTCCTCCTCAGCCTGGTGTCAGTGGGAGCATGCCAAAAGGGAAGTCCCCCACTCGCTCCAAAGTTCCTGTCTCCCCAAAGCAGAGGCAGGCCACTGTGGAACAGTGAGGGAAAGCCAGACAGAAAGGGGAGGGGGGCATGTTGCAAGGGCCAGCAAGATCACCTGGAGCACTGAGGAGTTGCTTGCTGTTGGTGGCCTTCTCCTTAGTTGAGTGGCCAGGGTTCAGGTGGCTCATGGTGCTCGTGATCCCATTGTACCAAGTGCCCTCATGCACCACCTTTAACAGGACGGTGGTGTTCTCCCTGTATGAGGCATGCAGGAAGTACTCGAGGCAGGAGCTGCACAAGGCAGGTCCATAGGTGGCCTTACACTTCACCTTGGATATCTGGAGCAGCGGGGCTGGAGATCATGCCTACCTCTCCCTCACAGGGCACTGGTGTGACCAGTCAGGCTGTCAGTGGGCTCTCCTTCAAGCTGAGGTGATGGATGAGTTCCACATGGCAACAGAGATCATAGGGGCCATGAACCACTTGGTGAAGGGATGGTTCATTGGGTAGGGCAAGCTCACCCATGGGTTCATGGTAATTGAAAATGGGAACTATACGGTCAAGTTCCACCTCATTGTCAGGGACACCTTGGAGGGGGACAGAGCTGCCAGTGATGGTGCCAGCACCACCAGCAGCTCATTTCAAAATGCAGGAAGATGGCAGGTTACTTCCACCAGAGCATCAAGAGAGACAAGATGCTGCAGGACAAACAAGCAGAGCTGAACATCCCACAGCACAAAATCATGCAGGATGTGGAGACTCGGTGGAACTCTACATACCTGATGCTCAAGAGGCTAATGGAGCATCCATGAGATGGCCATGCTCAAGGAGATTGGGATCAGTGGCTCCTTTAACAGAGATGAGTGGGATACCATCTCCCAGATCTTGGTGGTCCTCAAGCCCTTCCTCGAGGCCACCAAGACCCTCAGTGCTGGCAATGTCCTCCTCAGCCAGGTATCCCTGTACCAGTACAGGGATCCCTGTAGTAAGGGAACTTCAGAGCCAAATGGAGAGCTTCCAGGGCATCAATATTCCTGTCTGGGGTAAACCGGTGTCACCAGATGTGCAGGAACTGCTGAGGCAGGTGAAGAAGGGCATCAGAAAATAGCTTGATCCCTTGTGGTCTGGTATGGTCCACATGCTGGCCGCCATGTATGACCTGAGGGTGAAGAGCTGTGTATGCAGCAGCCAAAGCCTGAATCAGTGGACGGAGGTGCTGGTGAAGAGAGTCAGGGAGGCAAAACAGCAGAGGCAGGGGGATGTGGAAGAGGGGGATCCACTGTCCCATGCTAGCACACCATCCATCAGCCAGTCTCATCCTCCACCAAAGGCACTGCCAACATGGGTCAAGGGCTTCCATGCTGGGGTCCAGAGTCACCAGATCCCATCATCAGGCAGGTAGCACTCAGGCCTTGGTGGCTACGTATCTTGATGAGGATGTGGAGCCCTTGACCTACTGGGCAAGCCACAGCCAGTTTTGGCTGGATCTGGCCACAGTTGCTTGGCAACACCTGTCTTCTCCACCGACCCATGTTCCAAGCAAGTGGGTGTCCAGTGTTGCTGGGGACGTAGTGACACCCCATCACACTTGCTTGGATCCTGGTTTGGTGGAGCAGCTGGTGTTCCTCAAGGTGAACCTCCCATTGCTGGGGTTCCCCAAGCTCCATATGCAGACAGTGAATGCCACCCTTCTCACCCCATCTACACCTATTTCCTTTTTCCATTTTTTAAAAACCATTTAATGCACTCTCAGAGCTGGAGGGGACACTCACTGCATCACCCAGGGGAAGAACATGTCTCTGCTGAGCTCCTATGCCAGGACAAACTTGGAGGTATGGGCTGGGATTATGGCGAAGGAAGAGGCCCCAGGTCCTGGGCATGATCACTAAAACTGCATTCTGCCAGGGTTGGGAGGTCTAGTGGGACTGCTGGCAGTGCAGCAGCCCCAGAAAATGCCAGGACTGAGGATCCCCCTGGTGAAAGGCAGGTGGGAGGCACCATAACTTCCAGCTACCACATGCACACACACAGTCCCGGCTGGGGAAAGCCCAGACCTGTCATGTCTTTGTCAGGCCTGAGGGTTGCTGGTTGCAGTGCAGTTGTGAGGCTCCAGGTGGGCTCAGCTTAGCTGCCCGGGATTTCAGCTCTCAGGTTGAAAAACCCTTTGTCAGGAAGTACCTGCAGTTGGTGTGTGTGCTGCCCCTGGATGGAAGGAATAGTAAAGAAGTCAGAGATTGGCATGCAATGCAGGCAAGGAAGCCAGTAAATGAAAATGGAAATAGAGGCATCAGGGGATGAGAGAGATGGGCTGGGGTAGAGGAAAAGGGGGATGTAGCAGGTAAAATTGGAGAGGTACCTGGGGAGTCAGATATCCAGCAGGCTGTAGCATGTCATAAATCCAATGTCTATATCGAGCCCATGAGTTTCTGTACCTAGGAGGTTGATGAAGTGCAGTACATAGGCTTGTCTGTGAAAAGTGGATTATAAATTCCCTTTGAGGATTGGGCCTGAGAGCTTGGAGACGGGTGGGGTTCTGTTCTTGTCTTTGATAGATTTTCAATGTGTGCTCATTCTGGTGTGCAATTGTTGCTTGGTGTCTCCATGTATTTTCCATCAGGGCACCAAATGCCCTGGTAGAGATATGTATTGTATTGTGAAGATAACACACACACACACACACACACTCACACACAGACACACGCGCGCGCCACAAGTTTTCCTTGTCAGCAGCTTGAGCTGCAGTTTCCCAGAAACCCCTACATCTATCTCCTTGAAACCTATCAGGCTTTCTGGCCTCTTCAGGGGCTATGACACTTGCAGTTTTCACCCCGCTTGTGCCTTAGTGCACACACATGACACAAGATTTACCTTCAGGACTTTGAGGAAGTTTCCAAAAAACCCCTCCTCTATCTCCTTGAAGCTTGGCAGACTACATGCCCTCAGAAGAGGCTACCATCCCTGCTGTTTTCATCCAAATTTGCCAAAAAATGGCAGTTATAGGTAGTTTTGTGTTTCCCCTTTATAGCCTATGGGTGAAATGTCGAAACAGCATTGAAACAGCAAAACAGTTTCAACGAAATGAAATGGAATAGTGCTTTCAAAATGAAACACAACTCAAAATGAAATGCTGTCTTGTCAAAATAACAAAATGGAAGTTGAGACGAAACTGCTGTTTTGCACAGCTCTACCAGTTAGTAGACATGTGCTAAGTGGCTAGTATTTGCTTTGGATTTGGATTCTGCTGGTTCAGGGGCAGTGATTTGATTTGGTGATTTTGAATTACTGTCCTGAGTCAATTTAACTGAATCTGATTCAGAGATTCCGTCACTGCAGAGATTCAGCCAATCCAGCATCAGGCAGACCCCATGCCCTGCCCACTCTCCCAACCCCATCCATGGCTGCCCCACCTGGCTCCAACTCCCGGCTCTTTAAAAAAAAAAAAAAAAAGAAAATAAGAAAAAGCTCCCACTCACTGGCTGCTACCAGGTAGGGGGCAGTCCCTGCTGTACCCCACTGTCCCATGCTCATTAACTCCACTGGAGGTGAGCTCAGTACTCTGCTCCTACAGTGTTGGGTAGACAACCCCAAGTCAGGTGTCAGTTCCTCTTGTCTAGCTCTTTATTTGCACTCTAAGTAGTGGGCTATATATGCCACTCTGCAGAGCCTAGGGACCTAATTCAGGTCATGTGACTCAGATTTGTTTGTTATATTCTTCTTATAACAAGTGAAATATGAAATAATCTCCAAAAAAACTATGCTACATGATTGCACTGATTTATTTGACACAATAAACCTTTTTATATCTAGACATCATGCTTGGCACAAAAAACAAGAGAGACTTATACTTCTTTAAGACTTTGACATGATTTCTGAGAAGGAGACACATCCTGGCAGAATCTGAGACACAAATAAATCCCAATTGCTCCATTTGGAGGAGGACTATTTGACTGCAATTTAGAATTTCATCTGGAAATTAGAGAGTCAGTGATGGAGGGACAGTTATTGTGCAGTGCCTTACAGACAGAATTTTGGGGGGTTTTGTGTCTTTTTCTGGAAAGCTGTATCCTGCTCCACAGATTATTTTACAGACATGGGAACACCTTGTTGCACTGACAGACTTTCTCGCTGAAATCTGAATGTGGATGACTCTGCACTGCCTAAGAAATGTTTAAATTATACCAGGAAAAGTCTACTTACTATTCTTTGTTAGGACCAATTCCCAAGATCCTTCTTCAAGCCTGAAGTATGACCTCTGATGCATGCAGAAAGGGGCTGTATTATCATTCATGTGGAAAGGAGGAAGCTTGGGGTACTTCTACAATCACTTCTTTGCCTTCATTGGTCCTAAGCAAAAGTTTTCTATGAATGTGGAAGCCTTCCCAGGAGATAAGGACTGTGAATAGTATAGGCCAAGCAAGAGGTGGTGGGCAAAGGGTGGAGATCATGGTGTAGGAGAGAGTCTCCATGTAGCCATTGGTATGGTGTGTGACTAGAAAATTTCATACAGCTTGAGGGTGTATATATCTGTTGAAGATCTCCTCTCTACATAAGAGTGTTCTAGTATCCCTCCTTAAAGCAATGGGGGTATGGATACATGGTTAGGGTAGTGCCAGGGAATGTGAAAAAGCATTGTGTTTTATATCAGAAGGACCCCAGACAGCCAGAGATTAGGACTGCCACTCGTTTTCTGGGGAAAATCTCCTCTTTTCCTCTGGCTAGAGAAGGGTATCAGCTTGGTCTCCTAATTTATTTCCTCCTTCCTCAGCTTTAAAGATATGGAAGTCAGAAGTCATGATGGAGAGACAAGGGTATCAAATTTATCAGGAGATGGCTTCCCTGGTTATGTAATGATGTTATCACCAATGTGAAGACAAAAGGCAAAAACATATGGGAAGTTTTTTAATTGTTTTTGGATTCAGTCTCACCAAAATTCTCACATGCCAAATATTCAAAAAATCTAATGTTCTTGTACTCTGCCTGCTACCATACTGTCTGTGTTTCTTAGGGCATAAGGCTATATTATTCCAAGGTGTTCTCTCTTAAGGGAAAGCACATTGGCCACAAAAGAGAATGCTGTTGGTTACATTGTCTTTGATAAAGAAGAGGAAGGGGTGATTAGTCTTCAACTCATGAGAAATTGGCATGCTTACAGGAACTGCTACACCCCCAGTAGCACTTGTTGCTTCAGTACCCTCTTCATTAATGTCCACATAAGACTTATGGATGACATTGGACACAACCAGGTTAGGTTCTCCCGACATTCCTGATAAATCAGCCTTCAAATGGTCAAACAGGTCCAGCAGCCTCATAGCCTTCAGAATGTTCTCAAGGTTTTAGCTTTCTCTATCTTGAATCTGGGCAGGTACACATCCACGTTTTGTTTGTTCTTTTTTAGTCAAGCTAGTCCATTCTTCTAATTTTGTGCAGGTAAGTGCACTTTCAAGCTGTAGAGGCAAAATCCAGAGAATTTGAAACTTATGATGAGAAGTTTGTAGAGTGTGGATAGAGTGCAAAAACAAAAGTGCTATGGGTGGGCACTATTAGCATGTTGCTGCCATGAGAAGAGCTGATTTAGGAAACCTCAACACTGCTCTCACGTCCTGGGCTGCCTACACACCCATTAAAGTTTCCGGTGCACAGGCAGTCTAGGAGTGTTGGAGCTCTGTTGTAGTAGTGTTCTAGGCATAAAGTTATCACATTCAGCATGCTTATTAATTATAGAAACCAATGGATCACTGGAACATAGTTTACTAATGAAGAATAGGAGCAGGAAACTTTTCCAAACAATTTTTAATCCTTTCCTATGTCGTGAAACATAATATCAGTTTTTCGTTGAATGGTGAAAACTTGCTACCCAGATTGAATGTTGCTCAAAAATTAAAAAATTAACATATTATTCCTAGATTGTTATTTAAATTTAATATTTTCAGCATTTTTTTAAAATTTCAATTAAATTCACAGTTTATCATGTGTTTGTACAGTGAAAATTAAAATAATTGTATACTAAGAACTAAGTATTGCTTTCAAGAACTTTTTTTTGTGACTTTTTCCTTACTGCACTTGACACAGGCATTTGGCTCACTTCTTGGGCTTTTATGTGGGTGTTTTTCACCTGGGCAAAATTCCAAGGACATGGAGCCCCACTAAGGTAGACGGGAATCCAATTAAATTTGAATTATCAGGTCAAGCTCCTTGTTAAATGGTGACTTAATGAAATGTGTGCTTCACGTTTCCGGGACTCAACAAAAACATGGCCTGTGTAGGCTTGTTACTTATTCTGCAATAAAGGGAAAATTATGAAGATCCGTTATTGTCTGTTATCTTCTACCTGTACTGTCCAGATAATTGAAAACATTCAAAGGGATCGGTGAATTCCCTGCCATGTTTTACAGACACTTTCACACATGGCCTAACAGAAATAGAGGCTTTACCTGTTCCAAGCCAGTAGAGTAATCCTTGATGTCTTTTGGCAGAAAAATGAGCATACTCAGTTCTTCTGTCTTGCCGTAGGGCAGCTCAAGCATATCTACCTGAAGTTTCTCTATGATGGCCAGGTTGTATATACCATTCTGAAACATCATCTGCCATCATTTTTGGTCTCATTCTGTAAAAGGAAGGGCAGGTGTAAAGAGAAGTAGGAAGGACGGACATTCCCTCATCCAAATTCTGTTTACCAGAAACAGACAGATCAATTGAGCCTAAGTTCTGTTTCTAACTTGGTCGTTTGGGCAAGATTTAATACCAAAACTGGCAGAGCACTGTCTTGGAAATGGTCTAGCATTATCTTTTCTACAGCTAGTGCCTGTTCAAGGGTAGCCGCCATGGTGCAGCTGCACCCTGTTTCTCTACACCATGCATGTACAGTTTGCTCTGAGCTTACTGCCTGGTCAGTGCTGGCTGCTGCTGCATTTGCACTGAGCTCATCAGCTGATCAGAGCAAGATCTGGAACAAGATGCTGCTTTTGCATGGCTCCAGAGCCCAGGGACTGAGTGCCTCTGCTGTTCACCCTTACCTATCTCCTCCACCATGCTTCCTCCCCTGTTCCCTGTGAATTCAGCAGTAGAGGAAAAGAGGGACCATGTGAAAGTGGTGGCTACCACTTGTGTTCATCTCAATTAGCTGATGTGTTCACAGAGCTCACTACATGTGGGGAGCTGGGACAGAAAGCCAGCTAACCACATAGTAAGCTCAGAGCTCACTGCACATCTATAGCGCAGTCAAACAGGGGCATGGTCTCAACCTACCTTGTCCTGCTCTGGGATCTACAGTACATTGACCTCCTCTTTCAATTCCTGACAAGGAATGGAAAGGAGAGCTTCTAGTGATTGTTATGATCTAACGAGGGCAAAACTGTTTTGTCCCCATGAAGTTTTCCCTTACTAATCTTTTATTCCTAAAAAAAGTTCTAGTTGGCCAATTCCCTGTAATCAATTAAGTCTCCTTTTTACATATCCCACTGGAAGCCCCAGAGGAGGTCTCATTGCTGAGGAATGAATGCTGGAGTGATCGCCAATGCAATCGCTATTAGTGCTAGCAAATTCTCTTACAGTTTGGTTTGGGGCAAACTCTTACTTCAGAGGTTCACTACATGGTGAGTGCAAGCTTTCTTCTGCTTTTTCTAGAAGGAAAGTAAGAGTAAGGCTCCCTTCACCTTAGTCCTTGACTATACTGTACCTTGTTCAATTGGAAAACTGTTTCCTTAGTGTTTCCTTCCTTAAACTTCACTGTCCAATTGCCTTTGAAGTAGATAGCATTGACCAGCACCAGGGCAGCATCATGACTGAGAGAGTCAGGAGGGAACAGCTCTTGGATTTTACCTTTAAAAATGTTGAATTTACATACATTAACATATTTCACACAGATAATCCACTAGAGCTGATTTGTAATAATTCAGGGGTCACTGATGGTGAAGACAATCTTGAAGAGAAAATAGATGCATTTAAAAAAATCAATTTTAAGCAATGTGATGCCTCCAAAGCTTGTCTACAGATCCTCGCTGCCAAGACCAGGCCAATTGCCAAACAACAGATCTGCCCAGTGCCCACTCACTCCTGCCCCATTTGTGTGTAAACCCAACTCATTCAGAACAGTCAGAGGTGGCAGGGGTGCATGAACCCCCAATATTACTCTTAAGCTCACAGGAAATATCCTGGGACTTGTGCTGTGGTGTGCACTGTTTTCATCTCTCTAGGCCAGTGTTGCTCAACCATTACACAAAAGGGCTGTATCTGGTCCATCTGCACCTGGATTCAGTCAGAGACCATACAACCAAGCAATATTAATTGCTACCACCCTTCACCACCCACAAATTTCCTGACCTGTGAGGAGTCCCACTGGCTGCATGCCATGGTTCTGTGGGCTGGATTTGGCCTGTGGCCCAGAGGTTCTCTAGGTCACCTACTCTGCCTAATTGCCTGGCTTGGCTGGTGGGAAGAACAAGTGAGTGAACTGAATGTGTTACTCAGCAACTGTCCATGGCTCTGCTGGAAGGCAGCTTAGACATATCTAGAAAAAACCTCTTGAACCTGTATCTAATTATCCCTATCTAACTTTCTAATGTCAACACGTATACAAAAATATCTTGGGAAGGCAGCTGCTGCTGGTCCCAGGCACCCAGCCACATCCCCATGCAGTTGTCCTGTACATACCATTTGTCTGATTTTCCACCCAGGAGTTAATCTTTCTTCTGGTCTCTTCTAGAGCGCTGCTGAAGTCAACAACTTCCAGCTCAGCATGGTACAGTGTCTCTGTGCACCTTAAGTATTGCTGGAAAGCAGGAAAAACAAATGTGTGTCACTACAATAATTGGGTCTATAACTTCCTATGTTCATGACACTTCCTTATTGCACCAGAGCAAGAATGGAATAAGGATAGAGGGTGAGCCACAATCTGAGGCTGTGCCAGTGTAAACTCCCACTTTCTACACGTAGACCAATTAAAAGAAAATCTGTTTTAAAACCTGTTTTTCTAATCATGTCAGTTTTTTGTGTCACCAGTTCTATCAGCAGCTCTTACAGTTTTCATGATGCAGCTCAGAACTATCAAGAAAAATGTGGCAAAGGCCAAACCAGGGGATATTTTTTATTCCCCTACCCTTATAATTAGATATCTATCAGGGAAGAAAATGGGGAAAGAGAAATAAATATGACTATGCTATAGGACATCCTTTTGGAAACATAATCTCACTATGCTATATTGAATAAATCCCACTATATTTCAGGATATATAATAAGTCTGTTGAATTCATTACTAGCATGGAGACTATTGCAGCTTACCTGAAGAAAGTGAAAACTGTTTGCTCCGTACAACCTGTTGGCAATGCTTAGAGAATAATCAGTGGTGGGCTTGTTGACTGCTGATAAGAGTGCTTCAAATTGAGAGTGGACTCCTCCATCTTCACACTGCAAAAAAATTATTATGTCTTTAGCAAGATTGGCCTTTCATCTGTGAAGCTAAATCTGATGTAGGATACCTACCTTCCTGCCAAGAAATATGCCTGATACTCCTAAATTGTAGTAGACTGAACATGTTTTCTTTCAGAGAATTGGATACTCCACAGCTTCAGTGCAATGTCCCAGCATAAATATTCCTATCACAAATCTCATAACCAAAAGTGATTGGTCCTTGACTGCAACTTCCTCTGCATTTATTCTTTCCCTTTGGGAGTTAGGCTTCTCTACCTCACTACTGCAGAGCAGCATTTAACACAAAGGGCCTCCTGTAGCCATCGTGCCAAGATTCATTTTCCTTCGCTAAGATGCTTAGTGTCTAAAAACCGGTCTTTCTATGGTGATCCTTCTTAGCAGTCAAGGGTCCAGTAAAAGGAGCTTCAGCTATGGTCTATACCCCAGTGAGTTATCGCCATCTCCCCCCTTCAAGAAAAGCACTTTGTTCTTGCTGAGAGTCTTGTCCATTTTCCCCTTCTCGTATTCCAGCCAAATGTTGCAAACAGCAAATTATAAGGTTTATTTGTGGGAAACCGTGACACATAAATAATACAACTACTGGTCTTATTAAGTGTGAATATAGGGGTATTAGAAGTTCAAAAGACAATCTACTCAACTCTACTATGTTCTCTAGAGAAGAGAAAAGGTCAACAATGTTTTACCTGTGGCATTGCTTCTGAGCTGCCAGGTTTCTCACTGCTTCCAGAAGCAGAACTCAAAACTTCATTGAAGTGAAGCACCTGCAACGTAAATGCTGGGTGACCACAGTTATAATTACAGTAGTTTCAAATCAGGATTTTGAGGCTGGA